>WEDG01002213.1:0-316258 GCA_017591395.1 Schistocephalus solidus
CGGAGACAGATTGGAGAGACAAATTTTTAACTCATAAAATTTAGATAAAAGAATTCGGATGTTTTTGTGTAACAAAATCAATGTTGCGCTTTATTTACTTCGTTCTTTTGTTTTGTTAGCGATTGGTTCCGCAATGGTGTCTGCTTTAGTTGAGTAGCTGCGGTCATCCTTAATAAAACTGGCTGTCAGCCCTTGCCAACGACCGAATAACTCACCGAGTAATACTAACGTCCTAGCAACACCTTTAATATTTAAGCTTCCAATCTAGTCGTTTTATCCATTTTACTATCTCATACTTATATTATACATAAATAATACAATAGGGAATAAACCTGCAGAGATAAGTCGATCATAGGGACAGAGCTGCATTTTCAGATCTAGAACAGTCAGTAGCCATAAATATGGTATCAAATACAATATATTGACTGTTTGATAGCATTGAAAGTTTCTTGCAGTTTCCTACACAATTGTTCCACTGCCCTGTCAGCCCATTGCCAACGACCGAAGAACTCGCCTTTTAATACCAAAGTCCTAGCAACACCTTTAATATTAAAGCTTTCAATCTAGTCGTTATATTCATTTTAATATCTTATACTTATATTATACATAAATAATACAATAGGGAATAAACCCTATTTGTAGTAGTTCCCATTGATATGTGCGAGTATATGGTTCGACTACTTAATTCTTACGGCCAGTGTTGTTTGATGCCTTGGTGTTTTCCAATTTTCATATTTCCCACTATTTGTATAGAGCATTTCCAGTGTCTTCGCTAGAACCAAAAGCATTTTGGCTGTTTTTGTTTAGTCCTGACTACCAAAATTTTGATCTATTGGCTTGATTGCTGTCCCACTTCAGGACGTCTCATATCCTCATTTCTGATAAGGGTGTAGTACACTTATACTCATGCACTTAACGGTCTTGTTATTCCGATATCGGCAAATGTGAACTCCGGCTAACCCTAGTAAAACTTTATTTTCTCGATGTCTTTGGTAGATGTGGTTTAAAAATACGATAAGCCGTCGGTTTTCCGGTTGTATGCTCTTAAAAGTTAGTGTCCGGGTTTATCACCAATTCAGCGCGTTTTGGGTGACTTTTCGTACTTTACCGAGAATGCACCTTGCTTCTAATCCCATCGATTAATAACTGCGGACATGGATGCCGGTCTGGGCGGGATTCGTAGTGCTCCACTTCTTGGGAAGAAAGTTTATATGCATTATGAACCCGGGACCCGTCCAAATACGAACACAGAACGCATCTTAGGCCTACTGAAAGCTGTAAGTTGTTAATGTGGTGGATTAACGTATTCCCTGAATGTTAGCCTTATTATCCTTCCGTGTATGTAGGTGATCATCAGCAATTGGTGGATGTTAATAATCCCCGATATCATTGTACTAATTTCCAACTGCTATTTACTTTTTAATCGCTGGTAAATTGCTTTCGATTTTATTGAGTGGGACGGTACAACTTGCGCTATTTGCTGTGCGAAACTCTTTAACCTTTACAAGCCTTGCCCACGTGCTATGTGTAATCGATATGGGTGTCCACGAGACTGCAGTCTACTCTGTTCGCAAAGTTCCCTAGTGAGACCATGCCCGTCTTCTGCAGTTTGCCTTCCCAGTATACGATCAGGAAAGTGTGCTTAATTTATGTGCATTTTGGATCAACGCAAAATTCGACGCTACACGTCGATAAGAATTTAAATCTTACCTACCTCACCCGCAGTAATTAAAATAATGGAGTTCATGTCAAGTCGCTGTGGGATGTACCGGATGTTGAACTCAATACATGCTTTCAGTCCCGAGATATGCGGTCAAGTCTTCAAATTTCGCAGTGACAGTGATTTTCAACTGCTTATTTAACGAGCAAAATGTCGGAGCGGATGAGGGAGTTCGGCTTTGCCTTCACTTGTATTTCGGTATATCGATATAATGTTTGCAAGTTATTTCCGTTTCTTCATTTTTTATTTAAAACTTCAGGAAATTGTACAGTTCTTTGACCGTAAAGTGGACTATGTCATTACAAACGTGCCGTCCTCCAGACTGTCGATTCTCTCCTCACCGTTGCCGTCATCAGTATCAGCATCATCTCCGTCCGCACTCAAAGAAAATGTCGATCCGGCTGCCCAAAGTACACCTCCAGTTAACCCATCTACCTCACAACTAAGGCAGTCCACGATTCTTTCCAAACTTAAGGACTCAAATAACGAACTTCAGCGTGTATCAAATCTTACCAAAAAGGATTCTCAACTGAAGGCCGTCACGCGAGGTCGGGCCATGTTGCTTGCTGCATCCAAGGCTTCAAACACCAGCGTTACTAAGGACCTTCAAGCATCCGCCCTTCCCTCCGCGTTCGGACAATCCGATTGCATAGTAAGCATCGTTTTCGGCTATTTTGAACGTCCTATGATATTCCGTCCTCCAGTGTTTGTGCTTCCTGAAAGCCCTTTTGGCGAACTGAGTTTAGTGAATGTTATTCGTCTTAAATCCCCTTTTAATTAAGCGCTCCTTCACGTAAAGCTTCTTTTATGGTAGTACGTTTTGAAAATCCCGCCAGATCAGGTTGATGAATGAGACAGTGGTATTCAATTGCCAAGTATTTTTTTCGGTAGAAGCCATGGCTCTGTTCCATTCCGCTCTTTTCACGCTATTCTGCTTTTTGCACGCGTTTACTTTTACTGTTCAGGCCTGACTCAACCAAGTCATTCGTAACCAATTTAAATCATTCCGACGCCAATATCGGTCGTATTTGTAAAGAACATTAGGTGTGCCAAGCATTTGCACATGCAAATTAAGCCCGTTATTATGAAAATCTTCCGATGATCTTATAAGCTCATTTATACTTACACGCGCGCCCACGGGCTTAGAACGATGTCATTTTCATAATACCGTGATTAAGGTCATATTTTTGACTGTTTATTCAATAAAATTGATCATATAATCGAAAGCAAGGGTAAGCCAACGTTTCAGACTAGCAGTGCAAGAAATCTGACCTGATGCAATCTGGACTGGGGATTTTTGATATTAACCGTTTTTAACCTCGATCCTAAGACCAATTGTGTGATTCCGCCCGTGAGTGGTCTCGTTTCCTCTATTTGCAAGCCAATGATACCATCTTTTTACTGGAAATGACGCATTAGCTTCATGTTGCCAAATTTTCCATTGGCCAAAATAAAAGGAGACTCAATCGCTGAAACAAAAAATTACCTCACCTGTCTTTCCGAACTAACTGGAGGCAAAATCGTAAATAGCTAGCAGATGCCCACGGAATGTGGCTCCCATGCAACCAAAGACCTAAAAAAATTTCGGATTGATTTTTCGCAATGTTCGTACTTAGCCGCTCGCATCCGAGCTGTTGATTGTCGTGATTGCATCACCGCCTACTATGTACTCGATGGTTTTATTGAAAAATATGGTCAAACGGGCACTTTCCACATGAATAGTCCCTCTCTCCGGGCTACCAATGTCGTATAGAGCAGAGTAGATCGTTAACATCGTTAGAGAATCGTAATTCGAACATTTTGGGATTAGCACTTCTCACGAAAACTTCGGACCCATTAACCCTTAAGAAGTAACTGGATATTGTCAAGCAACCTGAATTTATTTTATTCGTCCTCACCGTTGGTACGTTTTCTTATATCCGCGTCTAGAGCAATCACCTACTTTCTCAGACGTAGTTTCTCAGCCCAGAAGTGCACCAAATCCTGTAAATGACTTCAAGTGTTACCTGGTGTGACAGTTGATCCTTTGGTCTCATTACCTAGTGCTCGATGGTTGCGTCTGGTTTGCGTGCATCCCAAACTCTGAGTAGCGTGAGAAGGTGCCTGAAGATTTCTCAAATTTACTTCGTGTGCAAGAACAAGCCATCATTTTGCTCCGCTTGAGTTTGGTCCTTTCTTGCCTCTTAAGCTAGCCCCCATCGTTATGCAGAAAGGTTTCGAATAAGAATCTTCTAGCATCGGTGATGGTTATTTTTTGAGCCCTTTTCACTCATTTTTATCTCCGAAATCAAACTTTGTACTCTGAGGCTGGATGTATGTTTGCAACCACAATGT
Source organism: Schistocephalus solidus (assembly GCA_017591395.1). NCBI lineage: Eukaryota > Metazoa > Platyhelminthes > Cestoda > Diphyllobothriidea > Diphyllobothriidae > Schistocephalus > Schistocephalus solidus. The sequence continues at coordinate 4,055 of WEDG01002213.1, forward strand.
TTATACTTTTAAACTAGCGGCCCAGATGTCATTTGCGCAGACTGACGGTCCAGGAGTACGCTAGTGAGGTTCTTCGTTAGTTATCCTTTGGCGTCCAAACCGCGTGGCGTTCTAGCTTGAAATCATCTCATACACTTTCGCCACTTAATAGCATGATTAAATCTCCTTTCGGTTAGTTTGATACATATCAATTGTCGTACTTTTGGACCGTGCGGTAATTGGCCGTATCCGGCATAAGCTGTTTTCCAACTTCTTACTACTTGACCTCCGGATTCCTTCGGAAACGCGATTTTCTTTCAGAATGCGCCGACCTGCTGTTCTTAGCTCTGTCAGCCGACTGGCGTATAGCAAAGGACAAAGCGCATTTTTCTCACAATAAACAATCTGACGCACTTTAATTTACCGCGGTATGCAAAAAGCCGTGACTTGGAGGGTGGTCAACTGATGGGATAACTCGGACCTCGCAGTTAGCCCAGTGTCTGTTTGTGTGCAGTGGCCTACTGGTTGATTGACAGCAGGCTGCAATTGCTTCTTCTTACTGGGGGCTCCATGGCACTCCTACCCAGTGGGATTCAAGCCGGTGTGGTGACACGCTTAGATGTGGGTTCCGGCCACACCAGTCACCTGCGTCCTCCCGCATACGCTTGTATTGACTTGCTAATGATACCAGTCCCAGTCCAGGTAGCGGAGGAGGAGGAGAATAGAGTGCAGATGTTGCGCTGGTCTTGTACCACTATGACCTAAACCACGCGCAAGTCACCGTCCATGAACCCACCATGCTGCAGGGCACCGTGGAACTCGTTGACAGGGGCTTTAAAACTGTCACATACTGCTAGTAGCTCTCTACAAGTAACTGTAGCTAGAAATCGGAGTGCGAAGTTATAGACATAATTGACTTCACTGAATTTAGAGTATGTTGGAAGCAAGACTGTCTCTATTCGAGTCATTTGGTTTAGCGGGTATTCAATTAATGATCTACTTCAAGGAATTGGTGACCGTAAACAACCTTACTGCAAGTTAGAGCATGGGCTCGGATGGTTCGTTAGCATGCCTGACGATCGGCTTCGTAGATGTGTCATCTCTCACTAAGTCATGAATTACTGTCTACTGCTGTTGAGTTTCTTTGGGTGTTATGAAATTTCGACTGAGCATTGCTATTCGCAAACGTCACGAACACAGTGCGCTTGCTCTTCTCCAGCTAGTTCACGACATAAATGCTGATAAGTTTCGGACTCGGATGAAGTCTTCGTAAAAATCAAGCTTCGGCTCAGTACTATGGCAGGTTGGAGGTCCTCGCTTCTGTGAGTATTCTTATTGGATCCGCTTTTTAATTGCCTCTCCGACGCGTTACTTCGCAGAGCAGCCTATAGGAGCTTACGTTCACTCGTTGACTTTGACCATCCTCGTCGCTATCGCTCTTAATATCATCATCAGCGGCGGCGGTTCCACCTGAGAGGGCGACACAATAGGGACCTTGGAGGCTTCCACTCACTGCTATCAATCTAAAGGTAGGATAGACTGCTAAAATACCTGTAAAAGCCGAAAGAATCAGTGGGATAACACTACTCGTTTCGACCACATTCCACGTCTTAAATTTTTGTATTACAATCAGGTTGATCGTGACCCACTTACATTGGTCATTGCTACGCAGCCTGTTTGGTGGTCATTAGAGAGCTCTGCGCGCTGACATCTTTCTGCTGAAACACCGAGAAAGCGTCAGTACTAGCCAATATTTTCTTTATTTTAGGCAAATAATTATGAACAAAAAACTGCTATTGGCGGTGCATCTTCTGCATCTCCTTCCTGCCGTGATCTCCTCAGAAAGGCCAAGCAGATGGGCATCAAGATTCTGACAATGGAAGGTGAGCTCTGCATACTTCTACTGGTCTAGTTTTTTTAAAAAAGTTCATTTTGATTTAGAATTATATGAACTCGTTCTAATTTCTGTTAGAATTTGTCAATATCGTTCAGGATAATCGCCTGGGAAAGCACAGCGATCCGAACTGTAACACCACATAACACATGGGAGTGTGTAACCTACCGGCAGTATGTGATGAAGGTCAATAGTTAATCGACAAATTGGATTATTTAGATGAAATTGAATAGGTGATCGCATAAGACTGCCTAGACGCACTAACGGTCATCTATCCGATTGATTCTAATCTTTACTTTGGATTTTTCAAAGGAATTATTTTTAAATCCTTTGTATCATAAAGTACTGTATTTACTTCACATTGACGAACTGGGAAGAAGCAGTACATTTGCCAAAGCAGACAATAGCAGATTAGCCTAAGTATATCCTCACTACACGATCTCAGTCACTGTTGTTTTTCCTTCAGGAGGTTTTTTACGCAACTTGCTCAAAAGTGTTCAGTTTTCTTTCGTCTTTGACATGCATTTCGAAGGATTCACAATAACCAGGGTGCAGTAACCGATGAATGGCCCGCAAATATCTTCGTAGGCCAAATAACCTGGTCGGTGACTTCGATTCAGGCGACGATCTGTTAATTTGAAAAGGCCATTTTCTTCATACAGATGAAACTTCACTTGTTCAAACTGAGCTTGGTACACGCGAAAGGCAACTTATTCTAGACATTACACTTCGGCTTATGTGACTTGAGTGTGTAAGCCAACTGATTGCACGATCCCGTGTATCCGAAATCAGTGAGGCTCCTGTACCACTCACAGAAATCACCTGTTTATTGGTCGGACATTTCTAAGTCCTGCAGAAGTCCAGGTCAACAAAGTGGTAAGTTCTAAACATTTTAGCCAATCAACGGCCAGTACAGGACCATGGAGGCAACGTAGGGTCAGCTGCCTGTTAACAGAATTCTCATCGAAGCCCCCGGCCTAACTCAGCACATTTCTGGCCTTGCTCGTAGCTTGAATAATCATCTTTGTGGCTGAAAAATTGGACTCATGAACTTTTTCGAAGTAGCAGCTTTGGATAACTGAGCCCGCAGTCGCGTAACCTGTTACCATGTTTCCGGCCTACTAGGCCTCTTCCTGTCGGATTTGTGTGTTCTCATGCAACTTCACTTTTGTACCTCTGGACACTTTTTGTGGCGGTTGATACCCTGGATAATGCTGGTTGAAATTGAATGCCCTATTGTTTGAATTTCGCCATTAAAAGTTCACCTGAGGAAGGGCACCTGCCGCTCACTATCTTATTCCCCCTTTAATTTTTCATCCGGGAAGATTGCATTGAGCAGGTTGTGAAGGTATTGCAGCATGTTCTTCTCGACGATACCAAAATTTTAACGTCGTCAAAATACAGTAGACTTACTATCTCATGAAATGCCAACCGCAATTCTGAACTAAGTTTTCAACTTTAATTATCGTGCAGTCTACTCTTAAGATATTTCAGTCATGTCAGGGTGCCGTTTTTCAAACGAGCTTCCTTTCAGCGGTCTGCAAAAACTACTCTTTAACTGCTTTAATAGTATGCATTTTTCTCATTGATCGTCGGTGCCCTTTTGAATTCAAATATATTTTATGGTACACATGCGTAAGAAATGGTCTTGTACTCATTTAGTAGAAAATTACATCGTTGAATGTTATACTTGAAGAGAGGGCATCTATAAGTTTAGAGAAGGTTTCGAATTATGCGATGTTTTAAAACCGTGAAATGTCCATTCATAGATTATCTTATCTGGTCATTTATTACTGCTGCTTACAAAGTATACAGCATGGTCCATATCCACTAAAATTTTATGATCACGGCGTAACGTCTTCCTCATAGCGTAGAGAAATGTGTGATTTTCCTTAGACAGTGTATACAGCCGGTAGTTTGGAAACCGATTGGGTGACCGTAAATTACATCGTTGCATCTCTAACTTTCTCATTTTATCCCTCAAATTTGTACTACCGCTACTTTAAACTGGCAAAGCGACGAGTTATTCCCCGGGACCTGTAGGCAATGCTGTCCGCTGTCTGTATTTGTAATGATACCTTAGCTGCACTAAATGAATACCAGGTTCTTGAAAGAACAAGTCATGCTTCCCGACTTTCTGGAATTATCATCCTCACAACAGTTATAAATAAAACTAAAAGTTATCTCCATTGTTGACTCCACCGAAAGCCGAGTCGTGTGTATTTTCCGAAGACATGTGTAACGATTAAGTATAACTTTTCCTTAGGCCGCGTGTAGCAGTGTCGCCGTGGCAAGCATCCCGTTGGTTGACTCCGTTGTTCTTTTGCTCTTTTGTCTGTCGCTTGTATGTTTCCTTATTTTCTCTTTTGCCCTCCTCCCCCTTTAGCTGTCTCTAAATGGATTCAACAACTTCCGGACGATGTGCAACAGCTAATACAGGTAGGTTAGCTGCTCTCGTTCTGAACCTTCATATATTCTTTATTTCATTTCTTAAGTGGTGTTTAATGCAGAATAACCACAATCCTCGGCTTAACTTCGACATTCCAAGGAGCTAACTGTTTTCTTGATTTCAGTTTAAAATGTTTACCAGGTAACCTTTCTTCCTTCCTTCCTTCCTTCCTCCCTCTCTTCTCCCACGGTTTTTCTTCTTATTCCTCATCTACTTCTTCTCCTCCTCTTAAATCGATTATTTTTGCCAATGCATAGCACGTTACTACTGACCAAAACAGTGAGGAATGTAGTTACTCATGTTCTAACATTGTCACTACATTCGGTTGGTAATATTGTTTAGGTTTCAAGCAGGCGGTCCATTTGTGTCGAACCCAAGCGGTGCCCATTGTTTATGTAATAAACAAGAACCAGAGCGTTTATATCCCATCAACTTCCATGCCATATCTCATCTCGATTCGGTTTAAATCTTCTTTACCCTCGTTTCCTGATATGCGAGAGAGTTATGCTCATTTAATGTGCCAAACTTTGGAATAACTACTTTCTTCTCACAACAGAGAGGCACGAGGTGATAAACTTTTTTAATCGATACAAGCTCTGATCTAGTTCACGTGAGCGGGCACCGCGTGTGTGGCACGCGTAGACCGAGACTTGTCGGCAGGTCGACCATCGCCTCGGAGCCCATCTGCGCTTCTCGCCACGTGTAATAAAACAGAGTATTCCGAGATTGCAAGGCAAAATATGGGCAATTTCATTTGTTATTGGAGCTGCAGGCCGGCAGACCACGCATTTGGTTACGTGATGACCAGCGATTAGTAATGAAATGTGATCACCCTAAGTGAGAAGGGAGAATGAAGTGGCCTCTACCAGTAATGCCCCAACACCTAGATGCTGGAGCGTCTGATGTTCGATATCATGTCGATTTTCTCATCGGCAATGGAAATAGTTCTGTGCCCCCATTTGAGTCATTATTCCTTATCGTAGTTTATACGACATCTGCCTGTAGTACAATGTGAGAGCCACTCTCGACAATTACCTGGCTCGGACCCAACCCTCAGATTCGCTAAAAACTGCGGTTGGGGTATCATGGGCTAGTGACGGTTAATAAACCAGAAATGGTGTTCTGATGTACCTGTCTTTTTAGGAAGCACTTCCTCAGAAACTAATGTCTTCACCAAAGGACTCTGTTAGTTAGTTATTTAGTTGATAATTATAGAGAAGTGAGGATGACTTGTCTGGCAAATAGATGAAAGGCTTGCACAGCATCATCCTATCCTTCCAATCCCGTAACAATTTAGCGGTAAGACTGCGCCAAGTCAACTGGTGATGTGACTAGGCGCTGTGGCTGTGTAAGCCCCATTCACCCCCCCCCCCCCCCCCCCTACGCATGTCACCTCGCGCTTAGCTCCTCCCTACTAACTGAACTGGGCTACTGCTCTTCACCGGATGAGGAGGGACTTGCTGCATTCGGCCCACCAGTCTGAGTTGTCATCGGGGTGTGACCGTTGCGATGACTCCTGCTGGATTCCGGAAGAGGACACTGTTAAATGGCTATATCTTGCAACAGGGCACTTAATACTGTTTTTCAATCCCACGAAGTTAACTTTTGTACCACAGCCCCTATAAATTCCCTAGCTCATGCCAACGCGAATATCGGGCTGTCAGTATGTCTGTCTTTCCAACCTTCGACGTAAACAATTTTAATTAGCTGTTAGAAAACTATACGGCAGTTCTCCTCTAGATAATGCACTTTCTCTGGACACTACAACACCACCAATCTCAGCAACAACCGACGTAAAGACCACCATGGCAAATTCACGCCTCTCATTGATATTATTGGTTTTTTGGGAATCTAACGTCAAGTTTCATGGCTCTTATAGGCTGGCGAAAGTCCGTACTTGGACTTGGACGAGCCGCCAGATGTTGAAGATCCGGACAAGGATCGTATCTGTGGGGGTGAGTTTATAGGATTGTTTTACCATTTTTAGTTTCCTGCTTGCAGCGACTCTTTTGGACAGTTTGGTCTGTCAACCAACCAACTGCACATAACTACAGCTTCGCTCCCTCTGCATTTTAAAATCGTTGTATTTTCGGAAGGTAAAAGCTTCCGACCGATCAAAGCCAATTCTCCAGTATACACTGATTTATTGGTGTATTCTCTCATGGATTCTGCTAGAATCATACTTTTCCAAAGATTACCGTTGTGTACCGTTACTGATTATGCTCTAAAGAGGGAAAACCACTTTATTTGCAGCAAGTTTAAAAGTTATTTTATGGCCTCATAATTACCCGCTCCTTATTTTTTTTTTGCGATTGCCTTAGCTTACCTTATGTTGCACGCACGAGTTTAACTGAGTGAGTCTAAGTATTTTTGACCTGACATTCTACTGTTAGTAGTCTTTGTCTTTTCTAAATCGGAGCTGTTTTCAATTGCATCCTCTTTTTGTTAATTTTTTCTATTGAGTTCTCTCTCTCTCTCTCTCTTATCGTCACTGAAAGCTAGCACTCGGAAGGTGGCTTTAGCCCCATGTCTTCTAACAGGCACTGGCGGCGTTAATGTCACAGATCGGTTTTATGGACCGTTTTGCATCTTTTTACGTCTGAGCATGCAAGGTAGACTTCCGTATATGAAGTTTGAAGCGTGAGCGCAGCCGACGTGACGTGAGGCTCGTGGCTCAGGTTGTATTACTTTTGACTGAATTGCTGTATTACCAACTGATTCATCTTCAAACCTCATGTCATTCAGACATGGGGCTGGGTTATTGCGGCCCGACAACTGCTGATGTGCCAGGAAGGGTAATTCCGGTCTTCCGATTAATTGAAGACTGCAACAGCCAACAAATTAATATTATTTTGGAATCCTGTGAAATCAGCAATCGAAGGTTACAATCGGTTGTATTAAGAGGGCGCAATAGCAGCCTGATTAAGTTTTGCGTGGAGGACCGAGTTATCCCGTCCGTTGGCAACCTTCCAGGCCACGGCTTTTAGCGCACCGTGATATCTTCAAGCACGCCAGATTGGTTATAGGGAAGAATATGCGCTGAGTGCTTTCCCTCTCACTCTTACTTCCCACTACCGTGCGCCAATCGATAATCCGAGCCCGTTTGTAAACGAATGCTGATGGAGGGCGCAGTCGCTGGCAGCTAGACAACCCGTCTGCGCGCACCACACGCACGACCTAGTCTCCACAAAACACAAGATTCCACACAAAGAGCTGGGCGGCTCGAATCTCATTTGCGTGAGATTCTCAGAGGTAACACTAAGAAGGAGCAATTTCATGTCTACTCTCAATCTTCCAGTCAATCACTCCATACAAACACGCATTGGTTGACTGCACCTCCCTGGGTCCGGTATCAAAACAGAGTCAAGAATACCTGAAGTGGAATCGGACGCAGGTGGTTGGTGCGGCATGAGTCTGCGCCTAGGCGTTCAACCGCCCCTCCCCTATGTGTGGCATTTTTTATGGGTGTGCTTGCACCTGGTGACGATGGACGATGAAACGAATGCCTAAACGAATCTTTTACAGAGGTATCGGTTCGGGTGCTCGCCGGCAAGGAGGAAAAAAGACGCTACAAGGACACCTTCAAGAACCCTCTGAAGCGACTGCACATAGACCTGGTGACCTGGGAGGACCTTGCCCAGGACCGACCGACCTGGAGAAGGACAGTGAAGACAGATGCAGCAATTTACGAAGCAAACCAAATCGCTGCCGCCAGGGCCAAAAGGGCGGCTTAGAAGTCGCAAGCGCCTCGGATTTACATCGTCAGTTCCCAAGCCCTCCCAACATGTCCACGCTGCCAACGCCCCTTCCGCACGCGAATCGGCATCATCGTAAATCTTCGGACGCAACGCAACAACACTCCGACAGCAGCAACTTCTACATCGACGAACACACCTACTGTCATCCGTGCTTCAAGCCCCACGATGGCGACCCTCCCGACCACTAGTGATCGAACTTCCGAAGCGTCGCCGTCCTCGATCACCGGTACCATTCTCCCTGCCGCAACCCCCGCGTCGATCATAGCGGTAACTACCACCGACACCACTTTCTTCACTCCCACCTCCGCTGAGACCACCTTTTAAGACGCCACTGCTACCTACACCACAATCACCCCTGCCACCAGCAATGGGGACTCGATTGTAACCTATTCTCATTTCGATCGCACATTCACCTCACGTATCGGCTTTGTCGGTCACTTGAGAATCCATCGTGCAGAGACTAGCGAACCAGTGCCTGGAGCACCAACACACAGCAGAGATCGCCGCCTTCACTGCCCTCATTGCCGTCGCGTATTTACAAACCACATGGGTCTATTCGGTCTCATGCGCGTCCGTGACAGCGGAATCCACCGTGGTGCGGACACACCCAAAACATCTTGCACACCCATCAACGCTCTCGTCCGCAGCCCTCCCATCGACGCGACCACCAGTCCCAGTCCCCCACTGGCTCAGTACCTCCCGATCTATCCTGCCCTCATTACCACCGCACATGCAAATCACGCATCAACCTGGTCGCTCACTTGTGAATCCATCGCACAGGGACAGGGGAACCAGTGCCAGGAGCACAACATACACCTGCCTCAACTGTCCGCACTGCCCACGTACATTTACTCACCACATGGGCCTATTAGGCCACATGCGCTTCCATGAAACCTGCGGTAGAACACCGCCGGCTATACCACCTTATTACACCTTTCCTCATCAGTCTTTAGATCAAACATGGATCCACCAAACAGCACAAAAAAACGTGTTTTCAACCAGCACATCCCACTGAGAGGAAAGTATCATCCTCGGCTCCTTCTCTATGGGGCTTCTCTGCTGCACGTTTGATCTAAGCCTGAGACTTTAACGGTGCACTAAGTGCCGTGCTTTGGAAGGCTGCCAACCGAGAATTACACTTAGACCTCGCAGTCAGTCCAATGCATGTTTTGCCGAGTAAATGACCGGCAGACTGAAAGTCAGACAGTAATGGCTCCTTCTTACTGTTGCCTTTATGGCACTCCCACCCCGTGGGATCTGAGCCAGTTTTAGCGGCACGATTGGGGGCGGCTCTGGCCGCGCCAACCACCTGTGCCCTCTCCCGCCGCCGGTCTTCTTGACTTGGTCATGACACCAGGCCCTGATGAGGGAGGGGAGGGAGTGCGGTAGATGCAGCGCAAGTCCTCCCTCACTATCATCTAATTCACTGGCAAGTCACCGTCTCTGCGCCACCTTGCGGGCACACGCTGGACCTCGTCGAAACCGACGGTTGAACTATCGTGTATGGGTGTGCATCCGCAATACTACCTGCCATGCCCTGCTTTCGCCCCAGTTTTAGTCCAGCGCGTCTACTGCGTGGCCCGTCGCAGGGGTAAGTAAAAGTATGTGAATTTTAGAGCAGCCGATGGACTATCTTTTCCGTGAGTCTCTACTTTGATCATAAATTATAGATCCATTTTAGTGCAACAAAAGGCATAGTTACCAACTTATAGGCGATCGTTATCTGCCAACTCGCTGCTTGAAGTTTGATTGTCGAACTCTCTTGGTTGGCCGTCTCTTTTTTCACCTTCATCTGTCGGCAGACCTCAATTACTGAATCTTTTACGCTCGCAATAGAGTAGTTCAAGTAGATTGTGATTTATATAGTTTCTTGCATTAGCCTTTATTTCTATGGGCATGGCGTTTTGGCTGTTGCACCCCTCCCCTCCCAAAAACCCATGACCTCTCCTCTACTCGTATTAAGTTCGCCATCTAACCAGGCCGTGCGTCAAGGTCTTGGACCTGCTGGCTCCCACCCGTCCTCTGTACATGGAGAGGACCAATTACTTGTCCTCTCTCTGGCAGAGTATCTCTCCGCCGGCACAACCCACTCTAGCTCCTACCTCTACAGCCACACCTGGTCTAGCACCGGTCTCTTCATCTATCACCGTCTCCACCCCTTCCACTCCCCGGCCGTTACTCGCCGACCAACCGCTGGACAGTAGCAATGCTCATGCTAGTCTCGGTATTCTGGCCGGTACGACCTCCACCGCAACAAACGTACCCACCGGGACTACCTCTCTACGCACCAATCCGGCTTCGCGCCGCCTACAGCGGAGGCGTACGCTACCAACTAGAGCGGACACTGCTGCGGACAGGAGGCATCCCAGCACTCCTGGAAAGCGCAGAAAACTGCATCTCCCCACGCGGTAGTTCAGAAGTTTTTATTTATTCTACTGTTTGTTCTTCTTACCTTAACTGCCCGAATGACGTTGGATGGCGGTTGTCTCCTCCCAAAAGAGGTAGGAGAAAGGACAACAGACTGGCCCTTGCGCCCTGTTTCGTACGAAAGTTTGGTTCCCGTTACTTTCCGGTGGAGTTTATTACCAATAAGTGGGTCCACATAACGCACAGTCACTGTTGTGGCAGACCCAAGCAAAGTAAAACTACTACTCTTTTGTACGGGGAATTTTACACCGTGTCCACCACTTCATAGGCCTACTACTTATTGCAGAATCTTTTAATTCAACTCTTTTGATCTTTTCTAGAAACAAACGGGATGACAGTGAACCATCAGGCTACTGTGAATGTTGCGCCGTCTCTTACAAGAATCTGTACGAGGTAAGCTTAACCTTCGCTAAGGAATAAAAAATCATACTGGAATCGTTGAGCTTCTTGAGACATTATTCATTTCTAATTTTTAACGATTATAATGTTGAATGGGTGTTTCACGACTATTAATTAGCGCTGTGGGATTATGAAGTTGCCTTTTCTGATGGTGTCAGCAGCTAAAAAGCTGGCATGTTTTTAGATTGTACATTCATTTACTTCTCAAGTCATTTTTGGATGCCTAAGCTTTAATATATTCTTTTGCAACCTTTGACTGTTGCTTCTATTTTATAGTCCGCCCACCCTCCGTTCTTATTTGTGGCTTCTTCAAAAATCATGTTACCACCCCCTCCCCTCTCATCACATCTGTTTTCAAGCTTAGCGCACTGTCTTATTTGAAAATTTTCTGCCAACATTGTTGCCCCTAGCGATCGGTACTTTTGGCTTCTGCGAGAATAAAAACGTTATTCGTGATTTTCATCTTCTTCGGGCTTGGTACTTAATGTTGTCGTGGAAATGAATGTCCTAATTAGATAGGATGGTTTGACTTAAATGCCGCGCTCTTTTTGTATTGAGGGCGCTAGTGCTCCAAGATATACTCCTGCAACGGGCCACGCCGTAGATGCGCTGGACCAACAAGGGGTCCAGATCAGAGCATCATGTCGGGGTTTCACGCCGACAACAAACACCACACATGAGGGGATGTACTAGCACACCGAGGTGCGGAATCATGTCGTGCCAGCCACCTGCAACCGGCCTCGCCTCCGTTATTGTTGACTCTTTCTTGACGTCGGGCTTGGGTGTGCGGGGGAGAGCAGAGTGCGACGCATTCTGCACAAGCCTGCTATCACTATATACTAATGCACGTGTAAGTCACCGTCCGTGCTTCCGACACGCTGTGGGTCACATGATGGACATCGCAAACAACGGTCGAACTGTGTTCAAGAAAATGATAGTACATATTTCAGGATGGATGGGGGGTATGGAAATCTCACTCGAGCCCTGGTTATTTATTATTGTGTAATTGGCAGAATTGGATGACTTTCGCAACCTTTCTTTCGTGTCACGCATTGTCGCAACATCAGTTTCAATTAGAAACCTCGTTAGTACGCTTATCCCGTGCTTTTTTTCCATTCTGGTCGATGTTGCGGCGCATTTTTGTCTCTGTTCTTTTCTTACCTTCTTTCAGTGTCTGGATAGATACAACGAAACCGCTTGAAGTTGCTAATTGTTTAGTTGATTGATGTTTGGAGTGAAGTGACCCTAGTTGCAATACTGTCTCAATTCTATCATATTCTGACTGCTTCTCTTGTGATGGTGTTTATGTCAGTTCCTCACTCTTTGGTCTTTTTCTGCGAACATTTTATCTTATTTCCTCCATTATATTCCGCCTTTAGCACGTCTATGGTAAAGACCATCGGCAATTCGCCGAGAACCCGGAGAACTTTCGCCATCTGGACCAACTTCTCTCCGAGCTTCCTTCCTTGGCCGATATCTTCGCAAAAAAGAGAACCGGGGCACCCTCACCAGACCTTAGTCCTGGCCATCTTTACTCCCCTTCTCCAACCCAGGTTTCCTGCTCTGAGCGCAAATCAGGCAGTAAACAGCGTTCCGACTATGTAGCGGTGACTCCAGCTGATCCCAGGTGTCTTTGTGTTTCTTGTCTCCTATTTGCCTGTTAAGAATTACCGATACTTTCTCAAGAAGCCCCTTTGAATCCAAGCAGCCTCATGCGACTTTTAGCGCCTTTTCATATCATCTACCTGTTCCTGTTCTTAAGCAAAAATGAACAGACCGTAAGTGTTGATGCCTCCGCACACTTTCCCACTTACGGCTTGAACCTGCCTCCACCACCCACACCCTCAATATCGGCGGGGAAAAACGTACCACAGCTGTTCAGTGATCCGGAAGCTGATGCCGACTCTCCTGCTGCAATCGCTAGTGAGGTGCGCCTCAATCTCAGCCCCGCAGAGGGTGAACTTCCACAACGGGAACAGTCCTCGAAAGACTCCCGGCGCGTCTCTCCAGCTCCACGGACGAAGCTCCCCGCCAACTCCCCTATTGGTGATGATCAAGTTGCGCTGTCTCCTCCGGCTGCGTTTGCGTGCTGTGCTAGCAACATCGTGGAGCAATACACATCCCCTCAACCCAGCCCCTTTATCCAGTCGCATACCTCCTCCAAAAGTCCGATTCCCCCACCACCTGCGATTTGCAGACGGTGCACAGCCATCTCCGCGTGCGCATTCGCCAGTTTACTCCGAAGAAGTTGCGGCCGATTCACATGCCGGTAAACTCCATGGTAATTACCCTAGAAATGAATTTCTTCTATGCTTTTATGGTAAGAAAAAATGGAAGATTTGGTTGTTCATATGCTCCTATGTTGTACTCTCTTATGAATCGGTTTACCTTAGGGTGCTAGAACTTCCCAACAAATTCAATTTTCTTCGCAAGCGCAGAATCAGGAGGCGAAACTACCTTCAAGAAAATCAGCTCAGTGAGTACTGAAACTCACCGCAAGCCGTCTGTGTGGTGAAATTTGAGTGTAAGACTGTCAACGTTTGCTTCCCAGACGGTACCTTTGCCCATAGACCGCAGAAAGTTTTATCATATGAGAGTGACGCTCACTGATCTATCTTAATTGCCAGACGGACGTCGGAATTTCCGTTTTTCCTTAGAACTGCAGTTGACAGCCCTCGTGGCGGCCACATGTTCAGAAGTAGTTAGTAGTCAAAAAATGTCGCCGACAAAGACAAGCAAGACCGTACTGGTCCTTCCATACTTATTTGTCGTCTTTGGCCCCTATTGCTGAAATCCGTGTGGGCTTTAGGCCTGGAGCTCCGAGGTAAAACGGACGAACCCACTTTCTTCCTGTAATAAGGGCAGACCAGCGATTGCCATGTCTTTCCTACCTTGATTATCCTCGATTTCGTTCAACAGGACATTAACCGTAGCTCAAATGCGTGGGCACTTGACTGACCGTGGTTCAGATTTCCGACGCTCAGTCTGGGGTTGACATGCCACTAGGGGAAACGGTCATTCCATTGTCTCTGGTCTTCGTCGATAACTCTTTTCGATATCAGTTTTTTTAAGACGGGAATTCAAACTCCATTGTATTTTTCAGGTATTCTCCCGTCCAACCTTGTCTTGCTTAGCTGAAGACTTATCACCTATTGCTGCTCTTATTCTGAGACTATTAGCAAGGTATTTACTGGTTAAACCGAACTGCGGGATTGCGGGGGAACACGATCTGTTTAAAAACTTTCGGATTCGATACCGCAGCTCCTTAGGGTGCTGACACCTCCTATTTTCGCTCGCCTTCACTCGTTCTTAACATCCGGCCTAGGTGGGAAAGGCGTAGGAAGTGCGGCAGATGCAGAGCGAATCGGCTATCACTATAAACTAATTCCACGCGCAGGTCACCGTTCCTGTTCCCATCTGGGATACATGGTTGACATCGCCGGAATCAGCGGTTAAACTGTCACTCCTTCACGGTCGATACTGGCGCAGAAAGATAGTGCTTTTGAAAAAAATGTGCTTTCCTCAAAGGCATAAAACGCCTTTGCCAGCTACCGAGCAGGTCTCGTTTTCCCATAATAGTCGGTATTGGTCACACAGGTTATGGGCCGCAGTCAGTAACACTACTAAATTAAATCTATCGCAAATACTCTCATTCCTTTCTATCCCTCTCTCTTCAGTCTTGCAAACGTTCTTCGTTAATCTCTCAACGTAGAACTTCTACCCTGTTCTTAATGTCAGTGTGAACGAATGCCTGTATCCTTGTGTGTTACTTCTGTCCCATTACTGATAATGCTTCTGGGAGTGGAGGGGATGGTAATGGTGCAAAGATGTGCGGTGTGCGTTCTTCCCTCGAAAACCCACCTATTTGGAATGCTTGGAACCACCTTTCCGTTGACCATCCTCATTTGACCTCCCCTTCGCTCACAGGAAAAATGGGGTAGGCAGAACACGGTATACTCAAACTTTGTCGCTGTACATCAGCGTACAGTCACGTGAAAGGGGCATCTGCGTATCTGTCTTTATTGAAGGGGGAACTGGTTAAAACTGGGTGCGCAACCAAAAACTGCTTCTCACGGCCTGCTAACGGCAAATGGCCCAAAAAGTCACCAGCGTCTTTGCCCGGTGTGATACGGTAATAGGATTACCCCGGCCCGTAATGCAGGTGGCCTTGCATGAACTTCCAGCGCGATTTGGGTTAGGGTGAGGTTGAGGATTAACCTGCCATGTAGGATTAAGGTTTTGGTTAGGATTAGGATTGCAGCACGGGAATATGTGCCCTTTTTTGAAATTTATCGCAAATCTGCCCGCATTACTGAGGTGGTTCCTATCACGAATGGAGGCGAAAGTCCGCTGTGGTTCCTATACCCATGTCTTGCCGAAATTAGGGTAAGAGTGAAATCGAAGGTTCAATTTATGTTTAGGTGTTAAGTTAATACTAGGCACACTTCTTGAAATTTATTGCAAGGCCCCTGTATTACCGCTATGGGGAGGTTCCTTCTCCCGTATCCTCCTCCTCCCTTTACCCTTCTCTGTAACATTCCGTGAGTATCCTATAAATTTACCGTCTTTTTTCATGCTTGGCTAAAGTAACTTATGTTGGAGTACACCGTCAATCTCAATTTTTAGCAAATAATCACAGCTTTTTGCTCCACCGAACACATACTATCCTTTTTCGACCTCTTCAGTTCTTCGTTCGAAAATAACCAGACTTTATTTCGCATGCGGCCATTTTCACGATCCTCATTTGCAATACCACCTAATTTTCTGTACAACCTTTTTTTAAGACAGCCTCCGGTCTGACACAAGGAAAGCAAGATAATAAATAGTTGGGCAGGTTAAAACCCACAAGATTATCGCTTGATAAAGCCGTATGGGTTTGAATGCCCAAACCTGGAACATTCCATCGTTTGGCTGGAAATTGCCAACGGTTGTCCTACTTATCTTCCCGACTGATTGTCCACTTGGCTTTCAGAACGGTTAAAGGTTGACAGACTGCCTCGAAGACTTTTATCACCCTATGTGTCGCAGTAGGTGTGACTGCATATGCCTTACTTGCCAACCTTGTTGTCAGTCTAGTTTGCTTTGGAGTTCGTATCTACTACCTAAGCTGTCATCGGTTTTGTCCCGGTTTGAGCGTAGGGTCATAGTGAGTTGGATGAAGGAGCTTTCTTGTTAGAATTCGCAGCAATAATCTCGATACAACGGTGCGGGTCCTCTTCACAAGCACTGGGGTCAGATTTCGAGTCAGGTTTCTCAGCATACTTCTGTCTTCTGAGCTACATTGCTATTTAAAATTGGGGAGAATATTGAATTATGGTGAGACGTTGTACGGTGCGATGTCGACCACTTAGCCGCACTGTTGGGTGTCTTCCTTTTAGAAACTTTGGCTGTCTCCGTGGCACCGCTCGTGACGGTGACCAGTTCGGACTTTCCGATGGAGTTTCAGTCAGACTTTCAAGAGTGTCGAGCTGAGCCAGTAGAGGTTACTTTTCCAACACCCGCTGGCGGCGTCCTCCTGTGTTTGACCCCGCCGCCCACGCTGCACCCCGCATTTATCTGTCGTGTCGAGGGTTGGAACGCCGCTCTTAGCCGGATCTCCATCGCTTCTCCAAGTGTTGCAGGAGAGGAAGAGACAGTTGCGGCTGCGAAAGTTGACTCGCTGGACTTGAAACCATCTGAAACCTCTCCCGTCCTTCAGCAGGCCTTCAGGCGGTGTACCGGGTGCAAGAAGTTGCACATCCCCACTCACCTTCCACTAGAGGTCCAGATGAGGGTGAGTTATAGTATTAGCTTTGTGAATTGTTCTAGTTTTATTCTATATTGACTTGCCGCAGTGCACAAGCAGTGAGCATATACGTAGACTGTGGCTCATTCCACGCATTAGCGTTGTCTGTCTCTCAGACCGAGTCGCTGCTTCTGTATGCTCCGGCTGCTACTGGATTGCGAACAGCCTAGATTGAGCGAATCAAAGTGTGGTGCGCTGGGTATCTTGTTCGTTTATAGAGTCGCCTGACGTTTAGTTGCTGCGCTTTCCAAATTTTGACTATCGCTTGCACAGTTTCACCTAACCTGATGGCTGGCCAATCTTTTTGCTCGTGCTTTTTAATCTGATCGCTGTATCGCAGTGTACGTGTATCCAATACTATCCCTCTGTTGGAACATTCAATAATTTTCAGCGGTTTTGAATTCGAAATCAATAATTTTTAAGGTACTGAATGACAGTGAGGGTGAAAGGTAAAAGTAGCGGGCTTTCCTGTCCACTTTGCATCTCCGACTGAAGAGTCCTGTTGGCTTGGAGAATGACCGATTAGACTACCACAAGTCAGTGAACCGTATTGAATATTCAGTCTTTAATTTTCCTCCGAGTTCAATGTGCGAACTTGAAGTAAATTATTCAGAACAAACCTTCTCAGGGGAGGTCCGAAATTTTATATGCGAACTTGACGTGGCATCCCTCAGCTTCAACGGAATAGTCGGCCAGTTCTCGCATTCTGCACACAGTCAGTCAGTAATATATACACCGTTATGGACTTACCAAACCGGCAGTTCTAGTTGTAACTAAAAACCTAGACACGTATTTAACCTATTTGTGGCGCTGTATGAAGCAGCTGCGAATATACCGGCTTATCAGCGGGTCTCCCGTCGTACTGATTGAACTGGCATGACAGTGGACCTTCGAGCGTCCTACGGTTCGGCGTAGGTTTACCCTCCTACCTTGAATTGTTTAGTTACTTCAACTTAGATGCATTAATCAGCGAGCGATTTTTTGCATCTAGCAATAAAACCAATTGCATATTTTGGCGAGAAATTCAGCATACTCAAGGATTGAATCCGGATCCTGTGGCTTGTTGATCATTTTATGTCAAACGCCTTTATCACTCGAGCTTCCGGACACCCACTCCGTCGTCTGCGATACTGACTACATATTTCGTGTGTAGGTAACCGATTTATACTGATTGTATAACAATACGAGCTATCTCCATCTGTGCTAATGGTTCAATCTTGCACTTTGTCCCCGAGTCTTAAGTGTTACCTTCGGCTATCTGTAAGTAACTGAGGTCTGAGCCTCTGCCTTTGTGCCTGGAATGATTTGGGTTGCAATTACCTGCAACCTTCTATGTCATTTTTTCTCTAACTCCTTTTTCTCGCCCAGATCTCCGTCCTATTTAGTGCTCAGGCCACCTGCGACGGTCTGGGTTGTGTCCCATCACCCGTTATGGTAGAACCTGAGGAAGTTGAGGAGGACGCAGGGGTGGAGGTATGCTGTCAGGCGGAGGTTGACCCATCACCCCATGGTTCTTCTATGCATGTCGGCAGTCCCGCAGCCCTCTCATCAACCAATCTTTCAGAGCTGGACCAACAGGAGCCTGAATTAGACATGTCAAACAACGCCGTTGAAGAGCTGATGAAACGAGAATCACCATCAGTGCCTCACCTTAGCCGCAGACCCCAATCTTCCTCCACCCGTCCTTTCAACGCTCCTCCGGCTGAAGTTTTATGTGTTAGCAGTGAGATGCCACCCAAAAACCCGACTCCGCAAGACACCACCGAGGATGCAAGTTCTATTCTTGCCCAGAACACTGAGAATATACCCCGGGCGAAAAATTCGACTCCCTTTTCTTCAGCTACTGAAGAAGAGGTTCTGGAGACGAAAGCCTTCCCCGCATTTTCCGTCGGCGTGACCAACGGTGTGGTTATCTCCGAGTTTGACCAGTTGGCATTAGCCGACGGTAAATCAGTGGGAGATAAGACACAGCAAGAGCAATGTTTAATTGAAAGTCTAACTGAGAATGAGTCTTCGCACTTAGGCCTGGCTCACGACCCATCACCGATTTTCTCCGCTTCGCCAACTGGGCCCATACATTCCTCAAAATCTTCCCCGATATACGAGGAAGATACCAGCCCTATGAGAATGGAGGTGACGGCCAACCTTGGGACGTCGGACTCCTCAACTGTGTGTATGGCCCTCTCACCAGAATCCTCTCCGGACACCTACCCATCCCAACGAACTCCTTCGACCCTGGGTGACATTTCAGGCCAACTTCAGGCCGTGGAGACCTCAAAAGCTACAACACCGCTATCCCCTCGCCCTGTCTACACTCCTTCCGAATCCGCCTTTTCTCCTTCCCTCCACGACATGCAATCAACATCGCCAGCCTCGCCTGACCCACCGACTTCACCCCACCCCAGACTTAGGCGTGGTCCGCAGAGGACTGTCCCGCGTCGGTCCACTTTTTCATCCCCGCCCGACCTCTCGCGTCCCGTTTCCCCCCACCTTGTTTGGACTCCTGCTAAGCAGTGCGGCGGCCTTAATACCGATCTGGGACGGTACCAGTCACCGCGACGTGCCGCTGTTGTGGCTCGTCAGTCCATAGCTCTCAGTGTGCAGGCCCTCTACTCACCTTCACGACTTCAGCATCTGCCAGACCACGACTGTGCCGGTGGTGTCTCTGGTGCTGCCACTTCCCTGTCCGTGGAAGATGCCGCTGACTTGTCTGATTGGTCTGTTGATTCAACCAGCTGTGATAGCACTTCCCTGACCAAGCTGATCCTCCGCCGACAAACAGCTGCCAAAGCCGGTCATCCGCATTCGAAGGAAAGTATTCCACCCTCTTCGTCCTCTTATGTGGCAAACAGTCATCGAGAGAGCTCGAGAAGAGGTTTGAATACCGAGGTGGAAGATGTGGAGGCAGTTCAGCATGAACAACAACGTCATCTATCTACTCGAGAAGTAGGTTTTAACTTTTTATCTTCCGAAACTAGCGTTCGTATTTTATGCAATATTCTCTCTCCACTATTTGCGCTAATCAACCGGCTTTAAATGACTTGTTTAACTCCTTTATTTGAGTTGCGTCGGCGTCTGTTGGTTTCCTGTTCAACTTTCTTCGTGTGCATCAGGCACCCAAATTCGGAACGCGATGCCGGAACTTTTAAGTCGAATAGTCGACTTTACAATGGTTTATACGTGAACTCTTTTAGGAGCATTGGCGTGTCACGTTTAGGGGATATGAACAAATGTCCAACCGTTTTAGAGGAACTACATAGCATATAGTTTGCTTACATTTGAATAGTCGAAAACTCCTATTGTGTTGCAAGATATCCATTAAGCTGCAGCCTTTCCATTACAGAAATAGTATTTTCCTCTAAATGCACAATCCTAATAAAAGACGTGATTACCTACAAGTTGAGTAGAGTAAACGGAGCTTCTTTATATCTTCCTTAAAAGGTAGGCGTGAATTTGTCAGAACGCCGGAAAGCAGAGAATTCCACTCTAATTAAATACTCCCATATCCCGAATGATTTATGTAAATATCATGCACGGATGAAACTGGGAAATTAGTGTTTTTTCAGGTTTATCTTATGTTTTTGAGTATTTGCAGCCAGGTGAGTTTTATCAACCCAAACCCTCCAACTTCAGCATATCATCTGAGGTCGAACGGTTTTATTTCCGTTTTTCCTCAGAACTATCACTTAAAACGTTATTTTGGAACGATCTGCACCTTTACTTTGATCTGATGGTCGCCTACTGATAGTCAAATACTTCAGAAATAGTAGCTCCAGCCTCCCTAGTTTTTGGCTGTAGCCGTTATCAGTTTGCATCTTGTCAGCTGGATGCTCGCATACCTGTTTGTCTGTCACAGTTATTTTAAAGAAATGTACTCCGCCAATACCGGAACACGAGGGTGCATTGAAGAGATGTTCATACTACTAACTTGCTCATCTTTATAATCCATGATAATAAACGGGAATAGGACCTCCACCAGTAATGCAGATGGTCTTGCGCTAAAATCCACACCGATTGAGTTAGGGTCAGTGTTAGGGATAGGTTTAGGACACTGAATTAAGCGCAATGTCACCTGTGTTACTGCGGGGTTCCTATTCCCGTGTTTCACCCAATCTGTTTTCTGAGTTAGTCGTCTGTGGTTTGTAGCCTCGGTCTCCGCTTTCTCAAGGCCGCTTTTTAAAAGCGCACCTATAAGCCATGCATAGACGCTTACTTGAAATATCTTTTGGATCGACCTATTCGCCCCCTTCTTAACGGTGTCTAGTGACTAACCTATAACCAGATTTTCACATCAAGAACATGCTGTCGCTTTTTATGCTCTCAAGCTTTTACCAACCTAGGTATCAAGTAGATCGATCAGAAAGCAGGGTTTACCGCCAAAGCATTGTTACGATACTTGTACTTAGCATGTTTGGATTTTGGGATTTACCCACTTCTTTAACTGGATGTCATTCCTCTGCCCCTTATCCACTGGCATGATTTCGATAGTTAGCTCGATAATCGCAGATTATCAGAGTGTTTCTGCTAATGCTTCAGTTAACTGGTGTAGGAAAACACCTGGGATCTCATCCAGTCCAGGTGACTTGACCAGCTCCAACTTCTTTACCTCTGCCAAAACTAGCTGTAGTGTAAATAAAGCTGTATTTCTAAGTGTGCCCCTTAATCGGGCGGCGTGGTAAATGCGCTGGACCAGCACGGGGACCAAAACAGGGTACAGCAGGCGTTATTATTATTATCTAGGATTAGGTCCATAACAAATTCCGAACCTGGGGGCTAGGCGTGCCCAATATGGTCACGCGTAGGTGCAGGCTCATGCCGCACTCTCTCTCCGTGGGAGATGATTCCTCTGCGCCCGGCCCCGCCTCTGGTCTTCTTGACTATATCTTGACACCGGGCACAGGCGGGTAAGGAAAAAGAGAGTGTGGTAGATGCAGTGCAAGTCACATGTCTCCGTCCCTCACCACCCTTCTGTAGAGCATACGGTGGACATTGTCGGATTACGACGGTCGAACTGATGTTTGGGGGGTGTTGATGTTTAGTCATTCTCATCGTTCCCATGCCCCCTGCATGGCGGAGTCCATGTGTTGAGGACTTTAGAGCGGAGAGTGTGAGGAGGGGAGGGATTCACTGTGAACGCTGTCTGTACGTCAAGTACGCGGACTGCGTGTGACCGTTGTCAGGGTTTGGGGGCGGCGTGCCAGTACCACTTGGAGTCGGCCACGGAAGACAGGCTGTGTGTGTCAGCGTCTTCTGCCAGGAAAGCGCTGGGTTCGCTAACCGAATCGCCACGGCCTCGGTTGTTGCGAGCAACCATTTGCACAGGCCTTAAGAGTAGTGTGCTGGTGCCCGGTAGATAATTTAGAATTCTTCTTTGGCGTCAACCTGGTAGTTCGTATCGATCAAAATTGATCGATTTTCACCTTTACTTAGCCAGGCAGGTATGTGCTCGTGTACTCTATTCTCCAGACGCCTAGTTGTTCGACCAATGTTTCCTGCTCAACAGGAGCGGGTGAATTAATAATTACACATCGATGTGGCCTGCAACGGCAGTCAGTCCCTTCCCCATGTAATTGTAACGACCTTATTACGTACGAATTACTGAAAACATGTGTTTGACAACTGACTTTTAAATTGAAACATGGAAACTTTTGCAGAATTAACGATTAAGTTGGCGAAGTGACTGGTCTCGCTTAAGCCTCTCTCCACAGGTGCCATAGTACGGTTATTTCCTGCATGTCCGTTGAATCAGATTGCAGAAGGTACTTGGACTAATTATCCTCTAACTGGCTTCTGTTCTCCGTAAAACTCTTTTGGGAAATGCAGCACGCACCTGTCAGTCTGGCTTCTGGTCACCCGGCGCGGTCACCACAGGCGGTTGTGTACCGGTTTGGCATGTCGGTCACCTATACGAAGGCCAGAAACAAAAACGGTATTACAATGTAATTAATGTTACCGGCCAACGGAATAGAGTTCCAATCGTAGGTTTACCTAGAAGGTAACTTCGCCTGTACCATATGATCGCTTCTTTTCAGAGGCGTTCACATCTGATGCTCTAGACACTGAAGCCGGCTAAGTCAGTATTACTGCTAGTTTCAATATGAATAAATGCAAAATGTATCCAGATGGGATCACTGTTTAACTCCGTTTTAACTTGAGAACATGCACTCACGTATGCAAACTGTAATCATTGATTCAAAAAACGCTAGCGTCAATGAGAACTCAACTTGAGGGTATTTAAACAGTTTGGGCCGTATTTCTTTAGCCTTATCCGTACCCTTGTGTGCATTAATTCTGTTTGAATTATTTCCTCTTTTACTTCCTCTATCCACGTGAATCTTTTTGTCTCAAGTTTTTTTGCATTAGCTCTGTTCTACACTTGCCTGTCTTTTCCCTGTAGAATAAATCACTGCCCCCGCTCGAAGTTAATAGGGCTTCTCTTGGTGTGACACTTCGATCCACAGAAATTGATACTTCGCCTCTGTCCCACCCTCACGAATCTCAGCACAAATTAAATGAGATTCCGGTTGAACTAGGCCCTCATATGCCGCCGTTTGAGAAGACTTCGAGTAAGAAGAAAAGGAGGAAGAAAAAGAGAGGGGAATCTGCCAGTGATCTCTGTGTGGCTTTCGACAGGTCCTGCTCATCAGAAGTTCCTGTGCCTGCCGGGTTCAAAGACCAGACGGCCCTGATGGTACACGAAAATGCAATACTTCACCAGCGCACTAACCCCCACGGAACTAACTCCGTTTTGGCGAGCCATTATTCTATACTGTGTCCGAGAAAACGGTGTTACACTGGTGAAGAACTTAGTAGATTCAATGACGTGGACCAAGAGGACTCTCCCGAGTCTTCTTGGCAGCCAAAGAATTCTCACCAATTACACAAACACAGACGCATCCGAACGACTGTAGAAGAAAAGGAGAATGTTAAGGGTAAAGTAAAAATAGTCATCCCGAAAAGTTTTCATTTAAAAAATGGCCGGGTTTGAAGAAACCAGTGTGCTTGTCTAGACCCCAAGGTCAAGATCCTGAGACATTTATCGACTACAGTATCTCACGAGAAACAACAAAGTTAGGTAAACGACGCTCAAGCCGTGCGCATCGGAAATCATCGTCGCCGCAACTGCTGTCAGCCCCAACGACGGTGGAGATATTATGTGATTCGACAGACCCTCGGAATTCGGATTTTGAGAGGACACGTGTTGCAAAACAGAGGCACCGAACTCCGAAGGAATCAGCGCTGGCTGGGCAACGGGGAGCTATCGATAGTTCTGTTGGTACGAAAGAAGTGTCTCACACGTTGCCGAAGGTCGCGTGGAAATCGCGAAACAAACGGCCCCGTGAAACCTTGGAAATGGCAAATTGCAGTGGTGTCGTTGCTGGTCAGTACAAAGAAAGTTCTGCATCATTGGCAGTTACCGAGGAGCTTATCCCTAAGAGACCGCGACGATCTCCAACTCAAAAAGAACTTAGCGGTTCAACACAGGAGTCCCGCCCCTACGCCCACACCATTGTCTACACGCATACTTCCGCCTCACCGGGTAAAAAGCATCATCGACATAAACATAGGCGAAAGTCTTGTGGGGAAAAAAGCGTGGAAAAAGTGATGCCCGAAGTGGTAAAGCCCGGACAGGTTGAAGCACAAGAACCCTATTTAACGGTTGACGAAATTGCTTCATTTCTGCAGAGGAATCGCACCGAGCAGTCAACGTTCTCTGTGCAAAATCAGCATAGTGCAGGATGCTCTAAGAAATGCAAACATCGAGGAGGGGGGGGTGAGTGCTTTGAAGAGGACAGTGTGCGGACAAATGCTGCTGTTGTGAATGCTCCCCTGCGCTTTCGTCCAAAAAACGTCTGCAGCCCCCAGTTCTCATCAAGAGACTCTTCGCCACTTTTGTAATTTACTGTCTCCCTGGTGGCATTTGCACCAGCTTAGGATTCGTTGTAACTGATGCCTCCATGCCAGTTTTTTTTACTTAATCTGCAGTTTCGGGTTGTGTCTCGTTCGCTTTTTTACCACTGAGCGCATTTTTCCTAATGTTTTTTCTAATGACCATGTTTTTCGTGTTGACATTTTGTATTTCTTCACTCCCCTCTGTCTTCTGCGTCTTATTCCCTCCCACCCCCTTCAGTCGGCAGCCCTGTCTTAACTTTTGTACAGCCAGAATTTTCCTGCAATGAAGTTTCTGCATTTATCATAAGATCGCTGGGCTGTTGACTACGGGCTGTTCGCCCTGCTCCGTGCGTAAGTCTCTGTAGGCCGTGATCACCTCTGATCGCTCCGATATGGTCTTTTCACCGGGTTCAGGTGAATGAGGCACGAGAACGTGCGGCAGATGCTGCGCATGTCACCTTCCCGCACCAACCTCGCATTAGGAAACACGATGAACATCGTCGTTTGTGACGGCAGAACTGCGTTCTGTTGCGACACTCAGTGTGCTCCTTCTAAGTAGACGGCTTCATCAACTGGGAGATCGTCATGTCGAACAAACTTTAGGGATAAGTGAACATCGCCCAGTTCGTGCGGATAGAAGGCGCGACTGTGCTAGCTGGGAGAACGCCTTGCATGAATACGGGGCGTTGGACTATCTCATCTTGAAACCAGAATTTTCTGGCCGTTCAAGTGTCTAATGTCTCCTTTAGCTGTGTCGGGCTGCACCAAGTGACCCATTCAATCATTAACCTACTTCTAAGAGGTTCGCCTTGCAAGCCCGGAGCCAAAGTCGCTTTGGGCTTCAAAATGAAGGAAAATGGGATTACTTCGCTCAGTTAGGGGAGGCCTGGAACATATGCTGTTCGACCCCTTCCGCAGTCGACCTTCTCAGACTGTGAGCCACCAATTTCTCGGTTGCGCATTCGATCGGAATTGTTTATATGCCCCCCCCCCCCCCCCCGGCAAAACACGGTAGGGGTATATAAAAAATCCCTTCCGCGCACAGAAAATTATTTTCGACCTTACAGCCAGGTAACCGGTTCAAAATAATCGGTGGCCAGACTGTTATTTTCCACTCCGAAATTTGGACTTTCAATATGCGTAGAAGCATGGACTGGTTTTTGTTGACACGGATAGGGTTGTGAGAGTTAGTAGTGAATAAAATGAGCCAAACGCACTTCCTGTGTGGCAGCACGCTGACCTTTGAAACGGCATATCTGTAGCCGTCGTCAAGGTAAATCACCGCGTAGAGTGATTTATTCTATTTCTATTTTGTACTTCTTTGGTTGCAATCGCCGTCTTCTTCAATTGTCATGCTTTTAGAAAAAAGTCTATTCGATTCTCGAATAATTTTGGACGTGATGTACGGTTGCACCACTAATTTGGGTTTCCATTCTACGTGCTGTACGGTTTTTGTGTATGGAAAATCGCAACTTTCTCACATGGCGACCATAAATTTCACACTGAATAGGAACTATGTTGTATACTTCTTATTCAGCATAACCAAACAGACAAACGCGGTTAGGCATAAATAGACATTTAAAGGTCTCAAAAATCGCATTATTCGAGGTTCTTATGAACTGAAAGATGCCTTCAATTATGAATTTAAGGATGACATAGCCTACTGTCAAATAATTACAAAATAGATAGTTTGAGACCTTTTTTTTCCATAGGGTATATTTGAATGTATAAGGGCATTGAAAATTAATGCTACTTAAGTATTATTTATTGCACCAAGTGCAGCTTTTGTAGGCTGTACATCTTTAACTACTCTAAGTACTGATTTGTAATCGAACATATGTAAAATCTCGATTTATATTTAATGCTAAAGATCACCTGCCGTAAGTTCTTGATTATTTAGTAGGTGTGCTCAATATTGGACAATGTTCGACAAATAGGATGTCTCTGAAGTGAGGAAAGAATTTTAGGATTCTGTGTCCATGTACAGAATACCTTCTGCTAAAGTGGTTAAGTGTTACAAGCGTCAATTGTTGTCGCCCCTCACCTATGAGGCCTCAGTGGTGCTTCTGGTCGAACTTCTATCATGCTCCTGAGGTAAGAACACTAGAGCATTATTCGGAAAGTTGTGTAATGACTTACACCACGGAACGGTGTGAAATATTGCACGTCTTCATATCGCCAGTAACAATCCTCATCTCCCCTCATCCTTGGATATTTCTAGGACACGATTTCAAAACAACGATTATGAGATTCGCCGTTGCCGTTAAACACCATGTCATTATACTTTTTCGACCTCTCAGGTAACTGGGAATCCTGTTCTTTGACTCCGCCATGTGTCCAGTACGGCAATGTATGTGAGATCCGATCAGCGCACCAACATTTTGCAAAAACCTGTTGTACATTATGGGGGGTGGGTCGTGTGTGACACGCAAAAGCGGGTTGTTTAGCTCTGCCAGCTACTTGCGCCCAATCCCCACATCAGATGGCTGACTGACTTGGGCAGTGGACCGGTGTTTGGAGAGGGAAGAGGCAGTGAGATTCACTCTGGGGACTACGTCCCCGCGACCCTTAGCGCGTACTTCTCATCATAAACAAGGTGATGCTCCTTTAAACTACCATGATGCACTAAAACTGGCTTGTAAGGCTGTTAACTTGGGAAATAACTTGATCCTTCTCTAAGGACGGTAGGCAGGCCGTGATGAATTCCTAATATGCCCCGTAGACCACTCCCGCTCAGAAGTTATGCGAGCAATCACCATTTATTGTTCGTGTGAAATTCTGGTCCACTCTGTATGTGGATTGGGTGTGTGTGGCACGCGTAGATTAGCCCTTCAGTTTTGTCATCCAGTGCGCCAAATGTTTTCTCCGGTACTCGACTTTTCCATGAAACCGGGCTGGGGTGGCTGAGAGGTAAAATTGCGGTAGCTGCATCGCAAGCCTCCTATAACAATAACCTAGTTCACACCCAAGTCACCGTTCCTGAGCCCACCATATTTTGGGGCACACGGTAGACATCGTCGAGGAGTTGGCACAGTATTCGCTACACCTGACGTTTGAGCTATCGATAACTTGCTGGTGAATGGATAATTCTCGTCTTAATGTTCAGCGTCGAACGCCTCTCCTGTCGAAGATAACAGTTCTACCGTCGATTTCGACGAGGCCCACCTTGTGCCCCATATCATGGTGACGCATGGGCAGTAACTCGCGTGTGATTTAGTTTGCGGTTGTAGATTTGCGCTGCATCTCCCCCCCACCTAGGCCCTTATCACGACCAAGTCCAGGAGACCGGAGGTGGGAGAGGTTACATGTGGCTGACACGGCACAAACCGCCCCTGAGCGTGCAACCACGCCGGTTCCGATCCCTTGAGTGGGAGTGGCGTAGAGGTAAATTAAGAAGGAGCAATTGTAGCCTGACCCTCAGTCCATCGGTTGGTCATGCCACACAAACATACACTGGACTACCTGCGAGGGCCGAGTTATCTCATCAATCGACAAGCTTCCAAGCCACGAATTTTAGCGCACCATGATAGCCTCAGGCTCGGATTACACATGTAGCAGAGGAGCCACATGGAAAAAGAGCCGAAGTTTACACTTCCAAATTACGTGGAACTTATTGATTAAGTGTGCGATGTTGGGCATGTTCGTGGGGGGGATGGAGAGATGTGGTGATGCTATATGGCTGGTGGTATTTTACCGCAGGTTCTAATGGAGACGCATTTCGCCGAGTAGGTCTACATGATCAGTGAGTTTCTGGACAGTATCGGCAGCTGAGGCGGATGCGGTGAGGGTGTATTGGAGCTCCTGGCACCGGTTCGCCAGTCGCTGTGCGATGGGTCTCATAGTGACCAACCAGGCCTGTGTGTGATGTGCCTGTGCTGTGGCAATGATAGCAGGATAGCTTGGGAGCTGTAGAGGAAGTTGCGGTGATCATGCAGTTAGTGGTGGCCATGTTGTTAGATGGGAGTTGTAAGTGTTGGAGACAGAAGGGTTGTCGGACATACAGAGAGTGCTTGACGTGTGACTATTAGGGTAAATCCTGCCTTTTTTGGAGGTGCATTTAACCCCTGCCTAAGACTGTGCACCGCCATCATCCTGTCACAATTGCTGAAAAGGTCGGGGACCTGGCTGCCTGGAACTGAAAAAGTTTTTAAGTCAATTGTCTTCAAACAGTTGCTTCAAAAAGAACCTCACTGGTAAAGCATTGTAAGCGACCAGACAATGATGTGGTTAAGTTGTTTGACGATTCATTTTGTCCCTAAGTAGATTCGGGTGAGTTTGATGATCCATTTGATGAAGTTTTTGACTATTTCATTGCCAACGAAACAATCTATCAGGGATGGTTCGACGCCAAAACTGATGATCTCCCTTCCTCTACGAATAAGCTCATGGGTTTTAAATTTGTTACTGTCCTGCGACAATCCTTCTGGACCCTCGACCTTTCGACTCTCAGCCCTGACCCTACCTCTCCGGAGCCGAACTTTCGTGCTGTTAATCAGCATCATTGTCCTTATCATGGTGGTATTCGTATGTGTATACCAAACTTGTTGCATTTTTAATTAAAATATTCCTCAGTTCTGAGAGGTTGTATTAGCCTTTCTCCGGGTGCTTGTTACACCACCGCACCTCTCGTGCGTACTTGCATGCGCAGTCTGTTTCTGGATCAGTTACGCCTATCCAAGCCGGTCATTCACCGACATGCTCTTGCTCGAGGCGCAGTGCTGCCTCCCACGTTCGGGACGCCGGCGCTCACGGCGCCGGACATAAGCCCTCGTCCAGCTTACAATTTCTTCCGAACGTTTTCTCCAGTCTTTCTGTGTGGAATACAATAGCCTCGCCCCTGTTGTCCCGCTTCTTCTCTTCCTTTACAGGAGTGAACCTGAAGGTCGTAATGGCTAGGGTCTCTCTATGGCTTTAGCAGCCACGACAAGGTCTCTTATTCGAGTGAGCCTGGTTGAAATACAGGTGAATCCACTGGGCATGTAGGTATTAAATCGAAACTTTTGAATAACTCTACTCAATCATCTCATCCAACACAGATATTCCTGCGTCTAAAAATAATAAGAAAAGACGTTTTCGCGTGGGGCTTTGGAAAGTTAATAAATAATGATCAATACAAGCGGGAAATCTAGGGTGAAAATTCTCAAATTGCAAACCATATATGAAAAACTTTAATACCTACTGAAACGTCAGGATATAAGCATAAAAATGTTTAACTTATGTCCTCCTTGCAAAAATTGCGTATTAGCCCTCAGCTTGCTCTACTTCTTTCCTTTCCCCTTTCCTGAACTCTTTTTCTTTCCTTTTGAGCCCTTCGATTTACCCTTCGATTTGCTCTTCGGTGATTTACTCGGCGGGTCTGGCCGGGCCAGACTTTTTCGTCTGTATCTCGCAATCCAGCTTTCTGGTAAGAGTACCTCATCAGCCAATGGCTCTGTTATTGCGCTGACCGTACGACTCAGGCCCATTTTCTCCGGGTTTGCTCCCGGTGGTTCAGGTAGTCCCGTTGTAGGCCATCAGGGGATCAATAAGTACTCGTTCAAACGGCACATCCTCGAGAATACCGAAGGTCTCATCGTACCACTTTAATTCTGTCTGATCTGCTATCAGATGTAGTTTATTGTTCCACCTGTCTACTACGCAAGCGCATCCATTTTTAGAGAGAGCAAAGTGACCGGGCCGAATTGGTTGGTATGCGTCAATCTTCCAGGAGCCCATGAAGCAGGTTGAGCCGTGCTCCAATGAGGGCGCGAGAGGGCCGGGCGTCCTCTGGTTAACATTAAAAACATGAAAGAAGCCGCCCTTGGAATCAGACACGACCAAGATTCCAAAGGTGTCCACTTGCAGGCCAAAGGGTTCACCAAACGACAGTCGATCGAGTCCTAGATCCCCGTATACCACAACATTGATAAAGTCAATCCTCGAGAGGACCTCGTTGGTGTTCAAGCGAAAGACCTGGACACGTGGAGGTCTGGTAACAGCGACATAGAGATAGTCCTTATAGAGAGCACAACCGCCTGAGTGGCCAGGTGAACGCACGTTTTCTCATCCGGGAAGGCATTTTCGAGGCTGGTGTTGTAGGATGCCAGGGTAACAGGGTTGTAAATTTTCAGCTGCTGAATAGGCTGAAAAAGAACAACCAGAAACCGCATATTGGCACACATTCCAATTGGCGTCGATTCGTCAGCAAGTGAATACCGCCGTGGTTCAGGCGACTTGCTACCAGGGTACGTGGATGTGGGTATTGTGGCTGGATCGGTGGCCTGGTACTTGAAATCCAGCCGTTTCTCCTCTTTGAGGGTCTCGGGATCATAAAGGACGAGTGCGGTGGAACGAGCGTTGGGGCCCGTCAAAATGGCAGCTATCCGGCCGGTTCTTGGGATCTCAATAATCATTCGTGGTTCTCCCTTAGTAATGACTGGCTGCGGGAGTTTCGTTATCCTTCCGTTCACGGGTTCAAACCTGTAGCGTTGAATGCGTCGCTGCTGCGGATCCGATACCCAAATTTCACCCCAACTAGTGATCGTGGGACAATAAGGCGACCAGTACCATTCCTTATATTCGAAGTGCAATCGGTTTGCATAAGGATACCATACTTGACGCCGGACTTTCCAGAGGCAATGCGATTTCGGCGGATCCGGCGGTGGAGGTGGTGGCTGAGGTTTCACCCACACATAAGGCTCCTCAGTGGGCGTTGATTTTTTGTTTGACTTGGGTGACTTACTGCTCCTTTTAGAACCTGATTTCTTCTTGGGTGATTTGGACTTTTTAGAGGGCATCTAGTGGGCTTTTTCTATGAAAGTATTACGTTCCCATGAAGCACCAGGCAGGCCCCGAGAAATAAGTCACCCGGGGATCGATAAATGGCAACACGACATTTTGAAAGCAGTTTCGAGTGATTTACATGCACCACATGTTTATCGTCAAAAGTTATAAGCGTCAGCGGACATTCTAACTGCATTGATCAGTCAACGAAGATGTGAACGAAAGAGCCCTTATGTCGAGCAGGCAGTAAAACAGCAAACGTTGGTAAAAAATTTCGGTCGGTTGAGGAGCTACATGCTGACCTATGTGGATGTTAAGTACTTCCAGCCTTTGAAAAGCAGCAGGGGATTGGCTTGTGCAGTGGTCTGGGCAGACTATGTTATTCCCAGGTAAGGTGACGAGTCGTGTGAATGGACTGTTACCTGTTAAAGAATTTGCGTCTACAATCGCGCGATATCCACAGCAAGACCTACTCAGTTGAGCAATCAGTAAAACACGGGAACGCGATCCTCCTTCACCCACCCCTCCCCACCTCCTCTCCTGGTAATACAGGCGACCTTGCTCGAAATTCGAAGAAGGGTAAATATTACTGAATCCTAACCCAAAACCTGGCATTAATGCTACCCCGAAGCTTAACCCTAAAGTTACGCTTTACCCTTAGCCAAGCTTAACGCCAACCCTAATCCTTTGGAAATCAGCGTAAGACTATTGGAATAGAGAGGATTTCTTTTTGCATGCCTTGCTCAGCACGGGAAAATAGAAAATAGGGGAAAAACTCAACTCCGTCGTGATGCAATTTTGACAGTGGGAATCGGCCCAAACGAGTAGTTCAAGTTTTTATAAGTATCGTAGAGGCCACCTGGCTGTGAGGACATTGGCCTAAAAACAGTCTATGTGTGAGGAACAATGTGGGCCAGTGGAACAAGGTTCGTAACTGATCTGCACATGAATGTTAAGACTGAGAAGTACGAAGAGACTGGTATGCAAAGGAGTGACAGCGACCAAGGACAGGTAGAGATGTCTCCTTTAAAGCAATGATCACCCATCTCATCAAGTACTTTCCGTGCAAATATTTTGCGTAAGCACCGACGTATGATCGGCTCTCTGGTTTGATCACTCTTCAGCTTTCAATCCTTCAGCACAGGTCCCAGGTTGTTCGAGGGACAAGTTTCTATAGCCCAAACCCCGCCTTCTCCTGTTAACTTCGTCTATCTTCTTTCCATACTTCAGGAACTTTGTCCTGACTCGTGACTTGCAGGTTTTTAGAAAAAGCCTTAAGAGGATTTCGGTCTGAAACCGCTCAAAGCGGGAATTAAAGGATTATTAAACTCTTAGTTAGCAGTTAGCCCTGCTCCTCCCGGAAAAACAAAGTTAGGTCATTTGCTCCATACCCTGTCCATTTTTTCTATGGGCCACTTGCCTTGAAACGACTGACTGACTTGTGCCGGGAAAGAAATTGCTAAGACACGCGAACAGGACACCGTATAGTAATAAAGGTGCCGTTGCGCAAAATTGTAGGAAGGGTAAATAATCCCGTGTCCTAACCTAACCCAAACGTTAGCCTAACCTTACCCTAACCCTAACACTAACCCTTGTCGCCCTGGAAATTAACACAAATATCCCGGCACAGAGTGATTCGTATGCCCTTGTCTTGCGAATAAATAAGTATCGACCTGTTCATAGAACATACAATTTTTCTCATCTTAACGCTTCACAGGCCTTCATTGGTTATTCTGGTTAGGGGCAGTTGGCGTCCTTCCCCTAGACAATCTCTGCCCAGGTTCCCAATTTCGAGAGTGAACAAAGCTGCTTGACACGACTTCAAAGGCGCAACTCGATAGTATCACCTAACGGTAAACCTAGCTTTAAAGTTTACTCGAACGTCATTCCTAAGCATTATGTCTACCTCTAGTATTGGCCATAAACTGAACTCTATCCTGAATCATGACCCTTACGAGACAAAATATTCGGATGCTTTTCAGCAAAAGACAGAGAGCGAAAGAGTGAGAGAGAAAGAAAGAAAGAAGGAGAGGTGTTGACAAGTATCGTTAACCTTTATTTCTATGCTGTAAAGTGCACAGTAAATAAGTAGACCATTCCCGTGGGGGACCATTTTCAAAAAACAGTGCACTCATAAAGAGGCAGTTTGTTTATCTGCTTAGAAATCGTATGAGTACAATAGCATACCAGAGGTGAAGGGGATGAACCTGAACCTAGAGCATGCAGAGGAGCTACTACTGCTGCCTTTACTATCTCGGCTACCGCGAGTAGAGATGGGCGGGTAGCGGTGATCCGGACTGCCGAGTCGTCAACGGACCTAAACCGTAACCGGCTACAGTTAGGTAATCTTCGTCCCCTGCGTTACCGCTGTAGTGTTCGCAAACAGACCTTGACTGCGCAGGCTGAGGGTATGCATTCAAGGTTGCCTAGGGTCGCCCGTGTGGGTATAGATTTTGCGTTACTTATAGTTAAGCAGACTCATTCTATGCAGCTGACGCGGAAGCCGGTTGGAGTTTGATAGAGGTATTAATTTACTTTGCCTCAGAAATCCCCCTTCCTGTAGTTTGCAGGATATATTTTGAACCCTCAAACTGCAAGTACAGGGGTGAGAGACCGTATGAATCACACTGTTTAGGGTAACCGACCGGGCCGTCAGGCGCTGACGCCTCGCCGCGCGACTGACCCAACTTCCGTCGGTCGAGCCACCAGTCGAATGTTGGGCCCATACGGGCGGAACAATCGCTGAGTAATCTGCAGACGTCACTTTGCCCATTTCCGCCACGCCTCTCATCGAGTTTTCTGCGCGGGACCCGATTGGCCGGTTACCTGGCTGCTGGTCACCGGTCGCTCTTCGCTGCGCGTGTTACCCGCATCCAGGCCGATTGTCCCAAAAGCCTGCGTTGAGATCTGGGCGTTGGCGTCCGACCTTTGCAAAGGTGAGAGGTTCGTGCAAAGTAGGGTGGGGGAGGGTCCGCACAGTTCCGCTCCAGTTTTCTCGGTGCGCTTCTTCGTCACGTCTCCGCAGTCGATCCCGTAAATATTCCCGACGGAGTGTCCTTTTGCAGCGTTCCGTGTCATCAGATTCGTGACTGCAGTTTTGGGGCAGTTCATCCACTTCGGCATGGTAATCCTTTCGAGCCTACACCGAAAGCCTCTTTGATGTTGCGGAGGCCTTCCCGTGCAGGAATTAGCCTTCGTTTAGTTGTTTCGTGCTCCCGTGGTTTTTACATTGTCGGAAAAATTTTCTCGAGTATGTCCTACCAGCTACCTGTACTGCTATATTCCAGTTGGTTACTATCACTCATAAAAAGCGCTGGGAAGATATAAGCAAGGCGAAATTAGAGATATATATATATATTTAACATATGAAAACTTCGTTAAGAATGACACAACCGGGAGTTCCTTAAGTGAGGTATTTTACCCTGCATCGTTTAAAGTGACTATGGGAATCGGGATAAACCCCACAAACAGAAAATTTTTCCCATGAGAAGAATGCAAGCCGCCCATGCGGCGAATCAGCAAAACGAGTTTCCTCACCTTCAGTAAACGAACATTTAACTGCTGCCCAGTTAAGAGTGAATTTGAAAGACGGCCCTCGGGAACATAGAAGTTTGCTATTGGCCCATCAATGGTCAGGTATTCAACATAGTTTGTCATGCATTCGTTGATGAACGCTCATCGGTCGCTAACGGAAGCCACTCATTCTGCTTTGCTCATTCCGGCTCACTTTCGAGCCCCTGCCAACAGCCGCATAGCGTCTAGTAGTAGAATAGGCAGATGAATATTGCCGAAAACGATAAGGGAGACTGGAATGGCCATTTCTGGCTTATTAGCCATCGTCAGCCAGTCATACCCAACCCCAGGTGATGCACCACCCGAGGCTCGAACCCGTGACCCGTTGATCAGAAGTCCAATGCCCTACCCATTGAGCTATGGGTTCGTTTTCTTGCCAGCTTAGATCGGGAATATTGACTCGCATTAGTTTATGTAGGCTCACCGATGCTAACGCAACTCACTTGTCCCTCTCTGCCTTGGGGGTCACATCCTCGAACCCCGCCAGCTGCCTGTTCTGCTATTAGTCGCTGTGCGGCTGCTGGTGGGGCTCGAGGATGTGACCCCCAAGGCAGAGAGGGACAAGTGAGTTGCGTTAGCATCGGTGAGCCTACATCAACTAATGCGAGTAAATATTCCCGATCTAAGCCGGCAAGAAAACGAGCCCATAGCTCAGTGGTTAGAGCGTTGAACTTCTGATCAATGGGTCGCGGGTTCAATCTTCGGGTATACACCAACTAAGATTAGGTATGACTAACTGACGACGGCTTATAAGCCAGAAATTGCAATTCCAGTCTCCCTTACCTTTGCCGGCAATATTCATCTGTCTATAGTTGGTCATATTAAAAGTCAAACCATTTGCTTGTTCAGCTTGTGAAAACTTGGGATACTCTTGCAGTTAGAAAATGCTAGCTGTCGTATAGCAAAATCAGTAAGTTATTGTAAACGGTTGGCCTTGAAAAATTTGCCCCGGCGCCCTATTTCAAGTTATCCTGAAGCTTTTGTGGTGATACTAGGTTATGTACGCCCCTCCCTCGTAGTATTTCGAGAAGGAAACCTATTCCCATGTCCAGATAATAATACTCATCCTCAACCAATCATTACCGTAATTCTGATTTTAATCTAAATCCTAACATTATTGCCAATTCTAACCCTAACTTCCCAGAAATGTGACGCAAAGCCATTGTATATAACGGGGCGTTCCTATTTCCTTTTCCTGCCCGGGGGACACATAATATACCTCTACTTTGTTGGAAATCCTTCTCTAGCTGTAAAGTAATGAAACGTCAACTCCACAAGACATTTCTGTGCACAATTTATTGGACAGTAGGTCCTCAAGGAATTTCGTATCTCTGTAGTCAACTTGACTGTCAACTTGTATCTGCGTTTTCCCTTATCAAACTGCGTGCTGCCTGCCCTCCTTAAGGCATACCTTTATATCACATGTTCGCATAAGGAGGTCCTTTGGCGTCCATAAATTATCGTAAAATATATAAATGATATTCTATACTTTGAAAGCAGTCATATAACCTGTTGGTTTTGATTTCGCAATTAATCACGCATGCCTTCCAAAAATTTCCATATCTAGAAAATTTTTACAGTATAGGTAATCCATCTTTTTGAGATCGTTTCTAGTATATACAATCTAAATTAACTAGGCACCTAAATTCGATGGAAGCCATGTAAATTAAATAATTCATGGTTTCGTCGACTCGATTTACCTAGTTGGCCGGAAAAATCTCGACCAACTTTTAAACTAAATGAGTAAACTTTAAAAATTCGTTTAAAATGGTTTATGGTAGGTTAGGTACAACACCAAGAAAGCCATGCTCGTGTTTTGCTGCACGCTCGACGATGGAAAAGCGTGTGATTCGCGAGTGTCTCAGGACAGAACAAGTATGCTTTTTACACCGATGTCGAAGCAACAGAATTCTACCGAAGGCTGCGCGGTTGAAACCGACACTGAAGTCATCCCAGGACTTTCAAGTCGCTATCCGCTATGTCTATCAAATTCTTGGGGCCTTTATAACAACTGCGCACTACCGACTTCGGAAATTCAAAGAGAAGAAAGAGCAATCTGGGTAATTTTGCAAGAACCGTATGCACCTTATATTACTCACTGTGCAGCCCCATCCGTAAAACCCCTTATACCACCGGTTCCGTATTACACAAGCCTGGTGCTGTAAACAACCTATCTTTACCTTAAAATGCTTACCAATCCTTGTTTTCTTGTTTTGTGTGCAAAAGAGCTTAATAACCCTACGTATATTAAAAATCACCAATGCGCATGTCAGAGGTACTGACTTTTTAAATACAGAATTCATTACCTATCGCTTTTTTTGAAAAAAAAGATTTTATTTATACAATCAGTTAACCTCTATGGAAAAATTACATGATATTTTAAGGTAAGACCTTCCCACATGTAATTGTCACACGTGGCCTGAACGTTTCTGGACTAAATAAAGTGATTTAGAAGTAGATTTCATGATAATCGGTGTTGCAGACCTAGCTTAATCCTATGTGCTATTTGCAAATGTACGGAAGTTTTCAATGTATATTTCATGAGTTTCAGCACTGATGGACGAACATTCGCTGATGAGGCTGCAGGACATACTCGTCCCGTTGTTCCTCGGGGTTAAATGAAGGGCATCCACAGGCTGTTGCAAAGCGACCACTAATAATACAGTAAGGAATGCTGACACAAATTGAGCCAGAAGATACAACGGGATGAGCATGTCCGGCAACCCGCTCGATGAATGGCTATACGACGACACTGAAGACCCTCGCTCGTGACCGAAACTACAGCGGGCTCATGCTCCGATGGTAGTGCGTTGAAGTTGACGCTTGGTCATCAAGAATTTTGGCTCGAATCCCCGATGCCATAAAATGGAATTGGGTGTGGCTGGCCGGGGACGGCTAGCCAGAAATTACCATCTAAGTCTACCCTGTCTTTGTCGGTATTCCTTTCAGTACTTGTGATGGTTATGAGGTTTGACTTTAAAACCATGCTACTCCAACTGATTCCCTTGATTCGCACATTTTACCCACACGTTTGAGTAGCGCAACGGAGATAAACGATTGCAATCAAGTACCAGGGCCTGCTCACTGGAGCTTTCCTTTTAAAGGAAAGAAAATTAATCAGTGGTTCAAAACCTTAACCCCATACTTGCTTGGGCCGTTTTTTTTAATTCAACATTAAACTAGCAGTAGAATTAGATGCCATACCGAAACCCTATATCGTAGGTTAATTTAAAACAAAAACTACTGAAACCTATATCTCAAGCTTACCGGTGAGCCTCTCGAACTAACTAAAAGGAGCCAAAGGACAGGATGCATGTCTTTTTTATTCAACAAACCGTCAAAACTTGCAACCGCATTAAGAACGTAAATGAACGTTCTTTCAACGTCATGCAGTACATCAGTTACTTTTTGCGTTTGGAATTTGGAGAGCCCTTTCCTTTGGACTTTGGGGATCCCTTGCCCTTGCCCTTCCCTTTCGACTTGCCCTTCGGTGATTTAGACTCCGGTTCTTCCGGTGCTTGGCCTTTTCTTCGGAATCTGGCAATCCAACTCTCTGGCAGGATGATTTCCTCGGGGTAGGGTTCGGTCAGATTACTAATCTTTCTTTGGAAAACAGGATTGTCACCAGTGGGTGTTGGTGGCCGGGGAAGTCCATCGCGGAGCATCAGGGGATCCACTACTTCACGATAGAATTTGAGATCTTCCAGGACACAGTATGTATCATCGTACCATCGCAACTCAGTTTGATCCATTATAAGGTGAATTTTATTGTTCCATCTATCCACAACACAAGCACAGCCATTCTTAGAAAGACTGAAGTGACCCGGTCTAATTGGCTGATAGGCATCGATCTTCCAAGAACCCATGAAACAGGTCGACCCGTGCTCCAGTGAAGGTAGCCACGGACCGGCCGGTCTTTGCCTAACATTGTACACATGAAAGAAGCCTGCCTTAGAATCCGACACGACCAACATGCCCAGTGAATCTACCTGCACTCCGAACGGTTCACCGAATGAAAGTCTGTCAAGTCCCAAGTCGCTGTAGATCACTACATGAATCAGATCAACCCTTCCTAGGACTTGGTTGTCATGCAATTTTAAGACCTGAATTCGAGGCGGTCGAGTCGCTGCAACGTAGAGGTAATCGTCATACATTGCACAACCCCCAGAGCTGGCTAGATGAATGCACGTGTTTTCATCCGGGTAGGCATTCTCGAGCATGACATCGTAGGGTGCCAAGGTCACAGGGTTGTATATTTTAAGGCGCTGAAGCGGCTGGAAGAGGACAACCAGGTAATTGAGATCAGCGCACATTCCAATTGGAGTTGACTCGTCTAGTAATGTGTATTTTCGTGGTTCTGGTTCTTTATTATCCGGTAGAATGGACGTTGGAATCTCGGCCGGATCAAGGGCTGTGTACTTAAACTCAATTCTCTTCTCCTCTTTCAGTTCAATTGGGTCGTAGAGGACTAGTGCGGTGGACAGGGCCTTTGGACCAGTCAAGAGCGCTGCAATTCTTCCGGTCCGAGGAATTTCAATGATCATTCGCGGTTCGCCTTTTGTAATTATAGGTTGAGGAATTCGCGTGATTTTGGCACTCACAGGGTCAAAAGTGTATCGTTGAATTCTGCGTTGTTGGGGTTCTGATATCCAAATGTCCCCCCAGCTCGTGATTGTGGGACAATAGGGCGACCAAAACCACTCTTTGTACTCAAAGTGCAGGCGATTTGCATAGGGATACCAAACTTGGCGCCGAATTTTCCATAGGCAATGTGACTTCGGTGGATCTGGGGGTGGAGGCGGGGGTTGGGGTCTCACCCACACGTAAGGCTCCTCCTCGGCCGGACTGCCCTTTTTGTTTTTGGGTGACTTGCCGCTCTTGTCGGATTTGGGCGATTTGCCGGATTTGGGTGATTTCGATTTCTTTGGGGGCATCGGGGCCAGACGCTAAAGCAGGTGGCGCCCCCCTCGTCGTTTGGACACGAGAATGCGTCTGGTTCACCAGCTGGGTCAATAAAATGCGACGCGCCAGATTAAAAAGTCACGTGAGCGCTGGTCACACGTGCTCGTCTAACTAAGTAGTAAGAGCAGCGTGGAAGTTTCCTAATGAAAGTCAATTTTCGCAAGGCCATGTCTCAGATATGAAACTACGCCTAGAATTCGTCTTTTAAATCAAGCTAAATATGTCGAAAGTTGACGAGCTTTATGGATTTAAGAGTTACCGAGTTGTCAGTTTGAAAGGTAGAGGAAGTGACATGAGAAATAGAGCACACAACCACTCAACTACCTCAACATCTGAGGATGTTGACACAAAAATAATTGAGTGGAAGCACAATAGCCGGACCCACCGATAATATTGCAAGAAATGCTAGCTGTCTCACGGGAACTTGGTTAAAGAGGTTTTAGGGGTAGGCAGAACGAGGAAATAGAAAACTCGGGAAAGGCAAACGAAGAAGATAGGGGTAATTGTAACCTATCCGGACTATAAATGCGCTGAGGGGAACCAGCAGTTTTAAGGGAAACGGAAAAGCTATCCAATGGACGAATGGCAAGGGAATCTGCCTCCCGGCTCGGTTTAAAGGAAAGTAAATCTGAACCGGCGTAAAACAGAGCTAAATGAGCATGCAGATGACTGAAGGATGAAAGTGAAACGCATAAAAAGGAAATCAGGGACAGGTAATCCGGAGCCAATGTTCTCAGTGGGTTTGACTATTGTGCTTCCACGAATGTTGCAGGTTTTTGTAATTCACTGTATGCGTTATGTGAAAACGAGCCGTAAGGCTATCGCAAGTGCCTGTGAATCCCCGATAGCTTACGCCATCACGGCGATGGGGGTGATTTTCAGTGAGATGAACCACCGTCTAGTGGGGACGAGCCATTCTAGGATCAAGGTATGCGTGATGGTTGCTCCGCACAGCCGGTAGTTAAGCACCCAACTATCGGCTGTGGCTGCCTTAGCTGTGGTTTGATAAGTGGCCACGCCCCCGTAACCACTTCGACCGGCGGACTTCACCAGATGAGGATGTTTAGGGTGTATCTGAACGCCTCCAACCCCCCCCCCCAAAAAAAAAAAAGAACAGTCCGATGGAGTGTGCGATGCTGACACGTACGCACTCCAAAGATAATTTGACTTATCAGCTGTCGTTCGCGTTACTGGAAACGACTGGACTACGTTCTCGCCTAGAGGCCTGACCAAAGTAACCTGCTAGTGAGCAGGACGGTGTGTGGTACCAACTGCTGGACGCATCGCCACCTCGTCATTTGCCAACGGAGGCCTTGACTCCAATCGCCCAGGAAACCCAAAATTACGCGATTCCTTCAGCTGCAACCCCCGCAGACGTTTGCAAGGCATACGAACCCCGGGTGTGTTTTGTACGACTTAAAGCGGGCTCGATTTTGGCAGTCGCTTTAATCTTAGTAGTGAACAAATGTAAGCTCCAAAAGCGAATTCCACTGATAATATCCGGTGACGCCAACTGCATACCATCATCCCCTCAAATGCTCTGGAAGACCTTGGTCGCTCACGCCGTCAGCTCCAGCACTGGTTTGGCAAAAAAGACGAAGAATTCGTGATAAACTCAGCAGGACGTATAGGTTGCATAATACCCACGTCAATCTCAGAACCGCAGCCAACAAAATGGTTTTCTTCTGCTGCCGAAGTCTGCTAAAGGAACGACTGATGGAGCTGCAAAATGCATGGCTGTCTGAAAAGACTGAAGAAGTTCAACCGTACGCAGGCCGTGGTAAACGAAAAATCACTTTGCAACCGCCACGGTGGTCTACGTCCCCAACTCAAAGGGATGCACCTCTGATTATTTTCGGTAGATTGACCCTCTTGACCGAGAAATTATAAATTCTGGAGTGCCCAGCTGAGCACACCAGAGGCATCTCAATCGGCCCCAAACAGGCTTCCGCAACTGAAACCACGTAGTCCTCGTCCGTCCGCCTCCAAAGCTTAAATCTGAAAATACGGTATCTCACTCTTCATGGACAAGCTTATTTGACAGTTAAGGGAAATGTGGAGATAAGCGAAAATTCCCAATGACTTCAAGTATACCATCAGCGTTCACCTATGCAAATGCAGGGAGAATCAGTAACTCTGCAACTAAAACAACAACAGCAGGGACATCTTCCTCTTCAATGCGGTGGAAAAAAAACCGTCTGCGTCCCACTCAATCGCCTGAACCTTAATCTACATCAAAAACTTATCCCAGAAAGTCCATGCAGGTCTCAAGGGAATTGCGGAACCATCGATAGGATCTTCGCTGCCAATCAACAACAAAAGAAATGCCAAGGAATACAGACCAGAATCTACACCATTTTTTAAGATTTGACAAAGGCCACTGATAGAGTCGACTTTTATGAAACTCTGAAAATATGGCTGAAATTCGGATGTCCTGAGCGTTTTATGCAGGTGACGCGATAACCGCCCAACTGCACAATGACACACTTCACGTACCATTGGACAATCTTGTGCTGATAAATGGGGTGAAGCCGGGATGTATTCTTGAATCACCTTATTAAGCCTCATATTCTCCACTGATGCTGATGCACGTACCCGTCAC
The DNA here is from genome assembly GCA_017591395.1 of Schistocephalus solidus. Lineage (NCBI taxonomy): Eukaryota > Metazoa > Platyhelminthes > Cestoda > Diphyllobothriidea > Diphyllobothriidae > Schistocephalus > Schistocephalus solidus. The sequence continues at coordinate 46,538 of WEDG01002213.1, forward strand.
TGGCAGTCACTTGTCTGACATAGGCACTGTCTGGTTTTCCGCATCGCCTATAAAACTTACGGACACCTCAACAGTCGGCGTATGCAGGCTTCAGCGCATGTGTCTACGACTACAGTCCATGACTTGGTTTTCGCGAACGACTGCGCCCTTAACACCGTGACGGAGGATGACATGCAAAGGAGTATAAACCTCTTTGCCGCAGGCTGCACTGATTTTTGATTAACAATCAGTACAGCCAAACAGTTGTCATGCACCAGCCGCCACCCAGTGCGGAATAAAATGGTCCCCAAATCAATGCCAACGGTGCTCAACTAAAAAACGCGGAAACCTTCGCTTATCTAGTAAGCACGCTGTAACGCAACACGAGAGTCGATGACGAGGTTTCCCAACGGATCTCCAAAGCCAGTCAGGCCTACGGCCGGCTGCAGGCCTCCGTGTGGAATCACCACGGTATTCACCTGAACACCAAACTAAAGATGTACGAGGCCGTCGTCTTGACGACACTCCTTTACGGTGCAGAGACCTGAACCGTCTACTCGAACCAAGCCAGGAGGCTGAATCACGTCCATCTCAGCTACCTCCGCAGAATACTGAAGCTGAGATGGCAAGACAGGATCCCGGACACGGAAGTCCTGAAGCGGACTGGAATCCTCAGCATCCACGCCATGCTGAGGCAAGTGCAACTGCGATGGAGCGGCCACCTGGTAAGAATGGACGACGAGCAACTACCCAAACGACTTTTCTACGGAGATGTCGCTACGGGTTCTCGTCGGCAGGGAGGTCAAAAACGACGCTACAAGGACACTTTGAAGAAATCGCTGTAGCAACTGCAAATCACCCCGGTGACCTGGGAGGACCTCGCCCAGGATAGACCAGCATAGAGAAGATCCATGAAGACTGGTTCAGCAATCTATGAGGCCAACCGGATCGCCGCCGCCAAGGCCAACAGAGTGGCACGAAAGTCACCAGCGCCCCGGACCAACATCGTCGATGCCCAGGCCCTGCCAACATGCCCGCGCTGTCAACCCATCTTCCGTGCGCGAATCGGCATGGTTGGACATCTTCGGACGCAATGCACCAACAATCCGACAATTCCAACTTCTCCGTCAAATTCTACCAACCCTCCTTCCGACTCCCCCAACCTCACTCCTGGCATCAATTCCATTACTCCCACCATCATAGAGACCACATCCCTCTACTCATCGCCTGTTACCCCACCACAGCAACCACCACCGCCTTCACTACCACCACCACCACTATCAGCGATGGGGACTCTCTCCTAAACTGTCCTCAATGCGACCGCACATTCACCTCACGCATCGGCCTGGTCGGTCACTTGCGAATCGATTGCACGGAGGCGGGTGAACCAGTACCTGGGGCTTCAACATACGGTCGTCGAGCCAGCCTCCACTGCCCTCACTGCTTCCGCACATTTATACACCGCATTGGCCTATTAGGACACAAGTGCCTCCACGACAACCTGCGGTAAACCACCGTAGGCTAAGCCATATCAACGCACACTATCTGCACTAATACATAGACAACACCCTCACAATCATTATAAAATCACGGTGTCCTAGAAACCGTGACTTGGAAGGCTGACAATCTGACGCTTACACCAGACGACGTCGTCGGCCCAGTGTATGTGCTGTGTGTGTCGAGTAGCTGACCAGTGGACTGGGAGTTAGACGGTAATGGCTCCTCCATATCCCCTGAGTAAGTAAATCCTGGTGTGTGCGTTATGGGGGCCAGGTCGTGCTGTGACGCGCGAAGGCGTGTACGCCGACCCGTCAGCCAATGCGCCAACTCCCACATCAGACAACTGACTGGCTCAGATGGTGGTCTGATTTTTGGGGTGGGGGAGGGAGTGAGGTCGATGGCTCAGCGCATTTTCCTCCCTATAAACGATCTGACGCGCTTGAAAATATCATGGTGCGCTAAAAGCCGTGGCTTGGAAGGTTGCCAACTAACGAGATAACTCGGACCGCGTGATCAGCCCAATGTGTGTTTTGTGTGGAGTGACTGACTGGCGAACTGAGAGTTAGGCTGCAATGGCTCCTTCTTAATGTGGCCTTTATGGCACTCCCACTCCGTGGGATCCGAGGTAGGTGTGGTGGTACAAACTGGGGCGGCTTCGGCCGCGCCAGCCACCTGCGCCCTCTCCCATCTCCGGTTTTTTTGACTCTGTCTTGACACCGGACTCAGGTGGGGGAGGAGGAGAGAGGTGCAGTAGCTGCAGCGCAAGGCTACTATCACTTAAAACTTATTCACGCGCAAGTCACCGTCCCTGCACCACCTGGTGTGGAGCATACGGTGGACCTCGTCGAAATCGACGATCGAACTGTCGATGTTCGGTCAATGAACACCAAGACTGACGCGGATATTCCCTTATTCGAGGCACTCAGTACCCACTCCGGCGACACCGGGCATGCGCCTCTAGTTCAGATATTGATATCCTTCATTTTATTTTTTCTCCATTCTGTACAGAGTAAAATTCTCCTTCTACTGGCATCTAACTTCTCTTCTCTGGCTGGAAAGACGTACTGGCTAAAGAACAAGTAGACGCAATCGCTAGGACAAGAGCTTTATTCGCCTGAAGTTTCAGATTCCAGCTTGATCCAAACTTCAGACACAATAGCATATCCAGATAATCCGTACACAGGGAGGTGCAGTATTTATAGGATGCAGTCGCTACGCTACTGTATGGCTAATGCAATTAACGTCTCCCCCTTAATCGAGAATGACTGTCCTCTGGTGCGCTAATTGTTTGATGGCTGGCATGCCGATCCCTCTCCGCTGAAATTTCATCACCTGTGTGATGGTTGGCACGATGATGGCTCGGTCATCTGGCTCACCGGCATTGGCGATGGAAAATGCGTTCACCCGATTGGCTGACTGCTTTGGTCAAACGGCGTCTCAACGCCAAATATGAGTTGGGAGGTCATTGCACCTGTTACTACACTGGGGGCCTGTAACCCATAATTTAAGCAACTCGCGGCTAATGCGATTATCACCTCTCGCTAGAATTTCGGCCTTATCGAACTTGAATTTGTGGCCGGTGCTCATTGAATGAGCCGCGAATTCATAATTGACATCATTTCGCCGCACTGCTGTCGCGTGTTCGGCAATTCGAGTTTGAGGCAGTCTTCCAGCTTCTCCAACTAAGTTGCCTTGCCACAACTGCACCAGATCCGATAAACAACTCCAGGTGTTTCTTGCCGCGGCAGTGGGTCTTTGGTCTCATTAGCTGACGCCGAATGGTTGCTTCCGGTCTGTGTGCGACTCCAAATCCAAGTGGTGCGAGATGGTGGCCGATGGCCTCGGATACGTTTTTGATGTGTGGAATCAATCGCCGGTATTTAGGTTCAGTGTGATTTTGTCGCTCATCTCGTTTGCGCATGCACTGGTTGACGAAGATGCGCGGATAGCTATTTTCTCTAAAAACCCGTCGAAATTATTGTACTTCGACAACCTTGTCTTCCGGTTCAATGCAGAACGTCTCAACACGCCAATAGAGCGTCCTTACGCCCTCGGGTATTCGACGGGTGTTCCGAGAAAATGGCTCTCTGCGCAACTTCGTCAATCGGTGCATGTTCAAACGAGACGAGCGACAAAATTCCATCGAACCTAAATATTGGTGAGCGATTCCATGCATCAAAAACGTCTCAGCGGCTGTCAGCCCGTGCGTGCTTTGTCGCCTGCAGGCAATCAGCGAATGACTCAGCACTGAGTGGCTTCGAGCTTTCGTGAGGCTAGGGCAAGGTTTCGCACGGTCCCAACAGCAAATGGACAGATAACATGAGGAAGACAGAAAGGGTGCATGACGAATCGATTGCGATGACAATTGCGGAAGCGGAGTGCTACGAGCTGCTTAGTCTTTGCAGCCCCTGCGCTCACGTTCATCTCTGGGTGTATTTAAATTGTCTTGCAATATGAGTGGAGTCGATGAGGGCAGAGAAAATGAGATAGACTCTGTGCAGGTCTACCTGAAGTCACCGCTGCTAGATCCAGCTCGTGAAGGAGCGGTTGAAGTTGCCGCTTGCGACGATTGAACTTTCACGCCTTCTAGAGCCGAACTTACTTTATTATTCTAAAAATGTGTCGAAAATTAATCCTGCATCTGTTTATACATTAATAGGCCACGGAGACGTAGCATATAGTGATACATCAAGGTTTAAAGTCAGGAGTTAGATCTTCAAGATGGCCGGAAAGTAGGTTAATTTGTTGTTTTAAACATATAGTCTACTCTCCTGACTGCACGGCCCTAGTCTTGCAACTTTATTGGTATACTTAAGCGTCAATTCCTCGAGAATAAGAGGAAACCGAAAGGAAAGAAGACAGCCTCCCATTCTTGGGAAATGGAGGATGAGCAGACGCCAACAATATGGGTTCGCTCTCATCTCGTCTGATTGCGGCCTTCCTAAAAGTTGACCTGGCGACAGCCCTTTCGAATTCGATACCATCCCTGGTTATTTACACATTTTGCCCTTCGTGGACCATCAGATCCCAGGCAGTGGTGGCAGTGGTGGTGGGTGGAAGCTCATCGATTGGTTACGAGACTCACTCGTCCAGTTAGTCCTCGGCCTCGCTCTCGAGCCCCGCCAGCAACCGCACAGCAGCAAGTATTATAGGCAGAATGACATAACCGACAAAGACAAGGGAGATTGGAATGGCTATTTCACAATTATTAGCCGGCGTAAGCCAGCCATCCCCAACCTCAGGAGCTGAACCACCAGAGGATCGAACCTACAACCTGGCGGGTCTCAAGAGTGAGCCCGAAGGCAGAACGGGACGAGTGAGTCCCGTAACTGATCGGTAAGCTTACTTTCATCAATTTTTCTATTCCCGACAATACAACCAGCCCGCCGCTCAATGTTTAGAGCATTGAACTTCTGTTCAACAGGTTGCGGGTTCGATCCGCAGATGTTGCACCACCTAGGGGTTGGGTAAGGGGTAGGCGTCTCGCGAGTTTCCATGTAGTGAGAAAGACTCGCAGTGCACCGATCTCACCTTCTGATTCTCACTACCTACCAGTAACGCAAACAAATATAGATGCTGAAGATGAGACTGACCATACTCTTTGTCCCGTGATGGCCCGGCATGCATGCTGGTTTCCCTGACCGGAGTTAGGTTGTTGTGAGCAATCACGCCAAGTGCTGTCCCGTGGGGGGGGTGAGGGAGGAGTGGCGCCGTAGGAACATGCGTTTAAAAAAATTCTAGTTAAGGAGACTTGCCTTTCACTCTTCTACACGCTCAACAAGTTCCGCTGGCTAAATAGGGTCCAAATGACCAAGGGTGGGCACGGGTGCACGCCTAACAGTTCCTGTCCCTAGACATGCTAGTTTTCAAGTGTGGGTCTCGGGTTTTTTTCGCGTGAAGGTAGCATCAAATTAAGAAGGTGCTATTGCAGCCGACCGTCTATCTTGAGTCCGAGCTAGTCGTGGTTTCAGTCGGCCACCTGCCGAGCGACGAAGTGGTGCACTGCGATGGTCCAAAGCATGCTTAGTCATCTGTGGTAAGGAGCTTAATCGGTGCAGCGAACTGGGTCGGTCTTAGCATCCCTATCTCACCAGCTCTTATGCCAGTGGTCTATCGGACTCGGTTCGACTGGTGACGAGATTGGGCACGGTGACTGACATGCTATAAATGCCTCCATTTATGCATACCCTTTACATGCTGTTTCTCGTGCCATAGGAAACAAACAAAACCAAAAAGACTGACTTCGCATAAATTGAAGTTGCATGGTGTTTTGTCTGCGAGTACGGCATTAACAGACAGCAGCGCAAGAATGGCCCGTGTGCGATGTTTAGTTGATCGTGGACATGTGTATACATATGGCCAAATTCTTCCTCATGCGAGTTTCAACGAATTCACTTAATTGCGAGACCGAGTGCAAGAGCTCCATTTTGCCTTGAGGCTCAGGTCAACAGGCCTCGCAAGCAGTCGATAATTTTAAACACCATAGTGCAGTTGTTGTTAGGTCTTTGAGCTCGTGACCCGTTTGTTGCATTTAATTGGGCCCACGCTCCTAGCTCAAGTTTTTCTCAGCCTGAGAGCACTGTCTGACGGATTGATGACCACGAGTAACTCGGTGAGGGTGACCCATATGGTCACCTAGATGATTTTACTTCCGAGTAATTTCCACTTTGTTTTATTGCGTACTTTGTTATATTTGTAAGTTATGAGCGCCTGGTTATGGAGCAGTCGCAACTCAATGGTTGTACTGACACCGGAACGCCCCCTTCCCTTTTAAAATTTAGCGAGTGCCTTTCGATCGGGCACAATAAGGCCCCGAAATTTATGTTAACTTGGCAGTTCCCTACCACATGGCTTGAAATCTGCTCGTTCGTAGTTGGATTTCTTGTCCAGATCCCCTATTTGGGTTTGAATCACGGTTTGAATTTCCCCGTTCATACTAATAGGATATTAGTTTGCTTTGTAAACTTAGTTTCAATTTACCTGTCATCGCTTGTGGCTACCGCACGAAATAGCGTCAAAAAGAATTCAGTACGCTTAAATGCTAACAAAGTTGACCTAGCTCCTACAGGCAAGCCAAGAGATGTTCAAATATGGCAGACCTAAAGCGTTTTACGTCGTGGGCGATGTACTCCGCCATGAAGCAAGACGCCAGAAGTCAGTACAACCTTGCAAATTACGATCCCTAGTTCGAAGCCTTTATAGTTCTGACCACTATACAGTCTGACAGTTTTGCTGAGGCACAGTCGAAATCCATTCGCTTTGTCTCCGGGAGCAGAATTTTAAGGTTAAAACTTATCATTGTCACTAATACGAATATTTTATATCGCATGTTCCAGCACACATAAAAGCAGTTATTCATAATGAGCCTTTGTTCACCAACAGTGATTAATCTTCCTAAGCAGGGTGCCAATATCATCCACGTATCATAAAAAAATCAATTTTCAGGCTCATAAAATATTCAACAGAGACTGTGACGTTAAGAAAAAAAAGGATGAATATTCTGCATGCTGTAATTGGGTGGCGAAGGAATTCAGCCACTATTCTGGTGAAGTTACTTCCCATCGACCCATCACAATGCAATGCTGCGTTATCTTCGGTGATAGTGCCACTACCGCCGACTTAGTTTCCAAAGCATGCACGCTTTTACTTCATGCGTAGGAGAGAGTCGAGCGGGTGAGGGACGCCCGTCAGACGGACGTGGGTATTTTCACGTCACCGGCTTGATTCGCGCTTGCTCTCGCAAATGGCGGGGGTTGGGAAAATGGGCGACAGATGAGCCTGAACAATAAAAGCCTACTCAACGTTGTCATTTAGAAATGCCGCCAACCGTCGAAATAAGTCGGTCCTTCTCCTGTCTGGAAGCAGAGAGCACCAGTGACCGTTTGTTAATGTGATCCCATTGGCAGTTCGCACCGATGAGAGCTCCAAACTATTGAAGGTGAGTTCATGTGTGGTATGAAATCAAAATATGTGCGAACGTATATGGCCAGCAGTGGTACCCTCACCACAAAAACCAACTCCAGCCCCTACCTATCCTTCCCTCACTGTCATCATTCATGAAAATCACGCATCGGCCTGATCGGTCACTTGCGGCTCCACCATACAGACTGGTTAAGCAGTACCAGGATCACCAATATAAACTAATCCCACCCACCTCAACTGTCTTCACTGTCCACACACATTCACACACCGCATGGGCCTACTAGGCCGCATGCGCCTTCACGAACCCTGGGTTAGAACGCCGCCGGCTATACCACACCAGCGTTTTTCTTCTCAACAGTATCTACATGACAAATGGCCACGCCCAACAGCGCACATAACATGTTTACAACCGGCACCGTTCACTGTGAGGAAAGTCTGGCCCTCAGCTCCTTTTCCATGTCGCTTCTCTGCTGCAAGTGTGATATCAGTCTGAGACTATCATGGTGTGCTAAGCGCCGTTGCCTGACAGTTTACCATCTGACGATTGCACTCAGACCTCGCCGTCAGCGGAGTACGCATTTTTGTGGTGGCCGGCTGGTCGACTGGAATTCGGGCTGCAACGTCTCCTCCTTAACCTGACCCCTGGCCCTCTCACCCACGTGAGGTCTGAACTGCTTAACCGTTTTTGTGTGAAATCCTGGTGCTTGTGTTTGGGGGGCCAGGTCGTGGACATGGCACGCGTAGACGAAGCCCCTAGATGCCTCAGCAGCTGCGCCCATTCCCTGCACAAGCTCACTGACCGGCTTGGACGGTGGCTGGAGCCTGCGAATGAGAGGCGAGAGTGAGGTCAACAACTCAGCGCAGTTTCCACAATATAAACAATCTGAGGCGCTCCACTGTATCACGGTGCCCTAAGCGCCGTGGCTTGGAAGGCTTCCAACTGACAATTACGCTTATACCTCGCAGGTAGTCCAGTGTGTTTTTGCGGAGTGGCTGACTGGCGGACTGAGAGTCAGGCTGCAATGGCTCCTTCATAATGCGGTCTTTTTGGTACTCACACTCAGTGGAATCCGAACCAGGGGTGGCAGCAGGCCTAGGGGTGGCTCCGACCGCGCCAGCCAACTGCCTCCTCTCCTGCCTTCGACTTCTTGATTTGGTCATGATACAGTCAGTGACTGTAACACGTAGAAAGCACTGGTTCTAGTCAGATACAGGGTCAAGGTGAGAGAGGGGGTGTGCGTTAGGTGAAGCGCAAGTCTACTCACTATAATACAATTCACGTGCCAATTACCGCGCTTGCTTCGAACTCACTGTGAAGCCTGCAGTGGATATCGTTGAACTTGACGGTCGAACTGTCGTCTGTCCCTCGTAGACCATGGTTTTATAGCAGTGCATATACCGACTGGATTCCGCCTACGGGCGTCTGACTTTGCCTTCCACAGGAATACAACAAGTCAGGGAAGTGCGAGTACAGCATCCTTTTATACTTTCGGAAGTTATGGTAGGCGGGTGGTGCCCAAAACATGTGTTTATCTTGAGGATGCTGACTCATGCTCCAATCCGATCCCGCCTCCAGTTAAAACTGACTATTAAATGGATCGACCACTTCTGGTAGTTGGCTGAATGGCTGACAGTTTTAGTCAGTGGTGAAGAACATGGCTGATGTACAGTCATTGCTGCAACTTAAACAAGCATAAAAAACGGAATATCACCCAGCAATTTATTTGATGCATCATCAAGTGCTGAATGTTCATGTAAGTGAAAGACTGATGATAGCAGTCCTGAGTCAGCCGAAAGCTGACCGGCACTCGGCGAGTGTCCGAAATAATCACTTCTTTTTCCCCTTTGAGGGAGATTTACTCTTTGAATTATCCTTGCTCTTTGACTTATCTTTACCTTTGGAGCCCTTCGGTGACTCAGGTTCAGCTACCGGCTCGTCGGTTTTACGACGAAACTTCTGCATCCATGTTTCCGGTAAGAGGATGCTGTCCTCGATGGGTTCAGTTACTGCACTGCACCGCCTGACACAAGCTGGCAATCCATCATCAGGATGTTGTGGTGGAGGAAGTCCGTCCTCGGGTAGGAGAGGATCGACAAACTTACGAATCGGCAACTCATCTTCGAGTACACAGAAAGTGTCATCATACCATCGCAGTTCAGTGCGGTCAGCAAATATGCAAAGCCTGTTATGCCACCGGTCAACAAGGCATACTGTGCCGTTCTTTGCCACGCTGAAATAACCTGGGCGGATAGGTTGATATTCATCAATCTTCCAGGAACCCATGAGGCACGTTTCGCCATGCTCCAAAGACGGTACCCATGGGCCTTTAGTTCGATGCCGAATATTATACACATGGAAGAAGCCGGCCTTTGAATCGGATACAACAACCATCCCAAGCGAGTCTATCTGCACTCCAAATGGTTCACCGAAAGAAAGCCTGTCCATTCCCAATTCGGCATACACGACCAAATTGACTGAATCTACCTTGCCCAGTATTCGAGGGGAATGGATAATGAACACTAGCAACCTCGACGGGCGTGTTGCAGCTACGTAGAGGAATTGTGCGTCCGCCGCGCAACCACCGGATGTGGCGATATGTACACAAGAATTCTCATCCGGGAATGCGTTTTCGATTTTGCAGGGGATAGACTGCATCGTCACTTGATCAAATACCAGCACACGTTGCAAGGGATGAAATAAGAGAAACAAGTTATCATTATTACAACACAATCCAATCGGTGTCGACTCATCCAGCAGATTGTAAACCCGCTTTTCTGGAGATTCACTGCATGGCAAAGTGGCCGGATCTGCGGCATCGAAAGGAAATTCGAATCTCTTGTCTTCCTTCAGTTCAATTGGGTCGTAAAGGACAAGTGCTGTCTTCCGAGCATTGGGGCCATTTAGAAGAACAGCCATTCTCCCCGTTTTCGGTATTTCTACGATCATTCTTGGTTCACCCCGGGTTATCAGGGTTTTATCAATTTTATACAGTCTCGACTCAACTGGGCGGAATTTATAGCGTAAGATCCGGCGTTGTTGCGGGTCGGTGACCCAGAGGTCGCCCCAACTAGTGATGCAGGGGCAAAGCGGAGACCAGAACCATTCGGTATACGTGAACAAAGGTCTGTTCGCATATGGGTACCATAACTGTCGTCGAAGTTTTGACATAAGCGGCGCCGGTGGTGGAACAGGAGGCGGTGGAGGAGGTGGCGGTCTGACATAAACATACTTCTCCTCTTCCGGTGGTGCGTTTTTCGGGCTTTTCGGGGACTTGCCCTTGGAACCGCTCTTGGCGGACGGCATTCTGAGGTCTAGCGGGCAATCCTGGCCAGCCGCTCTCCACTGCCTCTTCCTCCCGGGGTTTTATCGATTAGAGACTAGCATGCTCTTCAACGTGTAGAGGGATCGATTGCGCCCACCTGGTTTACCCTTTTCCAGGACGTCCACGTGCCGATGATGCAGGCCGTAGTCCTTCCGAATGGACCTGCATTTATAGGGGGTTTCCATAGTCTTTTTGCGACCGCGACTGAAAATAGGTCCATATCCGACCCTTTTAAAGGCACATTTCCCTCTTAGGAGGAAGAGAATCTGAAATTTACGTAGCTTTGGGATCGAAACCACAAGAACTCTGCTTAACAACAGACAACAAACAATTACAAAGTCAGACCGGTCAACTATGGAAGTCCCATGTGGGCGGTTTCGGTGTCACCTGCTCGCATTTACGGTGTTGAGAACCATTGCTAGCTTAGCCGATTCTAATGTTCACGGTATCAGAAACCAGCACGGCCCATGTTCTTAGATCATCTTCTGAAACCTCAGAAGTTTTTGCCCGGTTGGCGCTCAGTGAGGCGGCGGAATTGAGATGGACAGAATATTGGATTACCTCGAGTCTCTTGCCATTCCTAACTGAACTGAACTGTGAAGTCGTCGAATATTGCTTTGAGTTTTTCTGTCTCTGTGCGAATTCACAAGGAATGAAGAGGAGAAGACTTTAAAGGGTAATCCATTAACCGTACATGGCAAGAGAACACATTGTTGCAGAGGTTGACACCGTTACTGCTCACCAATTAAAAGATACCATGCTGAAGGCTGGTCTAAACCCACTACCAACAAAATATACAGGCTCAATCAGTAGTCGTCAATTAAATTCCTCGCTTCGACAGCCCCTGAAAGTACGCATGCTGAGCCACAAACGGACTGAATCTGCGAATACATGCAGTGTAACGTAATCCCAAGTGGCTTCCCCAATGTTGAAAGCGGCTATGAAAGGACGTCGCTGTCAGCCAACGAAGCACTTAGCGGCTAGTTTGAGGCCTTGACTTTCCCATCACAACTAAATATACTCCCATAAATTCCTACTTCTCACTTACCGCACGTTCTGCTTACGCTTGCGCATGACGTGACCCGTTTTCACCACAAGGATGCGCATTGGTGACAATTCAACACAAAGAACCGCGTGGTCGTTACTATTCTTTAGTTGCCTCTAACGATGGACACATTTACACTTTAAAAAGTTCACATAAACATACCAATGGTTATGGCTACCACTAAGCCTTTTATCGAGCATAACTGAATGGCCAAAAGTGGGCGAAAAGATGTCTTGAGAGGTAACAACAACAGCGAGTTCTGTGCAGGGCCCCCTGGTGCAAGGTGGAGAGAGATCATTGGTGAGTATTTTTGATTCCTTCCACATATCTTTGAGAAAGAGAATTGTGTACGAAAAGTTGAATACTTCGGATTTGTTCTCTATTATTAAAAGCCAAAAGAAGTGTTGTGACCAGACTTCAAAAAAGTCTGTCTGTTGCGGAAAGCATGGGGCATCTACCAGGCTCCCGAGCAACAGGAATTATCAAAGCGAAGTGCGGATCAAATGGATATCAAAAGTTGCCATCACCAAGCTGGTGGCTTACATCAAAAGCAGGTTGGAGAGGAAGCTGGTTTGGGCTATTCAGGAGATACCTAAGGAGTTCAAGAGTACGCAGCATACAGTTCGGAACGTCGTCAATATTGGGGTACCAGACACCTACTTACTAAACGTATATAAGGTCTAAGATTGGAACGAAGCAAAGGGATGTGAAAGACGTGGAAAAAGCTCAGTCATTCTCTTAATCAAAGTAAATTACTTTACCATCGATAAAGTTATAGGAGCAGGACTGAAGGTTACTTCAATAACTCCGGGGCAGATAACCTCCGCCAAAAGATAAGCCTGAGCAATAAGCCCTGCACATATCCTAATTAGCGATCTTTTGTATCGTGGCCTCAAATAGCCTCAAAACGCCGCCCATCTTCTGTATGAATGGTTTTGGGTGGAGGCTAAGCAGTCTCTAGAGCAGATCTTGAAGCCCTAAGCCCTGCAGTACTTGTCGACGGTGATTTTTATGGCAGATGTCACAGGACCAAAATAATGTCACAGGACCAAAATAAGCCAAACCCTTCTGGTGGAAGATGTGGCCACCCTGGCCTTTGGATCATCACTTTCGTAACTGTCATTCAAACTGATGTCCTGAATTGGGCTTGTAAGTCCGAGCAGCCGAGTATCAAGGTGCTGAGGCTGTCGTTGAAGCTACGGCCTTAGGATGACTCTAGTCACAATATATTTCGGGCCGATCACGCAGAGGGAGAGAAGGTTGTACATTAGTAGATATATTTTTGTATTTGTACATAATGCTTGGATAATGAGGTGGAGGAAGTTGGTAGCCGTTGTTGTACAAGGCGCCGGCGTCTGAAAAAGGCTGCTTTGGTGGCGTCAGTCCGAAGGTCCATGTAGGCTTTGTGTAGTCCATTCTTCTCCGCGAGTAAGTTGCTGATGTCGGCGTCATTGTCGTCAAAACAGTCCTAGTGTCGACGGCGTGCGCGTCCGAGGACATCGAGGGCGGTGGACTGGATGACATTTCGCAGTTGACACCATCGTGTCTCCACGGTAGCGTTATCATCTGGAGCATGCAGGTCCTCCAGTTTCTCGGTTATTTGGTTGCTGAAATCAAAGCAGTGAGCAGGCAAATTTAATAAAAGAGTATTTAACTTACCTGGCAGCCTCTTACCTTGGGGCCTTCGTCGGGGTTGCAGTCGGAGCCTCATTTGGGAGATGACTAGGCAGTGATCTGTCCAACCATCGGCATCATGGATCGCCTTGGTTACCAGCTCGTCCTGTCGATCTCGCCTCCGGACGAGAACATAGTCCAGCAGATGCCAGTGCCGCGACCGAGGGTGCATCCACGTGGCCTTCTCCCGCGTCGGAAGGCGGAAGAAGGTGTTGGTCAGCAGGAGACGGTGTTCCGCACACGTGCGCAGAAGAAGGAGGCCATTATCGTTACAGCTACCGAGACCGTGGGGACCCAGCACTCCCTGCCAGGCAGCGTGGTCCGTCCCGACGCGGGCGTTGAATTCACCATGGACAATTAACTTGTCCTCTTTCGGCACAGTCGCCAGCAAGGCATGCAGGTCCTCATAGAATTTGTCCTTCGCCGCATCAGAGCTCGTCAGTGGGGGAGCGTAGGCGCTGAGGATGGTGGCTAACTGGTCTCCCCGAAGAGGCAGGCGGAGGCTCATCAGGCGATCATTGATACCCTGCGGCAGACAGGGCAGACGTCCCACGATGTCGTTCCGGATGGCCGGCCGCTCCAGAAGAAGGTGTAGCCGGCACCCACCTCCTCCCGCTGACCCTGCTCAGAGAATCGGGTCTAGCTGAGAGCAGCAATGTCCACCTTGTAGTACGCCAGTTCCCGAGCGACTAGCGCCGTCCTCCATTCAGGCCGGTTGCTCCTAGGATTGTCTAAAAGGGAACGAACATTCCAGGCTGCCTGGAGAGTATGGTGAGGGGGATGGGGACCGGGGGTATTGTTGTTTGTTTGAGTTTTACGACCGCGTAGTTTGCGATCTGCGAGTCGGGGCCAGCTGCAGAAGACGTGAGACCCAGCACTTTTTTAGGGCACATTTTCTAGTCCCCTTCCTCCGCGAGGAGGCAAGCAGTGCTATCCCTAAATAGGGCTGCTCGGACATCCCAGACGGCTGCCGAACTCCACTATGGGTCACGGATTTGTTTTAGTGGGAGAACGACCTGAGTTAGCCTCGGGCCGCCTACGGGGTTGCTGTCGCCCCCACTTTAGGACTTTTTGAGAGGGGGGAGGTGGGAAGTTCGGGAGTCATACATACCGGGTGTGGAGGCACACACAACACCGGAGACCCTCACCTGGTTTATTCCGCTGGTCGTGACGGTTTCCCGGGTTGTGGCCGCTGGGAAGAACCCAACTTCGAGGAACCCCAGGTGAGAGTTGGGTACCAGTTAGAGGCGGCCACAGGAACATTCACCACCTGTACGAGACAAATGGAGCGATCAAATGCTATCTGCGTGGTGCTACCCCTAACTAGTACCCCTACACCCCGCACAACACACACTGGGCTGATCGCGTGGTCTGGTGTAAAGCGTCCGTTAGCAGCCTTCCAAACCACGATTTCTTGGAAACCGTGATTGTGTAGGTACGCGATGATGGTGAAAGTGGTGTGTATGAGTTGTTGGAGGTAGTGTGCGTTGAGGTGGTTTAGCCTACGGTGGTTTACCGCAAATTATCGTGGAGATGCATGTGGCCCATGCGGTGTGTGAATATACGGGAGCAGTGAGGGCAGTGGAGTTGGGTGCGGCGACTGTATGTCGGAGCCCCAGGCACTGGTTCGACGGTGTCTCTGTGATGGATTCGCAGATAACCGACCAGGCCGATGCGTGAGGTGAAGTTGCAGGCGCAGTGTGGGCAAGAGAAATCGGGAGGGGAAAGTTGGTTGTCGTTCGTGAAGATGGGGTAGGCAGTCGCGGTGAGAATCGCAGGAGTGGATGGTGTGCGTGGGGTATCAGTGCTGTCGGCACTGGGGTGATTTCCACCGGCATGGATACGCATGTTAACGAATGGTCCCATGCGATGATTGAATGCGCAAGGGCATTGGCAGTGGCGATCTCTGCTGTATGGTGGTGCTCCAGTCTGTGCGAGGGATTCACAAGTGACCGACTAGGCCGATGCGTGGGGTTAATGTGCGATTGCAATGAGGACAGATTAGGACACGGTTCCCATCGCTGGTCGTGGTCTTAGGTGGCGTGTATTTGGAGGTGGACCCTTCAGTGGTCGAAGTGGGGGGAGTGGTGCCAGTGGTGATCGTCATGGGATCCAAAGCAGGGTTGGCAGAGGAGATGTTCGCTGAAGTTGATGTTGTTGGATTGTTGCTGCATTACGTCCGAAGGTGTTCGACCAGGCCAATTAGCGTGGAAGGCACGTGAGAGGGCTTGGGCATTGGCGGTGATAGATCGGACCGCTTGTGACTTTGATGCCACCCTTTTGGCCTTGGCGGCGGCATCCGGTTAGCTCCATAGATTGCTGTTCCTGCCTTCATTGTCCTCCTCCAGGCCGATCGGTTCCGGGCGAGGTCCTCCCATTTTGTTGGGTTGATCCGTAGTTGCTTCAGGATAGTCTTCAGAGTCTCTTTTTAGCGTCGCACTTCACCCTCTTGCCAATGAGAACCCACTGCGACATCTCCATAGAAGGGTTGCTTGGGTAGTCGCTCGTCACGAGGTGATCGCTCCAGCGCAGTTGCAGTTGTCTCAGAAGGGTGTAGATGCTGAGTAGGCCTGTTCGTTTCAGTGCCTCCATGTCCGAAATATTGTCTTGCCATCTCAGTTCCAGTATTCTGCGTAGGCAGGTGAGATGGAAGTGGTTAAGCTTACGCGCCTGCTTCTTGTAAACCGTCCAAGTCTCGCTCCATACAGCAGCGTCGGAAAGACACGAGCTTTGTACATCTTGAGCTTGGTGCTGCGGTGTAGACCGTGTCGATTCCAGACAATGTTCTGCATGCGTCTGAAGGCTGGGCTGGCTTTGGCGATCAGGTGAGTGACCTCATCATCGATTTCGGTGCTGTGGGAGAGGTTTCTGCCAGGTAGATGGTGTCCACGGCTTTCAGTTTGGCACAATTGACATTGATACAAGATGCATTGTAGGCGGTGATGGGTGACGGCTGGTGTATGACCACCATTCTTCCGAGTTGATGATCATTCCGAAGTTCTCGCGAGCAGCAGCGAAGAGATCCATGTTTCTTTGGATGTTCCCTTCTGTCGTTGCGTTGGGAGCGTAGTCGTCGGCGAAGAGAAGTTCGTGGATGGTGGCCGTGGATGCAGGCGGTTGGGAGTTCATCTGCCGTTCATTGATGAGTTGGCCATCCATCAGATAGGCGATGCGGATCCCGGGGCGTTCGTCACGTTAGGTGTCCACTAACATGGCAGAGAAAATGAGAGTGAAGAGGGTAGACTCGAGGACGCAGTTCGGCTTCACTCCGTCGGTCACTGTGAATGCCACTGAGACGGTTCCGTTGTTCATGATGCGCGCCGTCATGCCAGCATGGAACTGGCAGCACAAAATTGGAGTGGATCGCTCGGCATAGCCGAATTTCTGAATGATCTTCCAAAGTCATTCGCAATTCAGCGTTTCGAGGGCTTTCGTCAGATCCCCGAAGGTTTATTAGAGGTGAATCCGCATCTCCTGACACTTCAACTACAGGTGACGCGCAGGGAAGGTGATATTGGTGGTGACGCGATGATGGCGGAAACCGCACTGGCTTTCCGGAAGGAGTCCTTGTTCCAGATGGCTGTTGAGACGATTGAGGAGAACGCGGGCGAGGATTTCCCTGCGATGTTGAGGAGCGAGATTCCTCGGTGGTTATCACAGAGTTAGTGGTTCCCCTTCTTCTTGTAGAGGTGGTCGATTGTGGCGTCCTTGAAATCCTGATAGATCTGTCCTTGGCGCCACATCTCCTGGAAGAGCGCTGTGAGCTGATTCATAAGTTAGAGGCCACCATGCTTGCAAATCTCAGCAGGGATCTCGTCTGATCCCGGTACTTCCCCGCTGGAGAGTTGCTGCACAGCCGTAATGGTCTCTAGGAGAGAGGGCAAACGATTGAGGTCGGCGTTGGTCTCCACTTGAGGCAGTCGGTCTACATAGTGCTCTGAACAAGGGCCTGTCTGGGTCAGCCCTAAAGTTGATTGGTCAGTTCGGATAGCTGCGATTGCCTGTGGGGCTTTTGAAGACAGTGGAGTTGGTTAAGGTTCAGCATGTCTTTGAAATGTCAGGGACTGCACTATTGTTTCGAGTGTTCTCACTCGACAGGCTACAAAGAACTGCTTTGATCTACGTGTTTATCAAAATATAGCAAACAACGTATTTTTTGAAGACATCTAACGTAGTGAGGTCCTGGGCCTTCTCTTTTGTGCAGATGACCATTTTCAGTCGTATTTGTAAGGCACTAAACCTCATCGCCGAGAAAAATTTATGTCTAAAACGGCCATGAGTATGCTGTGAATCAATTGGAATAACGGTAAAGACGCAGTATGACACCCGACTGTGGAAAGAGAAGTAAAGACTACGTGTGCTAGGGGTAATAGGGGTGTTATGGGTGGGGCAAAACAACGGTAAACAGAACGGGATAATAGGTTAGCATTTTTAAAATATTGTATTTTAGTAAAAAAATCAAATAAGTAAATGTATGACATTGAAAATGAACGCGAAAAATGAAAAACAATGGTAAAAAAACCAAGGTTAAAAAAGGAATCGCCTTTGTACGATTCGCGCAAGGTCAGTGATCAAGGGACCTGTCTGGCCAATCACATTTCAAGGCCTGAAGCGGTGCAAATACCCTATATGACTGACCAAGAAATACGAACTCAAGAAATCTTAATCAACGAACAAGAAAGCGGAGAAATCGAACGTGAATCTCCGTCTACAAGACTAAAACAGAGTCATGTTGGCCGGGTACTGAAGGCTTACCTGTGGGGGTGCAGTGGGTCGACATAAGTTGTCATAAGCATTGCAACGGACAAGAAAGCAGAGAAATTGAAATTAAACTCCGCTCTGCCAGACTAAAACCGAGTCAGGTTTGCTGGTTACTAAAGGGTTGGGTGTGGGGTGCAATGGGTCGATGGAAATTATTGCAATCATTGCAGCGAACAAGAAAGCGGAGAAATTGACAGTAAATCTGCGTCTACGAAGGCTGGGTATGCCTTGTGTGCCGAATAAAACGACTGAAATTAAGCATTCCTACTTTCGAAAATCAGTACGTACTTATAAGTGTTATACTGTGTTGAGTGGCATACGGCATCTTACCAGACCAAATTTCCTTTAAAAGTTCGTTAAAAAAGTATTTTTACGACGGATGTCCAAGTAATTTGCCTTTTTCCAACTTACAATCAAGGAACAAATATAAACCTTTGGCCGGCTTTTTCACTTCCTTAAATAGACGGAAACTTTTCTGCTGCAAACGAAAGGACTCGATTTTCTGTTCATGTTTGTGTCTTTTTCACTATCCTTCCTTACTGTTAGGCTCCGTTCTACGCTTGGAAACGCACAACAGAGTGACTGCATAAGCAATACAATCTTGTTATGGCCTTTAATGTTCTGCCATTTTCGTTTCTAAATAACATAGTAGTGAAATTAAAACATAAAGTATCTTACCATGACCTCAGAAAGTAAAACCCATTGGTTGATGGGCCCTATCATAGTTATTCATGGGGTATTCGCAGATGTCCGGAAATTATCGGTAAGTTGAAACAAAAATTTGCTTGTAAACTTCATTACTGCTTCTTAGAGCATAAAATCACACAGATTTCCGCATTCGACTATATAAAATGCATAAAACGTATAGTATTCAAAATAACGTATTGAATCGAACACTGCTTCCCTTGAGCTACGCGGCGGGAACATAAGCTTCAGTTTCAGCAAGCTCTAGTTGGTAAAACTTTCCAGTTTAGATTACTCTCCTCCGATAGGAAAGCAGACATCGACGTGAGAACTTGGTCTAGAGCAGCTATCATACTAGGAAATAACCCGAACATAAAATAATGTAGATTTTAGGTAAAAATTGGTTAATATTTCGTCCAACAAAATTAATCAGATAAAATATTTTGTATAGGAAAAGGACATTTTCCGGAAAGGGTTAACTGAATATATAAAATACTAGATGTTCAGTGTGCTCCAGGATGATACTCTAGTTTTCCATCATTACGGTTCATGAGGCCTGTTGCAGGCGGTAAGTCGGAAGCGTGTTCTTTGACCCGTTCTCCATGTCGCCTCTATGATGCCCTATCGCGTGTGGGATCCGAGCAAACCACCATCTCTATGTGAAAACCTGCTATGTTGTTTTGAGAGGCCAGATAGTTTGTGGCACGCGTAGAAAGGAAGTTTAGCTCTGGCAGCTACTGCACCCGACCTCAGCATCAGCTGGAACACCGGCTCGGGTAATCGATTGGTGCACGTGAAAGGGAAGAGGGAAGGAGGTCAACTCAGGGCACTCTGTTTCTATGACAACTACGCGCATTACTCACTGTAATAAATCTGGCGCGCTTAAACACATCATGGCGCGCTAAAAAGCCGTGACTCGGACAGGGATAAGGTGGGACTACCTCGTATGGCTGCCTAATGGATTTGAGTTACAATTCATGTTTACTAACGGCTGTTCAGTAGGAGGGTTTAGGATCTTTTTTCGGACTGAATATTCTTCAATCGGTTATTTGGTTTCATTGAAACACTTCATTGCGCAACCCGCGGAAATCTTACGTTAACAGGAACAGGCTTACCTGCAATTGTAGGGGTGAGTGAAGAGAGATAATGCGAGTTTATTCTGCTACCTCATTTGTCATTACATTACATATGGAATTGCCGCTGTCACATTAGCTTAACCAAGTAGACTGCCTTCCGTGGCACCACACGTCCTCAGTCCTGTTGCACGGATGGTTCCCTAGTCTGCTACGCCGCTTTCATGCCACGTACCAACCACATAACAGTATACTTTAAGTCATCTAATGGCACACCTACACGAAAATGATGATGTAACGGCGAAAGATTTATCTGAAATTGCCGGTTGTGAAATACAAGACACGATGCGGGTTTAGTCTACTGCGTCAGCAAACGGTTCATGGCAAACAACATTGCCACTATCGTGTTCGCTTCGTCTAGTAGCCTGCCTTCGGTCGCAACCCATATCAAACCTTTCTCTTGCACGGACTCTTACTTAGTATGATATGCCACTTCCATGTCGATTACCATCTACATATCAGTATACCTTCAGTCACGTAAGTGCACCCCTACATGCACATGCTGACATAACGGCGAAAAATTTATCCACAATTGAAGGTGAGGACAGAGCAGACAGGTCGCGACCTTGGTCTGTTACACAACCAACCGCTTCCTGGCGCCCAACATCGGCGTTACTGCGTTAGCTTCCTCTGCCAGATTGCCTACAGTGGCATCACATGCGGTCTGTCCTCTTGCACGGACGGCTCCTTTGTCGGTAACAGCGGTTCAGTGCCAATTTCTAACCCGCTAACAATGTTCTTTCAATCATCTTACTGCACTCCTACAAGCGAATGATGATGTAATGGCGGAAGATTTATCCGCAATTGACGATTGCGAAATAGAAGGCTCGGCATGGGTTTAGTTTACTATATCACCAAACCGCTTCCTGGCGCACATGTTTGCTTCGTTTTAGGGACTGCCTTCGGTGGCATCACCTGACAAGCTTCCTCTTGTAAGTATGATTCCTTAGTCAGTTACACCTTTTCGATACCTCTTCCTTATCACATAACAGTACATTTTCAGTCACCTTATTGCACCCCTGCACGCAAATGAGGAATTTTCGACAAAATATTTATCCGCAATTAAAGGTTCTAAAATGTGTGAGACACCACGGGTTTAGTCTGTTATTTTATGCACCGGTTTCTTGCGCACCTTATTGCCGTTGCCAAGTTGGCTCCGTCTACAATGCTGCCTTCAGTGGCATCACCTGTCATCTATCCTCTTGTGCGGGCGGCTCCTTAATCGGTAACGCCACTACATTTCCCATCACCAACCGCATAAACGTATACTTTCAGTTTCCTATTTTCCCAATTACACGCGAATACTTATGAAACGGCGACAAATTATTCCAAAAGTTAGGACCATGACCGCACAGAGACCGCGGCTGATAGACTTATCTCTTCAGCGCTGGTTCACGTAGGAAAAGACTCCGGTGGGATTGTGCGTCGGCTACACACCTTTTACTGGTCGGGTGCCCCTTCCTTCACAGTGGCGTTCAATATACGAGCCTTTCTCGCATCTACCCAGAGTTCCCTTTGCCAAAGCGTAAACCTGACTTAACGGCCACAGCTTTACTTGACTTTGCGTTGGATGACAGAAAAGAGCTAGTGCAATTTCCCATTTCTTCGTCGTTTGACCTCCCCTCTTCCGGGTTTTCTGCTGCCAGGTTCGCCAAGCCTAGGCGATTGCATGAGGCAGTATCCCGCGTCAGCTTTTCCTTCCACTGAATGGTTTTTCATGCATTTACTTGCATTTAATATTAGTCGGCTTTTAAATGCTCGCAACCTGCGTCTTCGTCACGGTCCCGCAGCTCCAATACGACATCTACTCCCCCCATTCCACGCACCGGCGCACAGAAAAACAGAACTTACACCATTCCACCTGCCTGCCGTTTGCTTTACTTGTACAAAAATTTTTAATCTTTCCTCAAAAATCATTTGCCATCAGTTCGGATTATTGTGGTTATGGTCTCTGTCTGCTTAGGTTCGCGCGCCGTCTGTGTCCCTCTTGCCTCTCGGGATTCGTTTTCTTTTCTACGTCCTTCCCTACTCAAACATCATAATTAACCTTACCTGGTTGTGTCAACTGCTGCCTCTGACTGCCGCTATTCCTCGGTTGCCGTAAGTGCTTGTGTTATTGCCATACCCATGCGCACAAAACTGCTCAGCTTCTCATTAACCTTCCGCTTGTTTTCCATGCACTTCACTTCCCGATATGCGGTTTCGGTTGCCTTCACCTCTTTTCCTTTGACATCCTTTTCTACTGGGTAGATTTTACCTGTGCATCCTGTGAACGTTTTGCAGACTTCGGAGAGAGCATGCAGCTTCATGCTGAACCACAGTTGGTATTGTGCCTCATCTACGTGTGCCCATAATGACCTTCCTGACACCGTGCCACTTCTGCATATCCTCTGTCTGAGTTGGCTCCAATAGCCCTATATCGCATTTGTGTGTCGCCCTGCGGCCGGGTTGACAAAATTTAGTGAATGGTTCATGATATAGTGCTCATAGCCCAACGACCGTAGGGGCGTGCGTATGCCTTCCATTCGTCGGTTACGATAACACTGCTATACGCTTCTCACTAGGTTATCACAGCCTTAAGGCACTCACAAGTCCTATCATTGACCTGTTCAAACAGGGTTTTCTTAAAGGATGTGTCGTACATAACCACCATCCAATCCTGTATATTTTCCCGGCCGCGGTTGTACTTCCTTCTGGTTATTAGCGTTTCGTCGATTTGTACTTTAACTGCTGCACTGCGTTTGAGCAGACGTTCCGGCAGATGGCATACCTGCATACTGCTGCTCTTAAACCCACCCAATACACCGCTACGCATTGCTTAACTGGCGTTTCCGAGACAAATGCTAGGCAAACATTCATTAATTTCTGTATGCTCAGGCGGCTAGAATAGAATATTGAGATTGAGCGTAAAGCCCTCTTCCGCTTACAAACCCTACATCTAAACACAAACCCGTCACCATGATGGTTTAGGATTTGTTGCTTCATTTTTTCGCGACAACCACAGCGCACCTTAGTTCACAAGAGCGATTTCTACTGGCAGTAGCTGATTAGGACCAGTGAATTGATTATCCTTCCGATTTCCTGATATTGTATCGGTTGGGCAATCCGACGCGTTCTCTCCGTTCTTTTGTCCGGTCTTAAATAGGGGACAGAATTACATACCGTTAAGTCATTCTTTCACTGCGAATAACAAAGAGCGGTTGCATTAGGCCCATCTCACTTACAATAACTTACATGCGTCATGGCGCTTGTGTTAGCTCAACACATTTTTATGCATCTGACATCAAATCTAATCAACATGCTACAGACTCGTCTGTTTTCCCATGTTAAGACTTCCCCATTTCCTTACTGACATCTTACCCCCGCATTGACGAGTAGATCTGGTGATTCTCGTGCTATGCAATAGACCCTTCTTAGCGAGGCCTCCCTGCCATACACTCAATTGGGACTCGGATCGGGTCCTTGTTATTGGCCTAATGCTGACCCATTTTACACGGACCAGCCATACGCTTCAGCCACCGCACATGACCCTGTCTTCACTCTTCTTGACTCTGTCTCTACAGCAGACCCGTTGGGTAATGGAGGAGGTGTAGTAGAAGCTGCGAAATTATGCGATCACTATCAATAATTCACACGCAGTTCATCGTATCTGGATCAACCCTGCTCCGGGACGCGCGGTGGACATCGTCGGTAATGACTATCGAACTTTCAATAGGCAAGAACCCGACTGCGACTGGCACGCGCGTGCAAATACGTGCGAGGTGCAGCGTTCAAACAGTTGCCCGGAGTAGGACCACTAAAAGGCCCTTCGAGTCCTCCGTGTGGTATAGGTCAGCAGTGTGCATAAGGACCACGTACTCTAAATTCTGGTCCAGAATTAAGCCTGATGGAGGTGAGCGAGCATACGTCGTTAACTGATGAACACTCACCGATCGCTAACGGAACTCACTCGTCCTGTTCTGCCTTGGGGCTCACTCTAAACACCCGCCAGCAACCACACAGCTGTTAGGAGCAGTAAAGGCAGACTAACAATGCTGAAAAAGACAATTGACACTGGAATTACCATCTCAGGCTCATCAGCCGTTATCAGCCAGTCATACCCAACCCCAAGCGGTGCAGTGGATGCACTTGACGAAATTAATTCAAATATGGATGCGTAGAGAAGTGAAAAATGCGCCATTAGATTTCCGGCGGAACCCCTGACAACTCCGCTAAGTTCACACGTAAAGGTAGACGCTATCCCAATTCCAACCCATCAGCAGGACATGGGAAACTGGCCTACGGAGCACGCCGCAGCGGGAGGCAAAACAACAGCTGCACCAAGCATATCCGCATTCAATGCTCTTGTTCCAAACTCCAACATTCTCACCATCACATGAGCCCAACCGAATGCATCGCTGCGCAGCACGGCAGACTACTGCAAAGGGCACCCAACCGAAATATGAAAGCAAGGGAAGCCCTCAAAGGCCTCCCAAGCCCGTAACCCCCCAATCTACCTTGAACACGGCCCAATACGACAAAACACATGACTGAGCATCGCACCTAACAGAACACCAAAAACCACACCCAACCCATGAGCGAGGGCAGTGCAATCGGTTGCAACCACCCCAGATAGTAGAAAAGCAAACCAAACCCCTCTCGCGACGATGAACCTAGAACCAAGGGCCAAAACAAAATTCCCGCGATCTTAAACTGCCCAAAACACCCTACTGTAAGCATTTGAGTAGCAAAAACAAAGACGTTTTAATTGGGACCCGGCTAATGTGCTTCCACCCAATGGAGCTAGTGTACGAAGCATAATCTCTGCGAACAACCACGATGCATCGGAAATGCGTACCTGGGGTAAATAACTCAGAATAGGAAAATTTTCACATGTTTATATAAGAACTATTTCATGGATTACAAAAATAGGCAGTGATATCTGTCATCTGAAAATGCGCAAACAGGCTCATATAATGATAATCACCAACATAAAAAATAGAAGAGCTCAAATAAAGTCCAACAGGTGGGCATTCAGGTTGATATTGACTGATTTCGCCACCGCACGGGCTGTTTCCAGACTCACGAGGCAGCGGAAACGCGGATTGGCCAGGGGATCGTCAGGGTTGCTGTAAGGGCCCGGCAGTCCCGCGTTACCATGGCGGGTCGAAAGTGCGCCAGCCGCCGTCGTGATGGAGGCCGCAGCGATAAGCCCTAACCCCGAAAGGCAAGCCACCTGGCTGGCCAAAAGGCTGGTGTAGGGTGGGCGACGTTTATGTTGGCAGTCTGTGTCGCTCTCTAGGTCAAAGAGAGCGTAGAAGATGGCCAACAGTCGGTCAAGTGGGAAGAACCGGGGGCCTAGCATGTGAATGTTCACCTAGACGCGAAAATGAGGATGAGAGCATAGACAGGTGATGACTGTCTGACACACCGTTAGAATCCTACTGAATGGTTGAAATCACTGAATCCTAATGTCACAAACCGTAATAGCAAACAACTGGCCAGCCGAAAAGTTCAGGCACTCAAATTGGTCGGCAGGTGGAAGGCGGCGTTGTGCGCGTCCACACAAGCGGAGTATCAGTGAACTGTTACAACCTGCAAATGTCCACTTTAGTCGCCAATAATGCCTGTGACAACCAATTACAGGAAAAAGCAGGGGGAAGAGACCACGACAGCTAGAACCGCTATTAAAATAGGGGTCTCTGTGGTGGATTTGGACGGGTGAAGACCGTTACAGGACCAGTAGTTGCCATGGCGTGATAGACCGTAATTCTATGGGCTCTCGCCATTGATGGTTCAGCTGATTTCACAGCAAAACTTTGCAACTAGTGCTGTCTACGCCCTGAGATCATGGATTAGGTAGCCCGTAATTCTGGCCCACATTTAGGCTCAGCCAACAAGTTTTAACAATTGCTCAGCACGCGTGGACTGGATTGAAAATACGCAAAATGTTCGTAGTGAGAGAATCGGGGTTAAAATGTAGCAGCATAAAATTTCTTGTGGGCGTCTGACTGACTAAGTACTGGCTACGGTAACTGCAATGCCCGAACGGGTTTCTTATATGCGCAAAGGGTCGAGTTTCATAAGTGGGTAGCTGTACCAAATATCACACAGTACCTTCTGTAATGTATTTTGCTACAGTGTTGAATGTCGATATAGCAAAGGACGCGGAATGCGTAAGTTCCAGGAAACCAAAAAGAAAGCCATAAATCAGCACAACAGTACTAGTATTCAGACTCAAAATGCCATCCAAAAAACTCAACGGCAGTGGAACCGGTGGAAAATCTGGGTGACAAATATGGTCAGCGAAGCAATAGAAGAAAATCGTAGATCAGTGAGAAGAATCTTCCTTAGTTTTGGCATACGAATCGCCTATTTTCTTGGATTAATGATACTGAGCTCTGTTCAGGAGTCGGAACCAAACGGATATAAGATAAGTCACTTATATAGACCTGACCTAAGTCGTTTCTGTACTAAAATTGGAGGCAATATTGGGAAGTAGGTAAACGACTTCATAAAAGCTGGAGCTTTTAAGGTTCACTCACATTTTCCGTCTTCTTTGTTTGTTTCTTTGCACGAGAGGTGAGCTTTCCAGTGTTCTAAAGGCAAATTTGAGTGGAAGAGAGAGGGAGAGAGAGAGAAAGTCACCCTTAGGAAGGACAAACATATAGGCTGATGAAAGAGGAGCGTACCTTCACGAGAAAACGCTTGTCTGCTGACCTGGGGTTGTAGGAGGCAATGTAGGCAGCGACGAGGAGGAAACGCGCGTAGAAGGGCAGTTCGAGTACGCTGGAACTTGGGGCAGCAGTCGTATCGGCATAAATCACAGGACCAGCCAGTGGGATAGCAGGCGAAAGCTCCGGACGCAGGTAGATGGTAGACAGGGAGCGTTTGAGTGTGGGTAGGGCGTAGCGCCACTGAGCCCATTCATCGTCAGCAGCAACCTTGCCACTGGCCACCGGGTCATCGAAAGCTTTCCAGTTGAACTGCAGGGATAAAACGCCACGAGAGCAAACAAGACCGAGGTTTACATTCAACAGTTTGGACGGTCAGCGTGGCCAGTACATACTGAGAGCCTTTTGGGACCGACGTTGGTTTACTGGCAGCGAGAGAGAGAGAGATTCCCCGTTCTTAGACGATGAGATTGAATAAATTGGCAGATTAATATTGCCGACAGTCTCCCTTGTCTTTGCCTGCAATATTAATCTGCCTATTTTACTACTAGACCCTGTGCGGCTGTTGGCAAGGCTCGAGAGTGAGCCTCAAGGCAGAGCGGAACGAGTGAGTTCCGTAAGCGATCGGTGGGTGTTCATCAACGTATGCAAAACTGAATGAATTCGAAGTGACCTTGAGGAGGAGTCTTTTAACCGAAGGCTAACGAAATTAATCAGCTCAGTGATCGGCTGCATCGATGACTACTTATGAAACATGCGAAGATACACTTCCATATCAGTTGGCAAGTAAGCAGTATTAAGGCACCAGACACTAAGATATACTCCCCTCACAGCCACAACTCATATATGTCGAGTCAAAGCCTTACCCATGGAAGTGGTACCACCGAAGACTGCACTTTTGCGCGTTTGTTATGCTCTTTCCGGCTTCACAGTATTTACGGCGCGGGTCCCAACACCGGATATTGAGGTGCAGAAAGGCGGTCAGACAAATCGCACCATGTGGCTTTGTTGCAAGGGATCGTTATGTCGAAACAGAAAGCGTGCTGCCCCCACAAGGTGAGTGCTTGATCACTACACAGAGGGGAACCCATCGCCGAATGGTGAAGAACTTGGCAATTTAGCTTCACTGAACTACTTAGCCATTAAAAGGGAATGTTTCCGAAATCACGCGAGGTGATTACAAAACTACTTGATACTGAAATGATAGCCACGCTCAAAGACAACTCGATTGCACACTTATGCAACCATACTATTTTCGTATGATGCTTTTTGCCGACAACCGTAGTGAAAGGGACTCTGTCCATGCTCTTATGACCGCTCGGCGGCACTAATGCAGAAGACGGTTACCTAGGAGAGGTCCTCAGTCGAAAACACCCGCTCAGACTGAAACATACTCTCCAGAGCACATGGCAGACGGTGGTATGTAACAGTATTGGAATAATTCAAGACAACCATCAGACCACTAGGGCGCTGTAGTAGCGTGACTGCCAGACACGAGTCTCGTACAGAAGATGCGTCTTGGCCAGCTTCAGAAAAGAACATACTTGGATACCCTGCTAAAGTCTAGTTTGAATACACCCTGGCGCCTGAGTACAGCTGCGAATACAGCTTTAATATCTACAGGGATTCATTACGCGGTAAAAAAAACTGGGGGAACTGCATTCCAACAGGAGTGTAATATTGTTAGTTGACAGTTTAATTAGACAATTGCAGACTTCCTACCAAATTAGGGAAACAGAGGTCGTACAATCCACCTAAAGTTTAAAATATGATGTGAGCAATGGGTTCAGGATTTTAAAAAGCACCTTGCACTGTCATTATATCGAGCTCGTTTGCAGAAATGTAGTTTTCAATTCCTTATATAAGTGCAACGACAACCGGAGTGGACCCGAAAGGTAACCCGAAACACGGGCGATAGGCTCAGAGTTGACGGTCAGAGATATATACTTGTTCACGGTAGGTGACGAATAGTATCAGTTGTGGTGATCGGATGGTTTCCGATAGATCGAAAGTCGGTTCCGACTAGGTTCACGAGGCGCCCCACAGCAGGATGGTCACAGAGTCGGTAACTCGCGCTGCACCTACCGAGCTCTCCTCCCTCATCGAACTGGATTCGGTGGCATGCTCAAGTCAGTAAGATGGGAAGCGAGATCGGACGCAGGTAGCTGGCACGATGTGAGCCTGTGCCTCGACTGCATTGACCTCTCTCGCTTATTTCTTATACGAGCAGCCAGTCTGAGTCAAGCCGACTGGCGATGTCTGCCTAGCAGTCTGAGTTGTCGTGAAACCTCGGTCTAACGCGTGTCACACAATAAGAGGTCACCGGCAAACAGTAATGCGTCAGATAGGGATGCATGTATCCCCAGCCTTTTAGAGCAAGGTCACCTCTAACATAGCTGGGACTTCAAAGGGCAGGCGTAGCACGGTTTAAATTATGTAGGCCGGAAAGTCATATCGGATGCCGTGTGCATGTTTTAATGTATCAAGTAACAGTGAATTCAAGTCTATGAAGTAAAAGGAGGAGCCTATGGGAAACCGCGCGATGATCTAAAACTTATGCACAATAGTTGGCGGGAAAGGGTAGGGTAAGTGATACGGAAACGCTTTCGCTAATGCTGTCGAAGCCATATCTCGGATTCATAGTCTATGGATAAATATACACGAAGAAGGTGAAAGGCAGGTTTACCGAAATCTAGGAAAGGTAATCTTTGGAACACATTTCGCATGTGCGAAAATGTATGTGTGGGTATTCTGACATTTCATACAATCCAACCATCCAAACATCTTGAATGCTACTTCTATCCTACAGTACGTTTTATCCGGCTGAATAATGATTCATAAACACTAGTAACATGATTGGTAAGTTTACGTTAGTGTTAAAAGTAGGCAGGGATTTGCGGTTACAGGGTGTAATAGAGTACCACACAAATTTTTTGAAGAATGAGTTGAAGACGGACTGCCGTAGTTTGT
The DNA here is from genome assembly GCA_017591395.1 of Schistocephalus solidus. NCBI lineage: Eukaryota > Metazoa > Platyhelminthes > Cestoda > Diphyllobothriidea > Diphyllobothriidae > Schistocephalus > Schistocephalus solidus. The sequence goes on from WEDG01002213.1 coordinate 76,182, forward strand.
ACACGATTTCGACAACTATGCACACCGCTACTGTGTGAGCGTCCTAAACAATAGTTTCATTTCATAAGCACCTATAAATTACATTCGCTTGCCAGTGGTACCCTTAAGCTAGCAGTGTGCAATTAAGGGAGGCAAAATAATAATCCATTGGATGATTTTCTAAGGTATATTAGCCAGACGCAAGAGGCTACACCGACTGTACGTAAACGATGGACTCACGGAATACGGCGAAACGGCAGTCGCTAAAGAAGCGAGAAAAATTGCGCAGCGACCGGATCGGTAAGACACGAGAATAGGAACCCTCCCACGGAATACAGATGGTCTTGCGCTAAATTAAAGGAGGAATGCCCAGTCCCATGTCCTAAGACTGACCCAAACATTAACGCGAACCCTAAACTTAACCATAACACTAATCTTCATGTAGTACAGGGAGAGTGGGTTCTGTGAGTGTGCCCTACGACCAGATTTGCCGCGAGTACCTATAAGTTCGTACACCCGCATTAGGTTAACAGCAGGCCTCTCTGCACGAAACGAGTAGGTACGCACGTCATCACGTGGAATTGCAGGTATTCGTAAGTTCCTAGCCGTCAGGGGGCCACCAAAATACGCGTCTTGGAAGCGAGCAGGTCAGCGCATCGACACATGACTTTGCAGGTATCCCTTAGTTCAAATGGACATCGGGTCACCGGTAGACATGTTTAGGCAAAGCGAGCAGGTGAACGCAGCAGCGAATGGTTTTGCGGGTAGCTGTAAATTTACGGGCGCACCAGGCTATCATGAGGAATGTCTGCAGAAAGCGAGCGGTTCGGCGAATGAGCGCATGACGTCGTGGGTACCTGTAAGTTCGCAGCCGCACCGGGCCACCGGTGCACGTGCCTGAGCAAAGCCAGCCATCTTAAGAATTGGTGCATGGTGTTGGAGATATCTGTCAGCTCAAAGAGGGCGCGCACAAACCGTCAGCATGTCTGCGCGAATTGAGCTGGAAGATGCGCGGGGAAATGACGTTTCGGGGTATTTGTAGTTGCATAGCCGCACCAGGCCACTGGTAAAGGGAAGTGTCGCAAACGCAAAACGAAAGCGATGGCCACGACGACCGCTACAACCGACCCATAATACGGACCTAGAAACAACAAGGTTCACTAAGCTCACTTACTACACCACTCACTAGCAGAGCCGAGCAGTTTGTGGAGAATGAAATGAGCGCTGGTATCAAAGAAATGCAAATGGTTCGTTCCGGTGACCCATCTGGGACTAGAAAAAACCGAGTAATGGCTATGACTCATCGTAAAGGTTAAGTAGGGCATGTGGAGAAGTAGCAGGGCTCATTAAATCCGTTTGTATGCCACTCACTGAACTACGTAGGGAGGGTGAGTAAGGGTTATTCAGCGGCAGTGAAAAAGAACAATTAACACTGTACGGTCACCTTGTCTGCGACCAACAGACAGATAACGAACAGCTAATATCAAGGGTGAGGGAAAACGGGTGGACGTTAACAGTCATGGGTACTCAGCACTGTTCGGCGACCTGGACACTGAAGAATCGTGTCGAGAAGACTGGAATTATATAAAGTTACCTAAATGAAACGAGTAGGAGCTATATAGCATTAACATACTGGGGTGTATTCATTCATGTTCCACGCAGGAATAATTTGCCGAGGACTCGGTGGAGGAATAGTGCAGCAACCTGGCGCCTCCAACAAAGAGATATCAACCATGCTCGTAGTAGCAAGACGACAACACCATGACTGAACAGCTTTTCTGAAGGGGTTGATAAGTTAGCGGGCATGGCACTGCACTCGAGTTCTCGCCTTACTAAGAATCCAGGGAACGTAACTCCTTAGCACAGGGGAAAGGAAAGCGTCACACAATAATAGCTGAAGAAATTACCCAGTAGCAATGCTATAGTTGTGCTGATAGGCGAGACGCTGAGAGGCCAATGACATAAACAGCAGGCTCACATATTGTCCAAAAATCAGAAGTATAGACCTGGGCCACACAGTGCCGGAAAAAATAACCCACCTGTGCAAGGTAGAGCAGTTCCCGAACGCTCCTTGTCACAGGGAAACAGACTGTGAGTAAGAGTTCTACAAACCTCGCGTACCGAGGCGATTCCGTGGGTGCGGCGTGCACTAGGATAGCTGCCAACTGTTCACGAGTGTACGACTTTAGGTAGAGTGTGGTGGGTTCTGATGCGAAGGTACCAGAGTAGAACTTGTCCCAGGAGCAACTGGTTAGAAGCACACTGACGACGTTAGGGATGAAGCCTGAGGAGAAAATAGAGGGATGATAGATGCGTGCATGCTCCGCTACAAGAGAATTCAGAGCGACCATTATTGAAAGTAGGTCAGCAGCGCTGTCTCGCAACTTCTCAGCCTGGTGCAGGACGATGCAGAAATTGGCTATACATGAAATAATCAGATAAGCGAGGGAGAAAAGGACAAGTTACCAGGCTTCTTTTCGTCTTTGCACGAAATAGAAAGCAACAGATCGGTGAAGCGTTCAATGAATACGGAAGGGTTATCGCAACGCGTTGTGAGTTCGGCAGTGGGACAGTAGCGGAATTTGAGATGATAAAGGAGGAGGTCGAACAAGACGAGATTCTGACTAGTGTTAAGCACTCCTGTACTTGTTGGGCAGGCCTCGAGACAGCTAACTTTAACTGATCTCATGTTAGAACTCTGCAACAAGTCGTCCAGAACCGATGCTATCAAAAGCGACTTGCCACTCCCTGGTGGTCCAGAAATTACAATGCATGACGTGACTGGCTGGTCCTGAAAGACAGTATGCCATTAAGTGTAGACGACGAGACTTACAGCACCAAGGAGGGAGTGCAGGAAGTCATAGTCATCCTCCCGAGCGATGGGTTTGTGGCCTGCCATATGAAGCTTCTCAAAGGCTACAGACAAATGCGTGGTATTTAAGAGCAATAAGATTACACGAAGAGAAAATAACTTAGATAATGAAAATAGCCAGCATTTAATGACAAAGCCAACTATCCAAAACACCACAAGGATATTCGGAGCAAATCACTGACCACCTGGTTACCAAAAATACGGATCTAGTCGGCCAGAGAGCCCGCGAAGTCGTGACCAACGACAAGAATCTCAGCTCGCCGGCTGGCGATTCACCTCTGAACGGTGAAGAATTTCGGGTCCACCTTCTTCTAACAACTTTCTTAGTTGATCATCACGGTGATATCAGTTGGAAGATAGCGTGTAGATTAATGGGGCGGGTGATGAACCCAACCAAGTCGATAACCTTTTAGTGAATAAATGGCAGGTATTCCCAATGAGCCGTTAAATTCCACACTCGAGATAAAATGTGTTGCTTTCAAATAACTCCAGACGTGGAAAATCATAAGAAATCTGAGAAATACTTTCCGCAACTACAGAAACCTACGGTTTTCAGCCCAGACAGTTCGAGATTTGAAACCAGAATAACTCCTACTTCCGTCAAACACCTTAAAAAGCGACAAAGACAGGTAAAGGGGAGCAAAATAATTGCTATGCTGAAATGTTGATTTCCATATAACAGGCCCAAACGGCAAAAAACACTAAAGGACAAACTTATTCGTACTGAGTTGCTCTCTTCGTAATGAAAAAGTTGTACAATGGAGAGGTAGCCTGAACACTACGCTTTCACAATTTTCTTTTACATTTTTTGTTGCAACAATATGACTTTCGGTGCTACTGTTTTTGCCGTTGATTGTAAAGTGATGGATTGACAAGTACTCATAACTTAGCTAAGCAGTATACGGAAGAGGAAAATAGGGTTACCGAATTTTGCATTATGATACAAAATAAACGTTTGTATGTCGAAGTTAATGGAAACTTGATACAAATTTGGATAGCTATCAACGCGAGACATCTTAAAGGACACTGCACAGATAAATGCCTTAACTTATTTTGCCTCATAACATCGCATGAGTGTAAAACACCACGGAGCTGTCGGAGCTTTTTTTCACATGAACTGTTTACACTTCGGCGCGGATCCGGAAGGGGACGGTAACACCACGTTTCGGTGAGCATGACCCGCGTGACATTCCTTCCCACCATTATCATCTAGCAGGCTCGTCACTCGCACACCCTCTGATGTCAGCGCACTACAACGACCCATCCATGCAGTTGATCACTGCGTTGCACTTCACTTGTAGTCTACACTATTATGCCTTCTATAGAAGCCATGACAAAACTACCTTCCACTCTATACGAAACGATCGCACACTTTACATCGTGTTGCGTTGTATTTCTGTATCCCTCTTTTAAAATTTGAACTCTAACTTTACTGAAACATAGATTCTAGGCACTTAGAGATTTTTTCTTATTCTGTCCGTACATATGTGCTTGATGATTCTGCATGACGCTTATGTACGTACGTACGTAGCCGAAAAGCTACCATAAGTGTATTAAACGGGAGAAGTCCCTGTTAAAATAAAAAGTTAGGTTCAGGTTTGGATCCGTTACAATGCAGACCAGATTAAACAACGCGGATAGAGACCAACAACGGATAAACCAACTACGCGAAATGGACAGAGATACGTTCAACAGAGGCACGTTCAAACGCAAGCGTTTTTTAAACAAGTCACTCTAGGAAACAGTAAAAAACGTTTAGCATAAAAACCTCCACCAGGAATAATGTTTGAATGAGAATTTTTAGCTGTTTTTCTTTTTATATAGGTAGGCCAACAGACCGCCTGGCCTTTGACAGACCGCACATAAAGCTCATTTTAGTTTAATTATGAGAAAATGATAATACAAACAGGACAAATAGTTCCAGTTTATGCTATTTTCCTAGTAAAAAGTGATTGTGAGTTATGACCTTAAATACACATTTTGCGCTAATATATATTTTGAGTACGGTTTTCATAGACGCGAGCCAATATTCCGTTAAAAATGTGCTACTTTGTTTGTTTACGGCGGTGTCTTTATTATTGAATTATGAAATGAACGGTTAAAATCATCTGAAGTGGGCACAGTTTCTTGAAATGTACTGGTCATATGGGGTAAACACTGAACGATCTGCATAATCTTCGTGGCCCGTTTAACCGCTGTTCAAAAAATACAGGATAAGTTTCCATTAAACAATGTCAGTTTGAAAATATAGTGATTTGCAATGGATCCTGTGGAGGCATGTTTATCTTCCATGTCCGTAACCATTCGCATTAATGGAAAGCCGCTCATATCTTGCAGCCGCGTCCCGAACGCTGTGTCAGCTTCTGAGGCATTCGTAGTGACCATGAATATGAAATAGGAAATGTTACATTATACTGCCATATAAACTCCACCTAACTTACAGATGGCTATCAGGAGTAGCGACCAGTGATAGGCCGCTAAGGTTGAAAAGATGGTTATGTCAATTTCAGTCACTTTATTGACGGAATAAGGTTTTCGTCCTTAAGCTCCTTATTAACATTCAAAAATGACGATTTAATAAAGGTTTCAACTGTGAATGAGACAAATGTATGTTTTAATCGGTACATGTGAGCCAGGCGCAAACTGACGACACTGTCACAATCACGAGTTTATGTAGAGTACTTTCTCATCAATTGAGTATCCGTTTGCATTTAAACGTTTTGACAATTTATGAAAAAACGCTACGTTAGGCAATCCATAGCATACTCAAATGACCCCCCATATGAACACAAGTTCGCTGCAGTTGAAATGGAGGTCTCCACAGATGGTCCGTCCCAGCGGAGGCATCGTCCTGCTCACTGGTCATTCTGGTTTGTAGTCTTAAAACCACACACCTACCGAAGCAAATCTATTTCGGGAAAGTTAAAATCTCCAGCTATTATTTTAAAATCGAAAGAGGACTCCAAATTCAATTTAAAGCTTTCACAATGTTTTACTTATCATCATCATCATCATCATCATCATCATCATCATCATCATCATCATCATCATCATCATCATCATCATCATCATCATCATCATCATCATCATCATCATCATCATCATCATCATCATCATCATCATCATATCATCATCATCATCATCATCATCATCATCATCATCATCATCATCATCATCATCATCATCATCAACATCATCATCATCATCATCATCATCATCATCATCATCATCATCATCATCATCATCATCATCATCATCATCATCATCATCATCATCATCATCATCATCCTCATCCTCCTCTTCATCATCATCATCCTCCTCCTCCTCATCATCATCATCCTCCTCCTCCTCCTCATCATCATCATCATCACCGTCATCATCATCATCATCATCATCATCATCATCATCATCATCATCATCATCATCATCATCATCATCATCATCATCATCATCATCATCATCATCATCATCATCATCATCATCATCATCATCATCATCATCATCATCATCATCATCATCATCATCATCATCATCATCATCATCGTCATCGTCATCATCATCATCCTCGTCACCACCACCACCACAACCATCATCATCATCATTATCGTCACCACCACCACCACAACTATCATCATCATCATCATCATCATCATCATCATCATCATCATCGTCATCATCATCATCCAGCAGACCGAAGCCAGTATGTCATACAAAATGTTAATGTTAACACAGACCGCGTAGTCTACCAGAATATAAGTTGAACTGATGTCGAAGCTCCGTCAACAAATCAGAGCACTAAGTTACCTAACAGGCATCTTGACCGAAAACGAAATGTCATGATAAAAGAGGCTAATGAGTAAACTTCTCCAATTGCAACGAAAAAGGGTAGAACATGATATAGGTTTGTTCGGAACATATTTAGATGCCGTCCTTCAAGGTGTAGAATACGTTACCGTGCACAAAGCTTTCGATCTAGGGCGGGCAAATGCTTCTCATGAAGTGTCATCACTACGGCCTCTTTAAAATAATTCCTTACAAGGAAGTGCAGAGCTCACGCCATATATATAACGGAGTTTTTCAGCCGGATTACGAACCGACGGAAAGACACAAAATTTAGGAGTTGAGGACCAAAGTGGGGAAAAATGGCTCCAAATACGGCACAAGAAAATCATAGTGATCAAGGGGTCCTTCCTGTGGCCGATTCCTTATACCATCAGCGAAGGCCCTTGCTGCGAAGCCGGACGATTGCCGTAGATTGCGTAGACTCTCGCGTCGTTTTCATCGACTAAATGACACTTCCGTCCTGCCATTGATCCAGCAAATCTTTGAACAGGCTAAGAGGCTCTCCGAAGAAAAGCGACTAGCTGAAGAGGTTAACTTTGCCGAAAACCCTTCGTACAATGTTGCAAAACTCTTTTTCGCGGACTGTAAAAATCGCAGAGAAAAAAACTCAGTACCCTGTACTTCGAGATGCTTTTTGGAAACCCTATAGCTGACGCTAAGTTGACGGCTGATAGCTCAATGCTTTCTTGTCTAGAACTTTCAGTGAACATTCGGTCGCTCCCTTTCCAAACGTCCGGGTTTGGACCGGTAACGTCCTCGAAAAACATAACTTTTACCCTCTGGGACGTAACCGTAGCCATTCGGCGTTCTCGCCAATCTTACAGTCCTGGACCAGATGGCGTCCCTGGTCAGCGTTCTAAAAGGCGGATGCAAATGATATATTTCCGTCACTTCTGTATAAGATATTCAATCTTGCTCTTGAAAGTGAAACCTTCCCTATTTTATGGAAGGAATCGCACATTTTGCCTATACCCAAACACGGCAGAACTACGTCATTTGACGACTTTAGGCCAATAAATACACTGCCAGCAGCCTCGAAGATATTAGAGACCTTGATTAAAGACAAGTTGATGCGTCACCTAACAGAGAATAACCCTACTTAATGCGGCTCAGCATGGGTTTCTCGAAAAAAATATCTTGTGACACCTGCCAGCTCTCTTACTTTGATCATGTGCTACAATCTAGAGATAGTGGTTTTGCAATTTACACCGTTTATTTTCGACTTCACGAAGGCTTTTTGATCGTGTTGACCACGATCTCCTCCTGCTGAAACTTCACCTCCTTCGGCATAGGTAACAAGCTTCTGAACTTAATATCCTCCTATTTGAATGATCGCGCACAACGGGTAAAAATTTCCGATGTTATCTCCAACCCCACGCACGTGAGGAGTGGCGTTATTCAGGGTAGTGTACTCGGCCCGCTTCTATTTTTGCCTTTTGTGAACGATGTTCCTGATTGTTTTTCAGTATGGTAGGCCCTTTATGTACGCTGATGATTTTAAAAGTTGCCTATCGTTATAAAACCGGTCGATCGCCACATCGTGCTTGAGCTCTTAAAAAAGGATCTTCAAGCCTTCGCTCAGTGGTGTCGCACATGGCGCCTTTCGCTCTCTTTGGCACAAATGTCTCCGTTATGGTTAGTTGTGACAACCATCAGCCTCATCTAAGCATAGACGGTCATGACTTAAATGTGCCCGGGTTTTATAACGGATCTGGGCATATCATATTCTAGTAGTCTTAATCTGTCAGAGCACTGCGCCCTGATTGTCTCTAAAGCACGCCAAAACCACTGGGTTTTATTCTCAGAAATTTTTAAAACCCTCAATATTAGGGACCAGCCTTTATAAAATGTATGTCAGACCTAGTCTGGAATACTGCTCGTTTCTATTTAGCCTTCTGCACGCGAGTGAACGGAGGGAAGATAGAATCAGTCCAGCACTTCTTTACTAAAAGAGTTATTAATCATCATCATCATCATCATCATCATCATCATCATCATCATCATCATCATCATCATCATCATCATCATCATCATCATCATCATCATCATCATCATCATCCTCATCACCACCACGACCACAACCATCCTCATCATCATTATCGTCATCATCATCATCGTCATCATCATCATCCAGCAGACCGAAGCCAGTATGTCATACAAAATGTTAATGTTAACACAGACCGTGTAGTCTACCAGAATATAAGTTGAACTGATGTCGAAGCTCCGTCAGCAAATCAGAGCACTAAGTTACCTAACAGGCATCTTGACCGAAAACGAAATGTCATCATAAAAGAGGCTAATGAGTAAACTTCTCCAATTGCAACGAAAAGGGTAGAACATGATATAGGTTTGTTCGGAACATATTTAGATGCCGTCCTTCAAGGTGTAGAATACGTTACCGTGCACAAAGCTTTCGATCTAGGGCAAGAAAATGCTTCTCATGAAGTGTCATCACTATGGCCTCTTAAAATAATTCCTTACAAGGAAGTGCAGAGCTCACGCCATATATATAACGGAGTTTTTTCAGCCGGATTACGAACCGACGGAAAGACACAAAATTAAGGAGTTGAGGACCAAAGTGGGGAAAAATGGCTCCAAATACGGCACAAGAAAATCATAGTGATCAAGGGGTCCTTCCTGTGGCCGATTCCTTATACCATCAGCGAAGGCCCTTGCTGCGAAGCCGGACGATAATGATAATATACTCAAATTTACAGGGCCTTTTCAATAAAATAAGTGAGCTCCGGATGATTGTTGATGAAAAAACACCAGATATAATTGTCTTGACAGAAACAAGGCTCTCACATAATATTCCAGAACACCAAATATCCCTCCCTGTTTCTCAACTCTTTAGAAGATACGGGAGCAGCCGCAGATGAGGAATCACTGTTTATGTTAGTTTTAATACAACTGCGATTTTCGAGACACATCCTAAGACAGCAGAAGTAAAAGTTTACTCTTCAAATCTTACAAATAAGTACGCCCGGCTACTAGCATCCCCCAAAGCAGAATGCCGAAATCTATGTCCTTCTCCTAACGGAGTTGACTCAGACTTGATTGAACAAAGCTGTCCTATAACGCACCTAATATCGACTGGCAACCTTAACCTTTTCGCACCTAGCGGATACATTCGGTCATCGTTTACTTAAGATGGCAACTGAAAAATTGTTCTTCCAGAATGTACCATGCGGGGAACGTGCTAAGGAAGGACAACATTCTGATTGTCTAGACCTCGTGTTAACCCGAGACGAGGATAATGTGCTGGATTTAAAAGATCTGCCGCCAATGGGTACTAGTGACCATGTTATACTTCTTTTTGAGAACTCATGTTTTCACAGCCTGACTCATTTAAGCAACTGGAAAAAATATAGGAGGGAGATGTTTTCCAGTATGCGCTCGCAAATCTCAGCTATACCGTGGACAATCACATTACGGGGAACTGTGGACGAATGCTGGAGTACGTTCGGCTCATTCGTTAAAAGAATTAATTCTCTTAATTGTCCCCTAAAACGAAAGAAAACAAACAATCGTTCGCTTTGTATAAATCAAAAACTTCAGATCTCCTTTAAAGAATTAATAAGATGTGGAAGCGGTTTCGACCTGCGAGGAGTGTCAAACACTTGTAGGACTACAAACGAAAAAAGGTTTCTCTAAGAGTGAGGCAAATTGACACCGAAAGAACTATGAGATAAACATACTACAGAAGTCTTTGAAACAATTTATGATCTTTACGGTTACGTACTCAAGAACCAAAGAAATCGTGACCCAATTCCAGCGCTGCGGTCCAAAAATTGAGTACCAAAAACTGAGGACAAAACGAAAGCCTAATTACTCTTCAACTTCTTTCAGTCGGTATTCACCCATAAAACAACTCCTCCTCCGCTCCCCTGACAAGAGCAACTAAAAAATTTAGAAACCTTTTAACTAGAAAAAATCTTTCCTTCTCACCCAAATTTCTCAGGACAGAATAACTCCGCCTGAAACCTGTCAAGTCACCGGTTTGAGAAAGAATTCATCCGCATACCCTTCGAGAATTACCGATGTACTGTATGGGCCGGTTTTGATGATATTCCAAAAGTCTTTCGAAGAGGGCGCCCTGCCACAGGAATGGAAAACTCCTCTTATATCCCTGATCCAATAAAGAGGATCCAGGTTGGAGTTGGAAAATTACCGTCCAATTAGTTTTACTTGCATTTTGTGCAAGGTTATAGAAAAACTTATTAAGAGACCTGTAATGAAGTATCTGGAGCAGAAGAACACAGTATTTGCTACACAGGATGGCTTTTGCCCTGCTCACTCATGTCTTATGAGTGGCCTTTACTCACAGCACAAATGGACAAAAGCCATAGCCCAATGCCGTCCAGCTGATGTCATTTTCTTCGAATTCAATAAGTTCTTTGATAGCGTACGGAGTGGCTAAAGTTACATATGATTTGAAAGTGTGGTATCTAGGGTAAAAGATTTTAGGTAAATCAAAGATGTCCTGTCATGCATACCACATGTAGAGATTGTTGGCACCACAGAATCCAAGTGGGTAACGGTAGAAAGGGGTGTTCCACAGTGTTCAGTCTTAGGTCCTCTTCTGTTCCTCATTTATTTTTATTTTATTTTATTTTATTTATTTATTGCCAGTTTACAAGCAAGGTCAAAAAAATATACAGTAGAGGGTCAAGCTGACAGTGAAAAAAACTCCTGATCGTTGTTTCAGGTGTTTTCAGGAGAAAAACACTGCAGCTTATTGAGTAATTAAAGTTCTGGACAGGGACGCGTTAACACAGGTGCCCGGTGAAGAACCTCTCCATTCAGTGTTACGGATCCGATATTCTGCACCAGCAGGTATTTCGGCGAGCGGCTGTTCGCTGTCAACTGAGAAATAAGCCGATTGAGGTCTGCAGAGCCAGTAATATTGCCCTCAGCATGAAGACCGGCACAGGATTCAGAGTCCATGAACGCCATCAGAACCGAAGAGAGCTTCAACAGAGTCAGCACCCAAAAAGTTTTTGGAAGGTGTCCTGAATGTAGAAAAACTAGTGACAGTTCGCGTAAACAAGGGATATCTTTGCTGAATTTTGATACTTCTAGGTAACTTATTCCAGATTGCTATAGCGTTTACCGAAAAAAACTGTCGGTATCTAACTGTGCGTGCCAAAGGAAGAAATAAAAATACATCTCGATGACTGGTGCGCCGAGAGTGGTCGAGGTGCCTCAGAGATGTAAGGGGGTTAAATGTACGACTGTTTAGTAGTTTAAACAGTAAAAATAGTCCCTTCTGTAATCTGCGAAGCCACAGCGGGTCAAGGCTTGTAAGCTCACAGCGTTGGTGATAGGACAGGTTTCGGTGATCTGAATAGAAAACTCTTTTTGTAAAAAAGTGCTGGACTGATTCTATCTTCTTTCGTTCACTAGCGTGCAAAAGACTAAATAGAAACGAGCAATATTCCAGACTAGGCCTGACATACATTTTATAGAGGCTGATTCTAATTTTGACGGTTTTGAAATTTCTGAGAATAAACCCAGTAGTTTGGCGTGCTTTCAAGACAATCCGGGCGCAGTGCTCTGACAGATTAAGACTACTAGAGTATGATATGCCCAGATCCTTTATAAGTCGGGGCACGTTTAGATCGTGACCGTCTATGCTTAGGTGGGGCTGATGGTTGTCGCCAATAACCATCACGGAGCACTTTTGCCATAAACGAATGAACTGATAATATTTATTGCAGTGCAGGTGATATAAAAATCTGAAAACCATAAGCTCTGTCGACGATGCGCAGAAACTACAAGAAAACCTTGACAAATTTGCTGTCTGATCCAGCAAATGGCTTCTAACGTTTTATATACCCGAATGTGGAGTCTTACGCTTGGAATCTGGGAAAAGATGTTTCATCTAACATCAGTTCTACCTGAATGGAGTTCGATAACAAGAAAAAGGTACACACAAATATCTAGGTATCTGGATTGCTTCAGAATTCATGCACTCTGAACACTCTAAAAGAGCCTTACAATAGGCAGCGGGCATCATGTACGGGATCATGTGTACTATCATAGACTTTCGTCCTGAACTGTCATCGCGCATTTTCAGTTCTTTCGTTAGATCGTTTTTGGAATCTGGAAGGCCAGCATGCACGCTCATGATAAACAAAGACAGTGATCCCATCGAGCAGGTGCAAAGACGGGTGGCGAAATTGGTGGACAGTGTAAGGATCCTGTCACCTACAGAAAGACTTATCAAGCTTAACATGTTTCTTTTATCCTATAGACAAATGAGATATTGCCTGCTATGGGTATTCCAAATTATCCATGTACATGCCTGTTCGTTGAAATTCGAATATTTTTTGAGATTGCAAACACGAATCACTTGCGTGGTCATCCATTAAGGTCAAAAGCAAATGTATGCGCCTAGCTCAAGGAAAGTTTTCTTCCAGTAACCGAGTGGTTCACCAATGGAACTCACTTCCAAGCGAAATATTGACGTTGAATATCGAGGATATCTTCAAACGGCAGTTAGAGTGCTTAATTGTTGAAAACCGACGACTCTCACTACAGGACCATCTTCAACCAGCCATCAACTTTAATTCATGATTTCTTTTTATGTGTATCGGACCATTACGCATTTGATGCAAACCGTTTGATTGTATTTATTTTTTGTATATACGTGCATTTATAATTTCGATTGTACATAAATAGCGTCAACAAGGGCTACGCCCGTAACCTTCAAAATATACAATATGAAATCATCATCACTGTCATCGGACGATGAGTTAAGAGGATTTTAGAGGCATAAAAGAATAGTCTTTATTCGGGTCAGGAGAATACTCGAAGCGAAGCCGTAAGTTCCGCAAAATAATGGACAGTATGCTCACAGGGCAAGTGCTTTCCTCTTAATTACAGGCAACTACGCAGTGAGCTCATCAAAACCTACCGGATTATCAGAGACCAAGAGTGTGCCCTAGAATTTGCTGACTTCTTCAAATTGGCTGGGACGGAACCTCTGAGGGGTCATCCCTTTAAACTGCAGAGGAAATTTGTCCACACGGACGTCCGTCGGAACGCCTTTTCTCAGAGGGTCGTTGGTGCAGTGAACGGACTCCTTGATGAGGTGATCATTCCAGAAACTGTTGAAACATTTAAATGCAAACTGGATACTCAGTTGCTGAGCAACCATTGTACATATAATGAAGATTGTGTCAGTAGTGGTAGCCTATGTCTGGCTCACACATATCGATGACCTTACGTTTTCATTTGTCCAAGTTTATTGCTGTAACAGTTTATTCTTTTGTCATTTTTGAATGTGAATTGGGAGCTCAAGGATGAGAGCCTAATTCCCTCGATAAAGTGACTTAAAGTTACTTAAATGAGGATCTAAGATGGAGAATACAAACACCACCACACATACTAATGCGTTTTTGACGGTAGAAACCACACTCGTCTATAATAAGGCAAAAGATAGAAAGCAGGTGATGAGTCCAAGCTTCTGTTGCGCATATGATGCCGGACGTCAGCTCGAAGGCGGCGAATCTAAGATGCTTCAGCTTATTTATAACAGGCCTAACATTTATTGATATGATACCTACTGTATTTCGAGTGAGCGGGACTACGGTTCACGTTATTTAGAAAAAAAAGTAGAGGAAGGCGATTAAATTGCTGGTCCGTGTCGTTTGAGAAATAAGAACTAACATATCTAGAACTATTGGCACATGGATGGCATATAATGGGCGGTGGATAGGAAGGCCTTAAATATTTGCGAATACCATTTCCTGATATTTCAAATTTAGGAGAGGATAAACTGGGATAGGCTTTTCAGCAGTTGTTGAGGAAAGTGGGATATTAGAGGGCAGCTAGATGTTATTAGGCGTGAGCAGACAACTATAAGAATTACGTGGAGAAAACCTGAAATTGGATAAATGTTAAAACCATTCACGTAAGAGCTAATGGTCGCAGGTGGCGAAAAATCCTGAGCTGCAAGTAACGTCAGCATTGAAACGATTTGCGTCATAAATATTGGCAGGTGAAGTAAAAGTTCTCTGATTGGAACCCAAGGCGTCAAACACTGCGTTTTTTGGGAGTATAATATGACTCGTGGGGTTCAGAGACGAGCTATACTTAAAAGCCATAGTAAATGGAAACGGTGGCCACGGATCACTAACCTTTACTCAGTTGCTTTTAATTTTGGGTGAGGGCGGACTGCGTCTTTGAAGCATGCCATTTTTGCGGTGCGGCTCTGGAGGTTTCGTGGGGAGACAAGGAGAAGTACATTAAATTTGAGAAGCAGTCGTCTTCACGCTATACATGGAGTCACAGACATTAAAACTGGGCTTACGATATGGTTAAAAGTTTCTAAGTTTGAATTTCCTATTCGCGAGGAAGGAGGTGCCAATAAATTCGTTGGAAGAAAAGTGGGAGGTGAAGTTCTGGGGGTTTTCTAACCGCACATTAGAGGAGATGGCCTTGGTTTGCATAACGATGACCGTGCTTACGAAAAATAGGCTGAGTGGTGGATGGCGGTTTTAAGAAGAGAGACCAAATCCTTAACTCCATCGGTGTAAGATACCAGCAGAGAAAATTTTTGTTATTTCTCGATAACGAGAAGTACGATCTCGTTGTACTAAGACTGAACTGACCTCGATGGGTGAAAAAAGTGCAACTGATAGGAGCGGATTCTTGCTACGTGAGGAGAAGTGTTTGGCTCCCACTAATATTTAGGTGAAGTTGCACGCGTATAGAAAATCGGCAGCAACATCGAATGGTCATATGTCCTTGGGAACGTTTTTTAAAAGGAAATTGTAGTTTCTTTGCGGTCCGTCTAATGTTTCACGGGAGGCTAAATGAATGAGAGAGTCCAGACGCTTACATTCCTGAGAGGGAATATCCAAGATGTTACAATTGAATAAGTTCCCAAGTACCGAGACAACTGATCTTAACTGAAGGATGAAGTCGTTACAATTATATAAAACAGATAGCTAGAGCTGTTTGGCTTTAAAAACGGGCCTTAAATTCACATAATTACGGTGGGTACTAAATGTAATCAAGCAACGACTGGCTTCAGAGGCTGAGAGCTTCCAACGAGCTGAGACTTTTGTTCTCATCTCTGATTGAAGTAGACTGCAATTCGATGAAATTTTAGAAAAATCAGACAATTATTTATTGGCGACAATCTGGCAGATCTTGTATCCGAATTTTCACGAGAATTTAACAATTTAAAAAATGCGTATAATCTCTAGAAGTTAGAGTGCACAAAATACGAATTGCAGAATTCAATGAGCAATCAGCAGATAAAGACTAGCAAAACAAACGATAATTCAAAAGAGAACTCGATACTAATTGATTTTTTCTCACAAAGAAAGGCTTAAAACGTTTTTTGGTCTCTTAAGTTAATCCCTTTACATAATATCTTTCAATTATTTTCAAATTTGAAATCAACCGCCTTGACCTTGTGTTTGTGAGCACACTGCGTTTCTTCAAATCCGTGGGTGAAAAGCCGACTGAAAACACTGCTGGATGGGAGTTTCGGTTTATTGGTTTCCTGTTCAGCAAAAGCTGAACTTCTTCCTCATTTTGAAAGACAATCTTCAGCGGTCCTGGTTGGCCTGACTGATACCTTTAGGCTCTTATTCGGCGCATCAGGAAGGCCTTTGGTATTACGACTTGCTCGTCCTCCTGTAGGAGTGATTGAGATATGGTTAAATTAGTTCCATGATTTTGTGTAATCTCTCCTTTGAGGTGTCGGAAGTAGATTTACACATGCCTTTGATGACGATGGATTTGCTGCGATCCACTTGATGGCCCTGCGTTTCTGTTTTATTTTCAGAGAACATATTACATCCATTCCCGTTGTCATCCTCTTCGACTTTCGAGAGTTTTGTTGGGATACAGAATACGCCTAGGTCTGTTCATAATACGGCTCTCTGTTTACGTTCAGTTTTTTTCAGTTTTATTAAAGGGAAAGGTAGGCGATGACTTTGAACTCCCTTTTGATGTCAATAACATTGCAAATTAAAAAAGGCCGATACATGATGAACGTTGGACAAAGGATTATCTCCCTGTCACTCTACAGGGCACCGGACGAAAAAAATTATAAAATAATATTACTCAAAATAGGGAGTAGTATTTTGATAACGCGTAAATTGTGACTGGGGATAGGTTAAAGGAAATGTGTTAGTTTCTGATGTCGTGGTGTTACATATGGCTGTAATGTTCAAACTTCCGCTTTACAGTGTCAACGGATGGGGACATGATGATATCCGCAGGCAGAGCATTCCAGGCCTTAATCGCTCTGTTGGAGAAGACGAGCCTTTTTGCCTACAGTCTTGCGCCAGTCACACGTATTTTGATAGAATGTTCTCTCAAAGTTGTGCTAGTGGCCAGCTCAAAGAAATCACCAGATACAAGGCAACAATCCTGACCCCTCAACACGTGAAACACTTGTATTAGGTCGCCGCGTAGCTGTCTATAGTCCAGAGGAAACAGATCAAGATTGGACACCCCTGTCTCGTAAGGCAGAAAGCTTTGACCTCGAACAAGCTTGGTTGCACGTCTTTGGACCATCTGAAGGGTGGTGTGGTCTTTGACAGACCACGGTTTCCCAGGCTTGTATGGCAAATTCAAATTGTGGTCGCACGAACATCCCGAAGACCTTATAAAATCACCCTTTGTTGAACTTTGCAAACGCCGAATTAATTAGATACAAGCTTGACATGGCGAATTTTGCTACTTTCTGGGCCTATACCTCTGATAGCGGTGTGTTATCCAGATAGTTAATTCTCTGGTGCACGGAGCTGGTTCTGCCGATTCACAGAATATTGCACTTGGTAGCATTGAATGGGAGGAGCCTGTTGTGCGACCCTTCCTCGAGTCGATGCAAGTTCGCCTGTAGATTTGATTCATCAGCTTCGTTGTGGATGACATTACAAAGCTCTATGTCGTCAGCAAACATAGCGATCTCACAGTCCAACCCAGTGACGCAGTCATCAATGTATATAAGGAAGAGGATAGGGCCAAGGACGGAGCCCTGAGGCACCCCACTCTCAACCGCCACCCCGCCGATTGTTGATCGCCAAGACGAACAATCTGAGATCGCTCAATCAAGAAGTTTTTTGATCTACTTTAAAAGCCTGCCCCTTACCCGCAAAACGGTTCAATTTGTATAGGAGACGCTGGCGAGGCATGCTATAAAAGGCCTTCTTGAAGTCTTTGTAGACTGCATGCACCACATTTCCTTCATCGACCGCTCGGGTCCATCGTTCCAGACAGAAGAGCAAAGGGGTTAAACAGGAACTTCCTCTGCGGAATCCGTGCTGTGCGTCAGAAAGAGGATGATGCCGCTCCAGGAACTGCATCAGTTCACGTTTGATGATTCGCTCCCTAATCTTGCAACATATGGAGGTGAGACTTACCGGCCGGTAGTTATTTGCGGAAGCCCGAATACCACTTTTATGCATCGGGGAAATTCACACAGTCTTCCAATCGGGTGGCAATCTGCCTGCAGGAAGGAAGGCTCGGAAGAGTAGACACAAAGTTTCTGCCAACTCTACGACCAACTCCTTCAACAACTTTGCCGGTATTACATCAGGACTTGGCGATTTGGTTTCTTCCAGCTTCACTAGTTCCTGCAGAACAATAGGATCTGTTATGACCACTGAGTCAATTGTCGGTTAGATTGGCTTCTCTCGTAAAAACCGACTGAAAGAACACAGATAGATGCTCAGCCTTTTCCTCGTCCTTGCAAAGTTCGACGACTTCATCCGTTTTTAACAAAGGGATGGGGTCTTTATTTCGAGTGCACTGCCTAATGTAGTTGTAGAAGAGCTTCGGGTTTTCTGCTGCACGGTTTATCAGGTTACCCTCGAAACTTTGGCGGGCTTTATAAACAAGGCCTTTTACCCTCTTTCTCTGCGCCTGGTACTTCTTCAGCGATTTGACGGTCGTTTCCCTTAGATAAGTTTGCCACAGCTTTCGCTTGCGGTTTACTTCACTCTTCAGTGTGGTCGTTAGCCACTGGGGTCAGTTGGTGACCTTTTTTCGAATTAGCACAGTAGTTGGTAATAAGTCCAACCTTAAATTCCAACCAATCCTCGAGAATAGAGCCGGTGAATGTTTCATTCCAATCTAAACGGCACACATCAATTTTCATTTGGGTAAAATCTCTCCGCCATATGTTTTGTTTGACTGTGATGCTTTGATCAGGGACAGAGAAGAGTGAATATTCCCACGGAAGGACTACGTGGTCACTTTTGCCCAGTGGGGGTAAACAGTTCACAACATCGTCGCTATCAGGCGCTTTTGTCAATAGAAGGTCCAAACAATTGGCTTGTCGCCCCTCGCGTATTCTGGTTGGAGACAAGACGTGTTGAGTTAGGAAGCCTTTGTGTATTGCTTCTAAGAGGCGGCGATCGAAGTTTAATTCCGAGCCTGGTTGGTTGCGATCTTCGAAAGTGCGGTTCTTGTTTAGCATATGCCTAGGCTCGGCCCACTCATACGGACGCTCAGGCTTAATCTGTCTTTTGGGATGCCCTTAGAAGTTTATTCGTTTTCTGAGATTCATGTCGATCATCCTTTTTCCGTACCAGAGACTGGTTACTAGTTAGCCCGAGCCATATAGACGCAGCGTCATCTTTCTCATTGGTTGTTACGTCTGAGGAAGCTGTGCATGCGTATTTTCGCATGTCCTCCTCAAGTTATATAATCAGCGACTGCTTATCTTCGGGTAAAAAGCGAGGAAGTTTCTTCAATTTCTCTATCTCCATCTTTAGGCCCTGAATATCATTTTATATCTCAAAAAATTGCTGAGGGACTTTAAAGCACGTCGTACACGCTTCGTCATCATAAGTGACAGCCAACGAACTTACTAAACTATTGGCTCTCTTGGCAGGGAGGCGATTATAAAGAAGCATGTCCAGCATCGTAGTCATTCGTATTACGACCATTGTTTACTCCATCATTAAAATTTAAATCAGCGGGTTCGACGTGCGTCAATATTGTAGGTGGTATCGTCGCAGCTTACCACACACTGGTGCAAATCAAATCGGCGGTGACACGCATTCTGTGCAATCCCCGAAGGGTATATTTCCGACTCTCATTATAGATAGAAAAAACTTTAAAAAAATTAAAGTTATGGGATTACTTGAAGGAACCCAGAATTTATATAAATGAAAATAAAACGCACATACGTCTTGTGTAGAGTTACAAGAATGATCGAACTTGATGGAGTTGTTAGGGTGATCTCCAAAGCCAGCCAGGCTTTCAGTCGATTCCAGAACCGGCTGGCCGAGATCGAGTCCTCACATTTCATTTTCGATATTCTTCCAGGAAAATTTGAGTAGAAGCTAGTTAGCTTTCTCGCTTGATCCTTAGGAATTACCCAGGTCTCTTTTTCTTAGAGAAGCAGGGTCTAGATCAAAGCCTTGGGTCTTCTCGGTATCATGTTCAGCAGGATAGCACGATGATTCCAGACTTGCTGCTATCGTCAACCCATGGCTTAACTGATCTTCGAAATCGAGACCTCAACCTCATTATCAATTTTTCGTGTCTCATGAGATGGCTTTACCATTCCAATTTGATTAACACTGAAAACTACCGTCAGCGGTATGAATTCGACGACCGGCGCCAACCGGTGAATAACAATTAGTATTGCTACGTCTAAAGGTACTTCAAATTGAGCGCATATGGAGGGAAGCATATTTAACATTCCATATGTCTGTATCAATGCACATTCATCGGTAGAAAGGAAATCCTGAATAAAAACGTTATCAGGGTGAATTTTCCAAACCCATTCTCAGCGAAGGATCAAACAACCCATCCGGAGCCTGGGTTTCTGAGACGCCGTAAAACCGCCAAGTGCACCATGGATCACGATGTCGGTCTAACAGGAAGTAGGCTAGCACCTGCTTTTAGAGTCCTTTCCAACTACCGTAATAAATGTTGGTCAAAACTGACACATACACACAGTGAAAGGCATACACTACTCAGCAGAACCAATAGTCCCTGGCCCTTATAAACACAGTGGTTTCTTAAATAGATTCCCTAGAACATTTATACTTAACTGATCGTACGAGCGCGATCTTACGTTGTAAAAATAAAGCATAGAAATTACTCAATGACCAGGAATGCAATGCAGGAGTTGAATAGGCAGAATTGTAAAGCGTTTATCAACTCAAAGTACACGCGGAGAAAAATAATTCCTTCAATAAGTAGCCTACAAAATCTACCGTAGTGTTAAACTTTCATATCAAGCAAATCTTCTACCCGTCAAAACTGCTCACGCCCAGAAGAGCCTATATCCTCACTCGGTGCCGTTAGGGCAAAGGCTATGTACAGTAAAAAGACTTTGAGAGTATTTAACTGATTTATTTAAAGTTGATTTACCACCAAAAAAGAACAAAAAGAAGCAAAAGCTGACGTAGTTCACTGAACTCGCACGATGGATCCTCCGATTATCCCACGGCATTAAGCATCGAGTTCACTTCTTCGGCGATCGAAGCCAGAACGAACTTGAACTGCTCCTGCATTGTATGAAGCAAAAAAGCCGTTAGTTAATGTCGAAGAAATTAGGTTTTGATTCTCATTGTACTTGTTGAGGCCGAAATGTGAACTAGATTCCATAATACCAGCCAGTTATTTGTTCTGTTCCGGCATCCATAATCCGAATATAAGTACAATAAAATTATTTGTATTAAATCTGTCCGGGCGCAAAGCATGTAAGATAAAATAAGGCAGCAGATTGCCCGGGTTCCTAACAGTATTCAGCCAGTTCATTCAATGGGTCGTAATCAAAAACACTTCAACATTTTCATAGAGCTCCTTCGGTTATGCACAAGAATGAAACTAAAAGCGTATATTTCGTATGAACTTCGATATTAAAACCTGCGGTGGTCAGTAAA
Organism: Schistocephalus solidus; assembly: GCA_017591395.1. Classification (NCBI taxonomy): domain Eukaryota; kingdom Metazoa; phylum Platyhelminthes; class Cestoda; order Diphyllobothriidea; family Diphyllobothriidae; genus Schistocephalus; species Schistocephalus solidus. Next base: position 97,749 of record WEDG01002213.1, read on the forward strand.
TTTTGGCATGCTTTGCAAACCTATCCTGGGCGGCTCTTGAGTTAAACCTAATGTCACTTAATTCCTAAGTTTGATCAGAATGTCTCCAGCTCTGATTTCGTACTTTAAACGATCGAGTCATTCCGAATCTCTATAGATGATAGAGCACATCTGCTATTTAGCATCCGAAATTGTCACCTATGTTCGAGGTTATTAATATTGAACTCATCCAGTGCAGTTTTCAAATAGCATTGTAAAGATCTCATAAATGTGATAAGATTATGTTGCACTGAAAAGAAGCAGTTGCGATCGCTAGGACAAGAGCTTTATTCACCTGACGTTTCGGATTCCAGCTCGAACGCAGCACCAGAGACAGTATCAGATACGGGTAATTCGTACACAGGGAGTTGCAGTATTTATAGACTGCCGTTGCTATGCTACGGCACTCCTACGGCAAGTAACAGCTCCCCCTTCAGCGACGACGACTGCGCTCTAGTGCGTTATGTTTGATATAGCAGGTCGTTATCCGCTGAAATTTCGTCAATCGTGTTGGAGGGTGGCGTGATGATTGCTCGGCCATCTGGCTCACCGGAACTGGCGTTGGAAAATGGGATCACCTGAGCGCTCCCCGAGCGACCGATTGCTCTGGCCAAACTGAGTCTCAACATCGAATATGGGTTGAGTAGGTCATTGCACTGGGGGGTCTGTAAACCATGACTCAAGCAACTCCAGCGACTCCAACTGTTGGTCTTCCAACACCACAGACCGAAATTCTGGGCTCGGTATGTGGAGGACACCTTTGTCGTCATCGGAAGGGATCAGGTGCTTACGTTCAAAGATAGTCTCAAAAGCATCTTCCCGGTATCGTGGAGCTAACGCTTCACCGCTCACAGCGCAGGAGGCAACATTATCGGTAACAATTTGCCTTGAATATCCAATCTGAAAGTCCTTGTAGGCATTCGTGTTAAGATGAGCAATCACTATTGCGGGGTGGCATCGACAAAGCGGTGGGTAAAGCGGGTATTCCATTCTTCCTCACTGTTAGTATTCCTTCTTTACACAATTACAGTTTACTCGCAAAACACAAAAAACTACAAACTAACCTTAGACTTGATCATTCCGTGGCGCTGGTCGCGCAGATGTTCGATCGACGCAGCGACATCCAACTCCTTTACGCCTTTATTAATACGGTTTAGAACCAAGTCAATCAGAAGATAGGTTCCCGTCTTTCCAGACCCATCGCTAATAACGAAAAGGCATTAATCGTTTAGCATACAAAATGCAACTTTCTCAAGCAAATCTCTTAATTCAAACAAAACTGAACCCCTTCAGGTTGAAGGACCGCCGTTTACCACAAACTGGGGGCAGTCGGCTTCGAAAGAGGAACCTGATATCTAGCGATAGGAGCAAGGAACTTTGTTAGAGCATTTATTCAGGAACCATAGAGGCGTCTCTTACGCTGAATAGTTCAATGGCCACTAGGCACTCCAGAAGACAGTAGGTGAAAGCCAATCTTAATTCCAACTGACAGGTAAGCTATACATGTTAATGCACCAAAAGCATTCCGAATCAAACTAAAGTCAATTTTGAACATAGTTTCAACGACTGCTTATAGGTATGTTTGACGTTCGCCGGTCTTTCTCAGTCCCTTAGGTAAACATTTTTCCCCTACTTACCTAATCCTTTGCAGCTAAGTTGCACCCATCGCGTTAATTCAAGCGCCTCCTAAAATGTGGCCTTTGCGCCTTTACAAGAGGCGAAAATCGCAAAGTAAATGAGTGCAAAATGTTCCCGAGTACACAAATTCAAGTTATTTCTTTCGAAACGCGGGAAGTGTGAGCAGGACTAACGTCGTGTGGCGGCACAAGGGGGCGTATTGACAGCTTTCTGTGTATTTTTTCCAGAAACGCGAAGACCGTCGCAAGACCAGTGAAACCAGCCAAGCTTACTGTGGAAAAGAAAACTCTATTCATCAAAGTGCCCTTTCAAGGGGATGTGGCTAGTGAACTCCTGAAAAGACGCCTAAATCAAGCCATTACACAAACGTTCCCAGCAGCGAAACTTCAGATAGTGTTCTCAACCAACCCTCTTTTACGAGGTGAAGGTAAAGGTAGTTTGCCAGCTCAAACCACCATGTGCATTTACTCATTTACTTGCTCCTGTGGAGCAGGTTATATTGGTCGCACGAGTCGGCACATATCCAAAAGAATAAGAGAACACTTCCCAGCATGGCTGAACACAGAGGAAGTCAAGAGCATAAAAAGCACCATCCTTGCACATATTGTTGACACCAGGCATAGTGTGGACCCCAGCGAAGCTTTCCGTGTAACTTATAAGGTCCCACCAAACTAGCCCAAGCCACTGGCTGAACGTCTACTAGCAGCAGCAGAAGCGACTGCCGTAAGGTTGAAGAAGCCGGTTGTGTGCGCACAAAAGAACCTCGTACAAGCTCAGCGCTTAGCTTGGCCAACGGTCGTCTAACTGCCTGCATGTCCTTGCGCCATCTCTGTCCTCCTCTTCCCCTAGAACGGCTCTACCAAACACTCACTGCCGCCTAACACAATGTTTCTTATCATCTTCCCCCTATGCACACCTCTCACCTACCGCGCACAAACGGATCAAACATTATCCAACCTTTCCCTATAACTTTACTGGCCTGAAGAAAGGTTATCGAAAGCAGCGCATATGCTCACCAAATGGTCTTTTGAATTTTTTAATGGGAATTTTCGCGACTTTAATTTATCAAGCTATAATCAGCAAAACAACCCAAAAGGTATAACTACAGCCGCCGCCACCACCGTTAACAGTCTTGTTTATACTTTCCGTACTTGCAGGCGCACGGTCACAGTCGACCAGCGCGAGCATTTCAGTTAGCTGAGGCCCATTGCATACAGACTGGCACGGACGGGGCTCGGATGTGTGAGCCTCTGTCAGTTACTAGCAGGAAAACAGATGGATATCATTGAGTGGCCGACGACCACCCTAAACTGGGAATAAAGGCTGTCTGCCTAATAAATTGCACCGAGCGATGTGAATTGGAGTGTAAGGAAGTCACTTTGGGTCATAGTCCTTAGCAGCTCCTTGATTCTGACCCCGACTGCTGGGAGTATCAGAGTACTTTCGTCTGCGTTGGTGGCCCCAAAATTGCCGCATAATAGTTTTTCCGGTATAAATACGATTATCTATGTTTATCATCAGCACGATTTCCCAGGCGAAAATTTGAGGATGAGCTCGAATAGCTGGAGAGAGAAACTTGCCAGTCGGAATTTTCTGATTCCAGTTGATCACAAAATAAGATATGGGCGTAGTGCACGAGCAAACTTGTACCGACGATCCAAATTGCCTCTACACAGTTCTCATCTTAAAGTCAATTTTTTGCATGCATAAGGAGGTAATTTTTTTTAAAATCAATGCCACAGTTACTACAGTTTTTATCTAATAATCAAATAAAGGACAAAAAAGCAAGATTCCAATTTGCCGAATTACTGACAACGAACTCACATGCAATGTACCACGACCGGGCTCTTCTTTGCTCTGAAGGACTTGTTAACTTTCCTAAAAGGTAAAGATAACAAGCCTTAAAATAGAAAGATGAAGGAACTTTAAAAAGATGGTCGATTAAATGCAAAATAACAGCCTAATGCTTCGAGCATCGTTCAGTTTTAATTCGAAATCTGACAAGGCGTGTCTTACAAAAACACTAATTTCTGCAAAGCTAGGAAAATTTCTTAAAGTTTAGGGGAGATGGTAAATAGATATGTATGTGCATGGTAACATGAACCGTGCAATTGTGAGCGGATGGATGAACTATCCACTCCCCGTATAAGATTTCGTCTAGGCCACCACAGTAAAAAGGAAGCCAATAGCTTCAGAAGTCCTCCCAGCTTAAGTACCTGGTTCTCTTCAGCCTTTCGCCGTACTGCAACTCCCTACGGAACCCAGTGTATAAAGTTCAAGTTGCTTATTATTGGACATCAAACATAGGACCAAGAAGGCTTGAAAACTTGAAAGATGACCCGCATCTAATACTGCCAACACCAGGCTAAATAATGGCTGGCGTCGGTGCTTAAGCTATAGGTTTGTCAGCAGAAAAAGGCTGAATCTCCTGAGAGAATTATCGCATTATCCGTTAGCAGCCAAGATCCCCTCCTAAAGTCTGTATGTGCGTGCGCACGGTAAAGGTAAGAAAAGGCGAGACGCACAGAACAAACCCAGCTCAAGCGAGCTTCGAGCTCCGGCGACAACAATTTGCGTGGTAATGCCTGGCAACACCACAATTTTCTGATTGAGGTTTCCTTCGTGTCAATTCAAAAGGATGTCTCGTTTGAATAATTTTTTTTCGGCTGACCAGATTATGCAAAAATTGGCTGCCACGGTAGAATTCGAACTCTCGACAGCAGGAGCACAGTTTGAGGATAACTAACATTGTAACTACCCTAGGTAAGAGAACCCGAAAAAGAGCCACGGGTTTAGTTAGCCGTCCGAATTAATCAAATCTGGTCATGAAAAAATTTGCTATCGTTGTAGATGTAATGCCTGCAATCAGGAGGATACAGGAAAATTGAGATGTACCTTGAGCGTGTAGCTCCTTTTTGACAACAACCTGTATAGACAGATGAAGTGAGTAGCTATGAGCTCCTACCTTGTTTTGCTGCCGGCGAAGATATTCATGAAAAAGCGGGAAACCCTGTAGCTTAATTGAGCTAGTATGGGCCCTAAGTGGATGACATAATCGTGACTGCGCCTGAATGAACACATGTTTAAGCTTTTATGGGTTCTGTAAATCAGACGCACCCGGCAATCATATTTACGCTAGAAAAAAGAAAAATCCAGATCGTTCCCTTGTCTTCTGAGTGGAAGACCTGACGACAGCATTCAACGTAGCGTCCATCGTAAGTAGACTTGGTCCGGACAATACACCAATTTCGGGAGTTTCGTATAGCTAAAGTTGAAGCATAATTTAATGCGCTTTTCGACAAAAATAGTGAGAAGTATCTGCTCGGTTGATAGCACTGAAGGAGAGCTCAATACTGTCAAAGTATTTTTCGATAGAATGGGTATCCTGATCTATTCATTGCTAAGAACATGGCCGAAAGAAGATCAAAACGCCTGGTGCTATCGGCAGGCAGGAAGTGGCTTTTCAGCACAGTCCCGTCTTAAGCGACTCACGGATCGCAATTTTGAGAAGGCACTTCAGTGAAGCTCTATCAAGGGCCTTTCCAGCAGCTGACGCCCGTGTACTGTTCTTGACTAATCCCATCCTATACAGAGACGCTAAGGGCAAACTGCGAGTGCAGACCACCGCGATGTGTACTGATTCGTTCACCTGATCCTGCGTGGCAGAATACACTGAGCGCACGAGCCAGCGTCTATCCAAAAGAGTGAGAGATTCCCTCCCGACATGGTTAGGAAAAAGCTAGACAAAGAACGTTAACTGCACTATCCTCACGCATAGGATAGAAACGGGTCATAGCATAGATGTCAGAACCCTTCAGGGTGATTTGCAAGGTTCCCACAAGCTATCCAAACGCACTTGGACGGCGTTTGTGGACTACAGCGGAGACGACCGCAGTCAGGTTACACAAACCCGTCCTGTGTGCACAAAAACCTTATACAGGCCACACAGGTCCAAAGCCACCAATTCAGCCGCCCGCATATAACGACCTTTCCCGGTGTTAACTAGCCTGCCTGACACTGAGCAGAAGACTCTGACTCGAATTTTTTTTGCTCCACCCGGCTCTAGATAGGACATGACGAATGTATACTTCAATATATTTAGATGGGCCTGAGGAGAATTGACCAAAATCAGATCAGGCTTGCCAAATTGTCTTTTGAATTCTGACAAGGTAAGTTGACTGCACAAACGAGTTTTATAAGCATTTAATCTGGCCCCCACCAGAAGACTAACAACTGACCCAATTGTGAAAAAGTAGCAGCTTTTATGAGAGTCAAATCCAGGCTGCGGAGTTTTCACAACTGGGTCAGTAGAATTAGTCCCAGCTGTCAAAACACTTATAAACATACTTTTACTGAGAAGAAAAGCTAAAAGCTCTGCTTTTGTCCGTAAAATGGGAAGGCAGGCGAACGAAAGTATTTGTCCTCCCATATTCCATTGCTTTGACAAATTGATGCGTCGAGACAATGAATTCAGTTAGGCGGACTATAGCCTTAAATACTTGGATTTACGTGGGTAAAGTGCATAATCCCGGATGTCCCTCCGCAGAAATATACGTAGAATATCTCAGGAGCCCAGATTACCTAACATAAACGCAGGATAGTGTTAATAGTGGGTGTGTTCAAACTCCGACTATGGAGTGGGCCATTGCATCAAACCGAATTCAGGCGTGGCAGAAAAGTGACACCTCAACACATCCAAATTCCAGTCAGACCTTTTTAGTGTCACATACAGGGGAAAACGCGATGAGAATGATCGCGCACGACATTTCATTGCTATAATTCAAGTAACGCGGGATAGAGCTACCAGGACGCTTTAAGGTTTGTGGTTCGGACTGTCATCCATTCACGAAATAACCTAATCCTCCTCTTGAATTAATGTCAGTCTGAAATCACTACTCCTTAATGTGTTCTATTGGCAGTTGTCACCGACGGGATATCCTCGTTTGTTTCAGTAGAAGAATGGCACAAGTTTGGCAAAATGAACGACCGGCTAATAATCGGTCGGCCATTGCACCCAAATAGATTTCCTGTCACCCAGTCCAGTCAGTTAACGCACGAAAGTGAGACTCCTCCTCTTCGCTATAGCCAGGTGCACGCGGATGTCACTAGTGCTCTGCAGTAAATAATGGTTTTCGTCCTATTTAATGGAAAAAACCGTGCAGGCATGTATTTAAAGACCAACGACAATCATTCGACAGTTTGCGGCCCTACCCATCTGTCACGCAGTTCGTCAAATGGCCTGAAAGCTTGGGAAGGCGTCGGCAGCTGGTAGTATGCGTAACCGGTGCAGCTTAGTTGACCTTACAGAGACGGCAAAAGTTTAAAAGTTCAATTTAAAAGCCTAGAGACAGTCAGATAGGTGCCAGCAAAATAAACTTGGAACCTCAAGTCTACGGTACAAAGATATTTGCTGATAAAACCTTTCGACTCACTGTTCATTACCATGCCACTAATGGCGTAGATAAAACCATCGATAACTCAAGCTCGTAATCAAAATGATAATTACTGGACGTCTAATGGATTCCACCGAAATAGCCGGTCCCTAGGCCCTAGTACGCACATTGTGGTTTTGCCATCCTCCAAAAATCAGGGGGGCAATCTAGCTACCCAGACACGTGTTCTGTCGATTTTTTGCGATTGAATGACGCAAATGTAAAGGATTTCGGATCATTCCTAGACCCACAAGGTTACTCACTGTGTTCGTGACATGATTCCAGATTTAAATTTCAACATTATACTTTTACCTTAATGTTTTCTGGGCTCCAGAATGAAGTCATTGAAACTGAATTTATTTTAGGCTGGACTCCACAATTTTATGGGAAATTTGAGTTGGTTTGGCCAACTACTTACAACTGTCAAAGTAGCAAGTATTGGTAAGGAAGTATAATTTGATAATAATCCAAAATTGTTCCAGAAATCACATGGCAAAACACAGAGGAACTCCCAACGGACTTAAAGCTCTCACAGTTGTACCTTGCGACAGCAGGAAGATTGACGAATTATGTGTCTGGGCTATTGGCTAATACCCAAATGGTGGCATGGTAAAACAAATTAGTGTACGAAGTACCTAGGATTGGGATTTTGACAGGCACAAAGATTTTGTCTAACATTTGTCTAAGATTTTGTCCATGTTGACTCAAACCAACTGGGATCTCTATGTAGAATTCGGATGCCAAATTACAAAGTTCCGTATCGACGACTTAATAACAGGACTAAAAATAATATACAACAAAAGTATAGGGTTAAATGGGCTACGTCAGCACAAGAAACTGTTGGCATTGCGTTAGCTAAGTATCCGCTACACAATCCAGTCTTGGATCTTCCCCAGTGAGGTTACTGGCAGCGTTGTTGCCTCGCAGACAAAGTAATTTTATAGGGTAACAACCAAGAAAAATGTAGCAATCGCAGAGAATTCAAACTCCAGAACAGAAACACGTCTAACGGCTCAGCGCGTATGCTCGTCTTCAAGCTGAAAGCTACTGAGACCGCCTCCAATCCAAAGCACGCGTAGTCAACTTACCGCCTGAAGTCCAAAACTGTTTTCACGTCACACGACGGAACATCCTCCAACCACTTTAGGAAGTGGAACTGCGTGATGGTTCGCGTTTCGCCGGACTCGACCTCTTTCAGGTAGAAAGATCGGATGATAAAGTCCCCACAGGAGCTGTGCTCCGACACAAATCGTACCTACAGAAAAAAGTGACGCACTTAGCGTGAGTTTAAACAGCTGAGAAGGTAAGGCTTGGTAAAACAGTCTTGAGGCTATAACCCGCAGGCAACTTGTAATGCCAAGATGCAAACACAATTAATTATTTACATTCTGTTCGGATAAGTATGCTTTATAAATGATCGAGCAGAAGTTCACATCATGAATAAAAGACAGTTCCAGGACAGGTAGTTAGCGATTGCCAAATCTGCGCGCGTATATGCAAGTCGGAGGGTGAGAGAGAGACGCAGCTTTTAAGAATGCTTAGACCCAAGTCATAATTGGGGACTATAAAGGCCACAGGCACTTGAGAAAGAAATGGAGGGCATGCTGGAAGTCTCTAAACGGCCAGAGTTCTGAAAGAACGACGGCCTCCCAAGCCCCTGATAAACATTACCATCTGTCAATTCTTCAGAAAACGTCGAATGGCAGTACTTCAAAACTGAGATCTGTTCACCAGCTTGAAAAAATAACCACCCTAAACGCCACGGTCAGATAGTCTGTTGATGAAGAGGAATTAGGGAAGGAAGTCACAGCGCTCCACGTCCGGAGCAAACAGAGACGAGACTCGATATTCGTGATCAATTTTTAATGACAGTTAGGGAGAGAACGAGAGAAACTGTTGATATCAGTGGACTTTATACAGCGCTTTAAAAGAGTAAACCGGTATGAGTGAATAACTGTGGCTCATTTCTCGGTTCTTCAAAAGTAATGTGAAAAATATAAGGAAAGCTTACGTAATTAAAAAAAAGTATATATAAGAGTAAATCTGAAATTAATAGAGGTTGGATCATGCCTGATTTATCGAACCTGGACGATGTCTCGGCCTGGGACTCACCACAAGTGACGATCTCGGCAACGCACTTGTAGAAATCAACCCAAATTTTAATCAGGACGATCCAAGAACAACCAAAATGACCTAATGAACCCTGATGAACTAGGTTTTATGTTGCACTCTGATCCGACACCTGTAGTTGGGCAGCATTACTGAATTAGGGGCGAAAACTCCAAAGACACGGGGCAGACGACGCATGACATGCATAAACCACCCAAGATGGCTTTATTGGATCGCCTCAGACATCCTTGCGGTTTTTGCAATGAATGCAGACTGTCTAATTTGAGACAATGTTGATGCACTTCACTCGTATCAAGGTTCTCAGGTAACTGGGGCTAAAAACCTTCAGTTTCCGTTCGTCATCGACGCGCAAAAGTTGATCGCCACAGCTGAGGAGATACTAAATGTGCTCAGGCTAATTCTCGAACTTGACAGCGTTGTTAGTAATGAATTTTTATTGTAAACAGAGTTACTTCATGCCGAGGGCCTACCACAAACAATAGAGTTGTAGTATGGCCGAAATGACTGGCTTGTTGCATGGAAGACGTTAGTTTTACCCCCCCCCCAATTTTAACCTTCTTCTACAGCTGGCTTTGCCACCAGTGTACGGTGCTGGTGGAAGGAATCCTGTTTGTGGGATCTACCTCAAGAGATCTTCCTGGAAAATGATAGGGTCTTGCGGTGATCTAGTCACTGCGGCGAGTATGCGTGAATTCAAGAATTCCCTAAACTGCCTTTGGGGACTGCAGATTTTAGAAATGGCCAAGTGTTCTGGCTTTCTCCTTCGAATCAGTATACAATTCAAGATCGAACTTCGTCATTTAAAGCAACGGTTGTGTAATTCGGTATACCTTTGCAGAGTTACCTGGCCCAGTTCAGTCATTCCACCCACCGGCAATAAAAATTAAATCACGACGAAAGAAGTTTTCAAGTAGTCGTGGCGGCTGCGCATAGAAGACTTCCTTCTTGCGCTGGCCAGCAGCTAATTTTTGGATGAAGCGGGAAGGACGGGGGTTTTAGTAAAGTACCCTTTCAGTCGTACGAACGCTAGCTGTTAGTCGACCGCTTCCCACGCCAACAGTTTTAGTGCGCCTGCTCTGAGAGAGCGGTCGCTGCGCCCTATCTACCAGTTAAATGCGAGTTAATGACCCGCGAATCTGGAATACCGATTTCAGAGAGGCAACAGATGTCCACCTTGCACTGTCATGGACTGCAACCGCAGAGGTTCGAGGAACCTTTGTACTTTCCAGCGTACGATACCGAGAGTTAGACAACCCACCTTAGTGAACGTGGTTTGTTGGACGCATCGGTTTCCACGGAAGTCTTGATGGAACCAAGCTAAAAGAATAGTGATGGTAAGCAAGCTTATTTAATGACGATTCATGGTCACTAAATCACGGTGTCTGCATGAAGCTTTACGGTCCATTTTGAAACAGGCAGTTCCAATAACCCTGCTAGCCTGACATTTATATCCGCTTGAATTGCTGCATCAGCTTATGATAGAAGCAAGGATGTGTGGCCTACTATTACGATAAAAAAATAAAAAGCGTCAGTAAAAAATGGAACGTGAAATCCCAACTCAGACGTTTGCCTTCCGTCGGACCGTTTCCGGCCAAAAAACACATAGGCCAGTCTCCTACAGTCAATCGGTTGCCACCACGAACCAAGGAAATTGAGTTCGTAATTACGACTTGTCCCTATTGGCATATCTTAGGCACCAACCTGGAGATAATAACCAACCACCTGCAGTAATGGTATGAAGTCGGTAATACTTGTCAGAATAGTATGGAGAATCACCGGAATCGAGTGTGTGTGAGTCAAATAAGATATGTATGCAGTCTCAAAACGAGAGTAAGACCAAGTTTAGAGACGTACCTCGAACTTTCCATACATTGAGCAGCCCTCCGGGGGCCAGTAGCGAGCCTGAGTAGTTGTGTCAACACTGTCGCGTCCGCTGTCAAGGCAATTCTCCATCACCTGCTCGAGAGAGCTGTCTGGTTCCAGACAGACGATGACCACTGCAAACTGCTCCCACACCATCTGCCAGAAGGCGGCCACAGTACCGGGCAATGGCGTCTCGGCGGCAATATATGTCGGAGTTCGTGGATCATGGTCAAACTTAGAGGTAGGAGAAAGGAGGGAATGAGCTTAGTTCCCAAAGAAGCTCTAGATCCATATATACACATGTATTGCAAGACAATTTAGAAGGCACACGAGTTAAAGCCAGTCAAAGTTGACCTCATGGCGTTTCTACACAGTTATACGACTATAAAACGACGGATAACACTTGAAAAACCAAAGCAATCTTAAATCGTAACACGAACTTGATAAGAAAAGAACAAACGAACGACAGATTGCTCGAGTTAGAAAAGCTTGTTGAAAGACGCATTAGGGTTGCCTGCCCATTTAATATTTCTGGAGGCGACAAGTTAATGCGTACAAGTGACAAGTGTCACCACAAGTTAGATACTGACTGTATCCACTACTGATACGTACACTGTAAACTGCAGATGATCACCGATTATTATCTAGTCGGCTTCTATTGGGAGCCAGAGGCTAATTTTTATTTTCAAACAGTTGTTTGACGTCACCACGATAGTTTGGTCAGCGTAGCACGGTTCCAGACAAGAAGAAGGAAGTAGCTCGTCCGCGTCTCTAAATGCCTAAAGTTATCAACTGCGAATAAATTCTTTACAAGGTATATCAGGTTCTTATCAAATAGGCTTTCCTCGCGACCCTCCACCTAACTATCTATACGGGAAATTTTATAACATAAAGTTCTCTCTAACACTCCTGAGAGAACCCTTGCGTTATTCTTAACGAATTTGATATGAATATAATTTGATGCTCTACGCTAAATTAAGGATTGGGGTCTTATGTGATTGTAATCAAACATTTTTTCCTCAAATTTTCGTGTTAGATCTAAGCTGTTTTGTTCTGTTTTCTGACTTCAATCTATATTTGAAAATACTTTGTAACCAAGAAAGCCAAGTGAATAAATGATGAATCGAACAACCTTCAGTTGCATTATACAAGCGAGTACCTGCGTGGGGGGTGTATTTAAACAAAGTTTGCCGTAAAAATTGCCCTCCAAGAAGGAAGCAACACATGATTGATTGGCAGTTCGGACATTTGGGTCTGCCGTCCATTATCAAAGTCTGCGCTGCACAGATAAACCAAAAGGAATGTATACTATTTTCCGATAGTTAGGCCATATCTATGTCAATCTCCTCTACTTTCCCCGCCATGATTCTTTTTTTGATTTTCGACTGGTGCATAGGAGTAGCGAATTCCATACATAGTCAGTCCACAGGTTAAACAAGAAGGGTGAGTCCGCTAAGGAACATCTTTCTTCTCAGATACCAAACCCTTCCCTTGCCTCCCGACTATGGTGCGAATAGGCAGGACGAATTTGAGGACCAGGCATCAATTCAAATAGGCCAATAAAAGCGGAATAAGGAAAAGAAAAAAAGAAATTGCAAATGGGCAATTTGAAGTAAGTTATTTATAAACGGAACCACACACCTTAACAAGGACTTGTGCACCCAATCCTTACTCTGCCTCGATCTCGTGAATTTTACAAACACATTAACAGTCACTTCAAAAAAAACACGGCTGTTCAAAGTTCTGCTACCTCTTCCACTGCTTATCATACGGCACAGAGAGAGCGAGAGAGAGAGAGAGAGAGAGAGAGAGAGAGAGAGAGAGAGAGAGAAGGAGAGTGCCCTTAATAAAATGAAATTGGCCTCCTCTGACAGAACGCAGCAAAATCAAATCCTTCCAAAATTAACAAGGCAAGAAGATAAGAAAGTGTTACGAAGAGCACTCAACAATCCTTCTATAAAATGCACATTTGTCAGTTCAGATTTTTTGCATAACCCAGAAGAGAGTTTAGGTAAAGAAACTAATGTTTAGCATGTAAGTTCAATGTGTACTAATAGCTGGGTCTTTCAGTACATACGTTAATACCACCTTTAATTTTTGATGCCAGCGTTAGCGATGAGCAATGCATCACATTCTTCTGCGAGTCTGAGAGTAGTGCCACTGGTAGCTTTGATACACAATTTGACTAAAAGGCCAGTCGGCAAACACGGGTTTTCGGTAATTCTTCCTCGCATGAAAATAAGTGCGCATTAAGCAACTTCTCGTTGGATGAATAGCAGTAGACTGGCTCTGCGTGGGCGATTAGTCAAGAGAAAGCCGGACCAGTTCGCAATTAGAGGGAAATAAAGAGGAAGTGTAGGGTAATAATTAGCCCGCGTCGGAAAAGGGCTGCGAAAAAGGGTTGGATACGTTCTGCATGCACAGGATCATTTAATTGGTCTTCGACGGGGATAACTGACGGGTTTTGATGAGATTCATCGCGTGCACAGGACTGGCGCGCAAAGCCTGACTATTACCGCCCTTCCTCATTGCATGTACGTGCACTATGGCGAATTCGAGTACCGTAACGAAACTCTGTTGGCTGGTTCGAAGTCCTCCGAAGCCGTCGCTTCCAGATACGCGAGCACGGATCTGTCTTGTGGACTGCCTCTCCTTCTCCAAACCCTGCTGGCCTCCCTGTCCGACCACATACCGGTTTTGACCAAGCTAGTGAAACGAATGGAGGAGTAAATGCACAGTGAAGTGGTCTGTGCAGTCGCTAAAACAAGCATTATAAATAACTCAGTTCTCTCGTACCTAGTAGGAACTGGCTACCGCGCGGGCCCCATGAAGGTCTTCCTTGCATGCTACTCCAAGTCGTTACGCCGGCGTTTATTTGCAATGAGGAAGACAGCAGCAATCAGGCTAAGAGATTATTACAGGTGTATTTGTTTGCGTCAGTTTGTTGTCTGCGGTTACTCTGTTAAATATTCCATATACGACCTTTAGTATTGACAACAAACGTCGAGGATGTATGTGCAGCTTATAAGAAAAAAACCGATCATTTAAAATTTAAGCGACATTTTTCGAAACCAGCAGGCTTCGTGACAGGGACCTGAAATACAATAAAACAGGCACACAAACTGCGTATGTGCAAAAGGAGTTTTCTGTGATAAAGGAAGTGCTGGGAGAAACCAGCTCGAAGTAACTGCAGTCAAAATGTAGTAAATGCTTACCACCAGACTTGCGTTGATGTAGACGTTTCCCCGGTTAGAGAGCAGGACACGCGTTTGTTCATCTACAAAAATAAACACGAAAAAAAACGTGTGAGGAACATGACAGCGCCGGCTTTCTCCTGCTTAATGTAAGAAAACTATCCAGTGAGACATTTTGCAGGCGTCAGGGCAAAAGTTAAAAAGTAAAAACAGCGAATTTGAAACAAAATTTAAAGGATTATATATTGAAAGATAGTAATAAAGTAAACAAGGATTAACATTTACAAGTTCATGAATTTCCAAGTCTTGGTATGTAGGAGAGAGAGAGAGAGAGAGAGAGAGAGAGAGCGAAAAGAGAAAGCATATGTAAAGCGTGCTATGCCGGATTTCTAACAAAGAGATCATGCCAAATGCGTCTAGTCAGACGAAACAGCTAAATCTTACTTGGGCAGCAGGCTTACGGCGTACTGTCAGTCGACAGTCCTGCCAAGCAGAGAGCAAATCCTTTTTAATATTTCCGGCCACTGACCTTTTAGGCCGGCGTAATTAAAGCTTGGCCGTTAAGGACAGTTACTAGGGTAGGCTTGTTCAAGGCTCGTTTTCCAAGTCTGACTCACAGCAAACCGACGCGCCAACCACAAACAGTGCACACGGTCAGCAAGTGAGGTCAAACCGATCAGAGAAAATAGTACCCGCATGCGTCATGCGTTGACTATAAACAGCGACTCAAAGCGGAGGCAGACTCATCAGTATCCTGTAGGCTTTATTGCAAATAGAATTAGTTTTATGGCTGCTTCAGGCAAGAAGCAAGACAATCATTCGCCGAGTTGGGTAAGTTGACAGTACAATATTTGAGGTACTGAGACATTCAGCAAAAGCTACTCCATGGTCGAACATTTCGAATTAAAAGATGATAGCTTTTTAACCCGATACTAGCTGACAGACAATGTCGAGGAAAGAATGACAACTCTGGTGGCAGAACCCAGGAATTCCGGAGCGCAAGGCGACGTCTTACCCACCAGGCCTGTCGCAATTAACTGACGATTCCATGAAATGAACTAGTTGTAGCTGTTCAGTTGAAGAAGTATTTGACTAAGTGAGATGCCTTATTCCCCCAAAGAAAAATCTGAGATAATTTTTCTGCATAACCTTGTTAAAATAGCGTTTCTTAATCTTGGAATAATTCAGCAATAGAAATTTTGTTACTTTTTGAATGTATTTTTTTTCATATTGCAAAGCATTGAAAAAATTGATTTTCTGGAAATACGTAAGAAATAGGATGTTGGGCTAATGGACCATATTTTCTCGTCGCAAGCAGCAACATGTTTTAGAAAATGCAGCCTGCGTTACAACACGAATCACTGATTGCCGAAACTAAATTCCCGCGAGTTGTACGCCCCTGCTGTTGTGATTTTTTTCCTTACACTTGTCCCGGAAACAGGTTTTAAAAACTGAAACAAAAGGATAGCAGAAGGCTAAGTAACTCTTTATGGACTGACCTATGGGTAACCAAAAATTAAGGTCCGGTAGGACTAAGTCTCATTTAATCCTTTAGTGGACAAAGCTCAGCGCAGAGCGTTAAATCAGGGCAAACACGCTAGGTTAGAAGCCGATTATAGCTTCCTCTCGGATGCAAGGAATGTAGGTCAAAGGAGCGAGAGAGAGAGAGAGAGAGAGAGAGAGAGAGAGAGAGAGAGAGAGAGAGAGAGAGAGAGAGAGAGAGAGAGAGAGGGGGGACATAGGGGAAGAGGTTAGTTGGGAAGAGGTTTTGCCGAGCACGAGCGAGAGAGCTACAACGTCACAGGAAAACGCTAATGTGAGTTCCCTGAAAGGAAACGTTGGGCCGGGAAGGGGAAGCATGAGAGCGATTGGCGGGCGAGGCAGGGCGTGGACCAACTGTTTACCCAAAAGCAGACTGGATGTTTTCGTTAAAGCCGACAATTTTTGGGAACGCATGGAAGAGTATAAACTGTTTTTATTTTGATTATTTGAGGCGTAGGAGGGTTTAGCTGTTAGACTCTTTGGGTGGCAAATGGAACATAAAAAATAAAAAAGACCTTCATTGGTCCAATTAGCCAATCTGCAATTTCCATTGCCTTATAGAGGACAATGGACAGAGACAAGCCTATACAAAACTTCCCATGTAGCTGTCATGAGGTGTGGAATCTAGCAACCAAGGTGTTCAAAAGGACAGCAAAAGCTGTCAAAGTCTTACAGGAGAAAAGCCAGTGTCAAATAGCGGCATGGAGCACACTTTATTTCGGCCACCTTTTCATTCTGTTCGTTTTATTAGTTTGACTAATTTCTAAGAGATAAAATTAAAGACAAAAGCATTATAAAAGTGATAAGGGTGCATTTTACGTCTGTTGTCTAATGCCATGGGATTTCATAAACAGGACAGGTGGAACTTTCGATCAGCCCAGCTCAGTTGCCAAATAAGCCCATGGTTTAATTACATGCATGCCCAACGCAGAAGCATACATACTAGAAAACGCTTACCAAAATAGAGAAGTGCCGCCGAATGAACGTCAATAGAGGCATACACTCTTAACTCGCGCGTCCAGGAAAATAAAATCAGAACTCCACTAGGAAGGGTTACGAACAGTGAGATGCCCGCAGATCATGCCAGATGGAAATCATTCCCCTCTCGCCGCGTTCACAGTCTGCACACTTAGGCGTGACCTAGTCAGATATTGCCGGTGGGGACTTGAAACAATCGACAAGTGAGGAGTTCATTTAATTTATTCTTTCTCATTTCCTCTGGAATGTCTAAGTGGTGGCATACCACGACATGGCAATAAGGAAAGTTCACTGATGTTCTCGTAAATATATCTATAAAATTCAATGCTAAACGCGCGAAGTGAGTAGAAGTGAATGCATCCAAGATATCAGAGAGTTTTCATTCTAACGTGTGCTTTAGGTTTTCCTAAAATAATTGTTTACTTAAGTGTTAAAAGATATAAAAAATTAAACTGAGAAAATCCAGTGACTATATGTCCATGTAAGTTAAAAAAATGAATCGTTAAAGGCATCGATGGCCCTGATTCGGGCTTTCTAGTGGCGTACTTCTTGTTATTTTTGACAGACGAGAAAGCTGCTTCATGTGAGATCGAATCTCTTCCTCCTAACTTAAAAAGTACGACCATGAGAATCTACCTTGTACTGAATTTCACCAGATTGTGCAAAATTTTGACCTGGGAGTTCGCACGCGTGGTGCATGGGCACAAAATCTTGAGTCTGAGTAAGTTGACAGGAAGGCTTTTTAACCATCCAGATGTCCGAGGGGGACCATCGGGGGGGGAAGGTGAGCTGTTTACTACCCGTCCTAACTGGAAACTTAGATGCATGCTAAGGATAAGGCGCTGCTAGTAATAAACGTAGTTTCAAATAGCGTGGTTTTAATTTCCTTCGATTTATCTCAATTCTGCCTTCCAATACTGCTTCTCCGAATTTAGTCTGTATGAGCTGGTTCGAACAACCAAATAGAGCGCTGGTTAACCGGCTTTTATCGAAGGTCATCTCTCTGGTTGGCGGAAACCATGTTAAACAATGGGAAACTTTGAACATAGTGATTAAAATAAAAACATGAAGAATGAAAAGATTACTCAGATAAAAGTAAAAAACTGATCAGCATGGGAAATGACATAGCGCAAAGTTTGTGTATGACAGAAATCTCCCAATCATCTGCATCTATCGCACTCAGGGAAGTCATTACTTGGACCGAGTGCGTTTTTCTGGTTATTTTTACGTCGAGATGTTTTCAGCTCTAATAATATGAAACCCCACTCAAGGACTCAATTAACTAGACTTACAGTCGAGGTGCTATCTCATGAAAACGTAACGAAATTCGAGTGTGTTAGATTCGAAAAGATTGCGTACTTGGGGTTGTACTAGTAATTATCGTACTGGATAAAACTCTTATATCTCGGTCGATTTATTCATGAAAAATGATTCCGGCATTTGATAGAGTTTCTCAATATCCTCCCGTAAAATGTACAGTAGATTCCCTACCTCAGAAAATCTAATAAATTTCACAAGGAAATCCCTGTTACGTAAAAGCAAACCATGCTGCATCTCCGAAAGTCTTGCAGCAGTAAAAAACGACCATTTTTAAAAAGAGGGCACATCTTGGTTTACAAATTAATAGTACATTACTTAGAAATACCAATTTTTTTGAAAAATGGAAAATTTCGAAAACGTGAAAAATCAGTGAAATTAAGTACTAACATCTTAAATTTACAGGAAACCCGTCCATGCAAAAAATCGAATGAATTAAGCAGCAAAAGTAGAATTACGTTTGAAAATAGGTCTTTAGTGAATTTTGAATAGGCATCTTCTTCCAGATTACAGGCACTTTAAAGTATGGCCGTTAACAAACAGCCTAAATTTGGAGTATATATTCCAAAACGGTTTCATAAGAATTAACTGTTTCTGCTGCATTTAAATAGGGTTAACAGAATTTCGCTGGATTGTGCTTATAGGAACACACAGGAATAAAATATTTCACCAGCTCATATTTTGACAAGCCGGTCACTGACTCAAATTTAAATAGAAATGTCAGGTGAAATCGTAAACATACCATTTTGTGTACATTGAAAGAACTTTCCCTTCATCAAATGTCCTTCTAATTATTTAGGGTGTTCACTTACAATGAGTTTCAGATCGTTTTTCAAATAGTGGTGAATACTTTACGAGTTTCAGTGTTTTCAGTCGATTGCTCATAAGGGTAGATTTTGTTCTTTGTTTATCAAAACCTTCAAAATGAGATAGTTCTTAAAAGCAGCTATCTCAGTATTGAGTTTTGGGGCATTCTTTCTAAGGCAGTTTGGGTCATATTTGTAGACTCACCCAAAAATGAAAACTCATTGCCAAGGAATACGAAAGTCCACAACGAAATTCGGCAAATAATATGCCAAGGATCAATTAAAAAACTTTCTGTAATAAGTTATCTCTTTAAAAAGCATTTTAAGTAGACTTTTCGCTGTTGACTATTTGAGTAATTAACCCTTTTCTAAGGTTACGTCAAGGCAAAAATGGTCACATTTGGCTGGTTTTTGATTGCTGAAAACCAAAAAATTACTTCTCTCGATTAGAGCGCTTTTCTTATATTTGTTTACTTTCAGGTCCCTTCCTAAGATTGTAAATGCGAAACAGAGTGGCCGAATTTATACTCTGAAGTGATAGATTTCAGATTTTCCGGTTTATATTAATGCTCATTTATATTATAATGCACACGAATAATAGGTTTTGATCCGGAAGGTGCGGTAGCGTAGGAAAACTCTTGGAAGTTAAGAAATGTCAGATTTTGCCCAATTTGGCCCTGTTTTACCCCTAATAAACAGATCGGAAATGAACTCTTTAATAATAAACAGCTTTCTGTGTCTCAACTCAATTCAACAAAAAAATAAAAACCTCAAATGTTTGCCATGCTACCACCTTAAATTTTAATCACATTTCATGAGGTAGGCCATCTACTGTGCACTTTGTAAAAAATGAGTAAAAACGTAGTATTGATTTTCGATGCTGCAGGAAGTGACTCTCTTCAACGCTGACCCATAGAGGGATGACAGCTTAAAATGCGTACTTATAAGATTTTCTGAAACGCTTGTAAGAACATTCATGCAGTCTAATAAAGGCAGGGGGTTACTTAAAGCGAACAGAAACATAAATATAGAAGTTTATCCATAGTAAGTATATATCGTAGGGTTTTGAAACGGTAAGAGTAAAGTAAAACAGTTAAACTTTCAAAATCTGCATCGACGATTGACCTTTTCAATGTACAGTTTACATATCAAAAAGATGCATTTGTGTAAACGATGAGTACGAACTTAGCCGTTTATGCGACCTACCGGAACATATAATAGAGTATATGGAAGAAGCAAAAATATGATAAAATGGGGTACGCCGATCAATTTACATAACATGCTCGTCATATACAGCCTTCACAGGCAGTTGTATAGCGAATAGTAACACACGCAGATAATGGAGTGCCAAAAATGACAAGGGAGAGCAAAATGGTCCTTTCTGGCTTCTTAGCCATCACCAGCCAGTCACACCCAATCCCGGGTGTGAACACCTGGAATTCGACCCAGAGATCTTTGGTCATTAAGCCGAATGCACTACCAAAGAGTCACGGTCTCGGTGTCTTATCGGTTGTGATCGGGAAAATTTATTTCGATGGGTGATAGATTGTTCAGTTCGATGAGCAAAGATCTTGTGTTCAAATTCCAGGTGCTACAGATTTAGGAATGGGTATGACTGGTTGATGACGACTAGTCAGCC
This sequence comes from Schistocephalus solidus, assembly GCA_017591395.1. Classification (NCBI taxonomy): domain Eukaryota; kingdom Metazoa; phylum Platyhelminthes; class Cestoda; order Diphyllobothriidea; family Diphyllobothriidae; genus Schistocephalus; species Schistocephalus solidus. The sequence continues at coordinate 118,306 of WEDG01002213.1, forward strand.
AGACATGGCCGTTCCGATATTCCGTTTATTTAACGGTATTCCTTACCTGCAGAACCAAATAACCTAAGTGCGCATTACTTAAACATGGCTTTCGCTCTCAAATGAAGCGGATGGCCGGGCAGATTCTGGAAGAGCAATCAGCATGCTTTCAAGTCTTAGACAGTTCAGTACTATGTTCCATGCCAATCAGTGTCGCAATTTCACTTGAGTAATATAATTCTTTTCGTAATTGCAAGTTTTGAAGATTTCGGTACGTGATTCCCCAGGTTCAGTACCCACCGTACGCCCTTATCGGGAATCGCGATGAAATTACGCTTCCCTAAGAGAAAACCACTTTGAAAGACTACTTTGATTGCCCACCAGTAAAGGACTCAAAATGGATAGCTGAAAACGTGCGGCGAGAATAACTCACAGGGAACAGGACAGCCCTCTCGATTTTTACAGGCATTCTCCGGCTTATTCGCAGCCTCACAGGGGACGGCCTCCTCACTTTCGTACGAACTTATTGCCGCCCAGTCGGCGTCCAATCGGTCTCTGTTGCGTAGGCGTTCCTCCATGTAAGACTGTGGGGGGGGGGGGGGGGGGAAACAGAGGAAGAAGGAAAATTTATGAGAAAGCGCTGAACATATGATTACCAAAAAACCTCATTTCTTAGTGTATTCTGCGAAGTAGCAGCACTTTTCGGGGTGTAGGGGTACTAGTTAGGGGCAGCACCACACAGCTTGCATTTGGTCGCTCCATTTGTCTCGTAGAGGTGGTGAATGCTCCTGTGGCCGCCTCTTACTGGTACCCAACTCTCACCTGTGGCTCCTCGAAGTTGGGTTCTTCCCAGCGGCCACACCCCGGGCAACCGTCACGACTGGCGGGCTAAACCAGGTGAGGGTCTCCGGTGTTGTGTGTGCCTCCACACCCGGTATGTCTGACTCCCGAACTTCACACCTCCCCCTCTCAAAAAGTCCTACGGTGGGGGCGACAGCAACCCCGTAGGCGGCCCAGACTAACTCGGGTCGTTCTCCCACTAAAACAAATCCGTGACCCATAGTGGAGTTCAGCAGCAGTCTGGGATGTCCGAGCAGCCCTATTTAGGGATAGCACTGCTTGCCTCCTCGCGGAGGAAGGGGCTAGAAAATGTGCCCTAAAAGGTGCTGGGTCTCACGTCTTCTGCAGCCGGCCGCGGCTCGCAGATCGCAAACTACGCGATTGAAAAACTCAAACAAACAACAATACCCCCCGTCCCCATACCCCTCGCCATACCCTCCAGGCTGCTCGGGTGAGTCCACTCACACTAGCAGCCTGGAATGTTCGTTCCCTTTTAGACAATCCTAGGAGCAACCGGCCAGAACGGAGGACGGCGCTAGTCGCTCGGGAACTGGCGCGCTACAAGGTGGACATTGCTGCTCTCAGCGAGACCCGATTCTCTGAGCAGGGTCAGATGGAGGAGGTGGGTGCCGGCTACACCTTCTTCTGGAGCGGCCGGCCAAAGGCAGAGCGACGCGACGCTGGTGTTGCCTTTGCCATCCGGAACGAGATTGTTGGACGTCTGTCCTGTCTGCCGCAGGGTATGAATAATCGCCTGATGAGCCTCCGCCTGCCTCTTCGGGGAGACCAGTTCGCCACCATCCTCAGCGCCTACGCTCCCCCACTGACGAGCTCTGATGCGGCGAAGGACAAATTCTATGAGGACCTGCACGCCTTGCTGGCGACTGTGCCGAAAGAGGACAAGTTAATTGTCCATGGTGACTTCAACACCCGCGTCGGGACAGACCACGCTGCCTGGCAGGGAGTGCTGGGTCGCCACGGTCTCGGTAGCTGCAACGATAACGGCCTCCTTTTTCTGCGCACGCGTGCGGAACACCGTCTCCTGCTGACCAACACCTTCTTCCGCCTTCCGACGCGGGAGAAGGCCACGTGGATGCACCCTCGGTCGCGACGCTGGCATCTGCTGGACTATGTTCTCGTCCGGAGGCGAGATCGACAGGACGTGCTGGTAACCAAGGCGATCCGCGATGCCGATGGTTGGACAGATCACCGCCTCTTCATCTCCCAGATGAAGCTCCGACTGCAACCCCGATGAAGGCCCCAAGGTAAGAGGCCGCCATGTACGTTAAATACTCTTTTATTAAATTTGCCTGATCGCTGTTTTGATTTTAGCAACCAAATAACCGGGAAACTGGAGGACCTGCATGCTCCAGATGATAACGCTACCGTGGAGACACGATGGTGTCAACTGCGAAATTTCATCCAGTCCACCGCCCTCGATGTTCTCGGACGCGCACGCCGTCGACACCAGGACTGTTTTGACGACAATGACGCCGACATCAGCAACTTACTAGCGGAGAAGAATGGACTACACAAAGCCTACATGGACCTTCGGACTGACGCCACCAAAGCAGCCTTCTTCAGATGCCGGCGCCTTGTACAACAACGGCTGCGGGAGATGCAGGATGCCTGGATGATCCGAAAGGCTGAGGAAATCCAGGGGCATGCGGACCACAATGAAATAAAAAAACTTTTTCAAAGCCATCAAGGCCATCTACGGCCCGTGTATCAAGGGGTCCGCACCGCTGCTCAGCTCTGACGGCACAACACTGCTGACAGAGAAATCGCAAATTTTGAAGCGCTGGGCCGAGCACTTCAGAAATGTCCTTAATTGCTCATCAGCCATCTCCAATGCTGCCATTGACCGGCTCCGTCAAGTGGACACAAACAATGACCTGCATCTACCGCCTTCTGTACCAGAAACCATCCGGGCCGTGCAGCAGATTTCCAGCGGTAAAGCACCGGGATCCGACGCAATCCCACCGGAAGTCTACAAGCACGGTGGGCCCCGGCTGATGGCAGAACTCACAACACTCTTCTAGGAGATGTGGCGCCAAGGACAAGTTCCTCAGGATTTCAAAGACGCGACTATCGTCCATCTCTACAAACGGAATGGGAACCGGCAACTCTGTGATAATCACAGAGGCATCTCGTTTTTCTCAACATCACCGGGAAGATCTTCGCCCGTATCCTTCTCAATCGTCTTAACGGTCACCTAGAGCAGGGCCTGCTCCCGGAAAGCCAACGTGGCTTCCGCCGACACCGCGGAACAACCGATATGATCTTTGCCGCCCGCCAGCTACAAGAGAAGTGTCAGGAGATGCGAACTCACCTATACACTACCTTCGTGGATCTAACGAAAGCCTTTGACACGGTGAATCGTGACGGACTGTGGAAATTCATGCAGAAATTCGGCTGTCCTGAGCGGTTCACGCACATGGTGCGTCAGCTTCATGACGGGATGACGGCGCGCGTCACTGACAACGGGACGGTATCCGAAGCATTCGCAGTGACCAACGGAGTGAAGCAGGGCTGCGTACTGGCCCCCACCCTCTTCAGTCTCATGTTCTCGGCTATGCTGATGGACGCCTACCGTGATGAGCAGCCTGGTATCCGCATCGCCTACAGAACTGACGGGCACCTTCTCAACAGTCGGCGTATGCAGGCTCCAACGCGCGTGTCTACGACTACAGTCCATGACTTGCTCTTCGCGGACGACTGCGCCCTTAACACCGTGACGGAGGAGGACATGCAAAGGAGCATGGACCTCTTCGCCGCAGGCTGCGCCGATTTTGGATTAACAATCAGTACAGCCAAAACGGTTGTCATGCACCAGCCGCCACCCAGCGCGGAATACAATGCTCCTAGAATCAATGTCAACGGTGCTCAACTCAAAAACGTGGAAACCTTCGCTTATCTAGGAAGCACGATATCGCGCAACACGAGAATAGATGACGAGGTTGCCCAACGAATCTCCAAAGCTAGTCAGGCCTTCGGCCGGCTGCAGGCCTCCGTGTAAAATCGCCACGGTATTCACCTGAACACCAAACTGAAGATGTACAAGGCCGTCGTCTTGACGACACTCCTTTACGGAGCGGAAACCTGGACCGTCTACTCGAACCAAGCCAGGAAGCTGAATCACTTTTATCTCAGCTGCCTCCGCAGAATACTGACGCTGAGATGGCAAGACAGGATCCCGGACACGGAAGTCCTGGAGCGGACCGGAATCCTCAGCATCCATGCCATGCTGAGGCAAGTGCAACTGCGATGGAGCGGCCACCTGGTAAGAATGGACGACGAGCGACTACCCAAACGACTTTTCTACGGAGATGTAGCTACGGGTTCTCGTCGGCAGGGAGGTCAAAAACGACGCTACAAGGACACTTTGAATAAATCGCTGAAGCAACTGCAAATCAACTCGGCGACCTGGGAGGACCTCGCCCAGGATAGACCCGCATGGAGAAGATCAGTGAAGACTGGTTCAGCAACTGGTTCAACGCATCTTCCGCGCGCGAATCGGCCTGGTTGGACATCTTCGGACGCAATGCACCAACAATTTGACAATTCCAATTACTACGTCAAATTCTGCCAACCCTCCTTCTGACTCTCCCACCCTCACTCCTGTCATCAATTCCATTACTCCCACCATCATAGAGACCACATCCATCTACTCATCGCCTGCTACCCCCACCACCGCAACCACCACCGCCTTCGCCTTCACTACTACCACCACCACCACCATCAGCGATGGGGAATCTCTCCTAAGCTGTACTCAATGCGACCGCACATTAACCTCACGCATCGGCCTGGTCGGTCACTTGCGAATACATCGTACAGAGACCGGTGAGCCAGTGCCTGGAACACCATCACACAGCAGAGATCGTCGCCTCCACTGCCCTCACTGTCCTCGCGCATTCACTCATCGCATGGGCCTATTCGGTCACATGCGCATCCATGACAGCGGAATACACCACAATGCCGACAAGACCGATACACCATGCACACCCTCCGCTCCTGCCATTCTTAGCGCCCCTGACACCCCCACTACCATGAATGACATCCCCCAGCCTCTACCGATTTCTCCTGCCCACACTGCACCCGCAACTTCAACTCACGCATCGGCCTGGTCGGTCACCTGCGAATCCATCGCACGGAGGCTGGTGAACCAGTGCCTGGGGCTCCGACATACAGTCAACGCGCCCGCCTTCACTGCCCTCACTGCTCCCGCACATTTACACACCGCATGGGCCTATTAGGACACATGCGCCTCCATGACAACCTCCGGTTAACCACCGGAGGCTAAGCTACATCAGCGCACACTACCTACACCAATGCATCGACAACACCCTCACAATCACCATTTACCAGTGTATTTCACGGTTTCCTAGAAACCTTGGCTGGGAAGTCTGCCAATCTGACGCTTCCACCAGACCACGCCGTCGGCTCAGTGTATGTGCTGTGTGTGTCGAGTGGCTGACCAGTGGACTGGGAGTCAGACGGCGATGGCTGCTCCATATCCCCTGAGTTTGTGAATCCTGGTGTGTGCGTTATGGGGGCCAGGTCGTGCTATGGCGCGCGAAGACGGTTACGCCGATCCATCAGCCAATGCGCCCAATCCCACATCAGGCAACTGACCGGCTCGGACAGTGTCTGATGGTGGGGGTTGGGGAGAGAGTGAGGTCGACAGCTCAGCGCATGTTCCTCACTATAAACAATCTGACACGCTTGAAACTATCACGGTGCGCCAAAAGCCGTGGCTTGGAAGGTTGCCAACTGACGGGATAACTCGGACCGCGTGGTCAGCCCAATGTGTGTTTTGTGTGGAGTGGCTGACTGGCGGACTGAGAGTCAGGTTGCAATGGCTCCTTCTTAATTTGGTCTTTATGGCACCCCCACTCTGTGGGATCCGAGCCAGGTGTGGTGGCACGCCCAGGGGCGGCTCCGGCGGCGCCAGCTACCTGCGACCTATCTCATCTCCGGTCTTCTTGCCTGTGTCGTGAGACCGGGCTCAGGTGGGGGAGGAGAAGAGTGTGCGGTAACGTTAACCGCCGCGGTTGGAAGGTTGCCAAATGACAATTACACTCAGATCTCGCAGTTAGTCCAATGTGTGTTGTGTGGAGTGGCTGACTGGTGGTCTGAGAGTCAGGCTGCGATGGCTCCTTCTTAACGCGACCTCTGGCTATCTCACACGTGTGAGATGTAAGCCGTTCAACCCCCTGTTGTGTGAAATCCTGGTGCTTGTGTTTGGGGGGTCAGGTCGTGTACGTAGTACACGTAGACGAGGTCACCAGCAGCTGCGCCCGCTTCCGCATCAGACAACTGACTGGCTCGGACAATGGTCTGATTGTGGGGGTGGGGGAGAGAGTGAGGTCGAGAGCTCAGCGTATTTTCCTCAATATAAACAATCTGACGCGCTTGAAACTATCACGGTGCGCTAAAAGACGTGGCTTGGAAGGTTGCCAACTGACGGGATAACTCGGACCGCGTGGTCAGCCCAATGTGTGTTTTGTGTGGAGTGGCTGACTGGCGGACTGAGAGTCAGGTTGCAATGGCTCCTTCTTAATGTGGCCTTTATGTCACTCCCACTCCGTGGGATCTGAGCCAGGTGTGGTGGCACGCCAAGGGGTGGCTCCGGTCGCGCCAGCCACCTGCGCCCTCTCCCATCTCCGGTCTTCTTGACTCTGTCTTGACACCGGGCTCAGGTGGGGGAGGAGGAGAGAGTGCGGTAGCTGCAGCGCAAGGCTACTATCACTAACAACTTATTCACGCGTAAGTCGCCGTCCCTGCTCCACCCTTCCATGGAGCATACGGTTGACATCGTCGAACTACGACGGTCGAACTGTCGAACGAGGATAACTGAACACGAAATCCACACCGAATGATTTCAGTAAATGTTTTCCTGAAAGCACTACTGCGTTAGAAAAAACAAAATAGACAAACTTTGCAGAAACCGTTGGAATTTCTTTTTCAGAGCAAATGTACAAACTAAGAAATGACACTTAGCCCGAAGCCCATAAGCTCAAATATTTCCAGACTACATCGAAAAATCCACAAAATTCAATTGCCCTACCCACCCATTCGCTCGGTGACTAATTCTCCCCAGCAAAAAGAGTACAGTAGCTGGTTAAGCAAATCAAACACCTTTTTCAACATAGACTGCCTAAATAGCTAGAATAAATAGCATTGTATAGATAAGTGGGTGCTATTTCTGAGTAGTAGGTGGCGTGAGACGTGACAAGTTATTAGCCAATGTCAGGAACGAGTTATATCAATATATGGTGATTACTAACTGTGCAGATAACAGTCTGTTGGCTTTCCTGGTCAGTAGATGGGCCAAGTCAAAGAGCCATTTATTAAAAGTTTCGATGGAAACTACAGTGGATGCACTCAAAAAGCTCCACACCAATTGAGAGAAGGAAGAACACAATTTTGCCTGCTTAATCCCTCTACTGAGATTTTTTCGGCTTATCAGTTGAAAAGTAAGGTAAATCACCTTTCGAGGCAGCGTACAATGTAATGGGTACCTGGTTAAATTTTCCACAAAATTTACCATCCAAAAGAAGTGAAAGTGACGCAACTGACAGTCCTGGATAGTCCATCCACTGGGAATAACATCCCTCAAATGATCTGGGGAACGTTTAGAAGCAGGATTGAACAAGCACACAGCATAAGCTGCTGAGCCCTCAAACGACCATCCCAGTCAGTTCAACCAAATATATTCTGCCCGTAGACGCCAGCCCTCGGTTTAGGAGTTTGTAAACAATTACAGATTTAAGCACATTAGGCGCCTACCAAGATAACTGGCAAGTCGATAACTGCAGAGGTTTCTTGATAGCTGAAAGCAAGTTAACCCGACGGTTATGTAAGAAGCACCTGTTGGGCGCTGACAACGCTATGTAAATAAAATTGGTGTCCAAATGTAACCCATCTCCTAGGCTTCTCCGACGTCAGCACTCTATGACAGGATCAGGCTTGCAGTGTCTTCGGTGATGAGCCCCTTATCAAATGGTGCACTGTCTTCTTTCCATCGCATACTTTAATTAAGTCCTCTAGAATGTTTGAGCAACCTCACCGTTCAGCAAATGTGTTCGGCTTATTGTGACAAACTTCACATTGCCTCCCCCATTTACTCTCTCGGTTACTGGGCAACTTCACAAGGCTGAGTAGTCTCCTGTGCTATTAATTGTTTAACATCAAAATGGGCCATTTATCGCTCATCCCCTTGTCCTGCCATTTAGAGCTATCCTTCTGTATCTACTGTAACCTGTTCACATAGCAACGCCCCATAAAAAAATAAGTAAGGACAATATATGGTTCAAAGAGTTCTGAAAACTTTACGACGTCGTCAAACAATATTTAATCTGCCCCTTTTAAATTAAGTCAGGGAAAAGAACGTTTCCAATAATCATTCCGACCGTCTTCGATACAGATTTGATGAGGGAGTTTATATCCCGCCAAAATTTCTGATGTTTATTGCCTGAGACAGGACACGCGAATAGGAACGTATCTCCATAATACAGACGGCCTTTCGATAAATTCCATGATGGTTAAATAGTCCCATGTTCTGATCTTAAACACCAACGCTAACCCAAACCTTAGCCGTGATCCTAAATTTAACCCTCGCCCGAACCCCAACTTCCATGGACTTTAGCACAATGCCCCTTGGATTACATGCAGCACCTGTTCTTGCCATGAGGCAGATAATTGATCCCTACCAAATTTCGAAAGACGAAGATGAATCCATCATCTCGTATTTCTTCCAACGGATGGCTGCCCCAGAAGAAGATGTGGTCTGGTTTCATTTCATTGAGACGTTTCTGTTTTCAGAAACGGGTCTTGCTGCTAGTAGCATAGTCTACACCGTGTCCAGCGAGGTTAGGAGCATTTTTGGACAGCAGTATATGTTCTTCTTGGGAATATAATATATTTTTCCTAGTCCACTTTTATACTGTGACAAAGAATTGAGATACTCTGCACTGTCTAACGAAAAGAAACCATTCTATAGACACAGAGTATGATTAGAAATAAAAAATGGGTCTTCGGACGCGGAGAGCCACTGACCCTCGGAATTCACATCCGATTCTCTACTTTCTGAGCCATGGGGAAAGCGCCTGCCTTCCGCTGGCAAAAATTTCCCAAATGATTTTATTATGTTCAACGTGGTGTTAATAAAAATGTTTCTAGTCATTACTATACGTCATCTCTAAAGCCGATAAGCTCTTAACTGTTTGGTAAAACGGCCCGCATGAGCGCCGAAGACTTATCGGTTCATGGTATAATATGGCCCTTCAAATAAAGATACAAAAGCAAAAGTTGAAAGCAGACCGAGATTTCATATTATCAGAACCGACAAAATTCCCTTTCAATACGAATAATTGCTACTATTTCTTTAACTAGGCACAAATGGTTTCCAATTCAATGTGCGATCGCATGATGAGCGGATGATCATTTGTGCCGTTTTTCAGATTGTGGACGTGGGTTAGCACAAGGAGGTCTGCTTTTCTTTTCAGAAATTTCCCAAACTGATCAGATGGTGGGACTAACGTCGAATATTGAATATACTTTTGAATGAAAACGTCGGAGAGTTCTATAAGTTTTTGGCTAAATGGATGGAACTACTAACATTTTCTGTCGAAAATTCAGGGATACGGTTGAAGCAGTCGAACGTAAGAACCATTTTTAAAGGAGATTGAGGCTGTAAGTTGACGAATTTTTCTCGCATTTAGATTTTGAAAGAAGCACCACAACGAATTGCTTGCTGTATGAAAAATGCCTTCTGCGAAAACAAGGACAGTACTAGCAGGGAATTGTTCAAGACTTCAATAGGGGTGCATAAAAAACACACACGAGGAAAAAATTTCTGTGCGAATAAATGCCGTAACAACGAGTCCTACATCGCCTATACTCCAAGACCTGGCTGGGAAAGAAACTACAAATACAAATCGGACATATTTATTTCAGTATGCCTGGTGGACCGATAGCTTATCCGCACAGAGGCGATGACCGTTACTACTTCTAGATGAAAGTTACGACTTGGGCCTGAATTGGGTTATAGGTTGGATAAATGGCCTTTAGTCGACCTCACTCTCTTTTGCCTCAAATAGCATATTCAGATGGCTAGGTAATAACAAGAAAGTAGAAGTGACTGATCTAACATAAAACCTCTATCTCTGACTGCCACAATACAAGTTTTCTCCCTGCTGACCGAACCATACTATACACAGTACCAAGAGTGAAAACACGACGATTTACCTTCATTATTTTCACCTGTCAATCGAATCCTATGCCGATGTTTGTGAATGCTGTGCTCGGCACGACACCGTGGAGGTTAAAGTGAATGGCCACCTCTTTTCACCAGGAGTTTGACTAAAATGCCATTTCATCAGAGTGACTACTCATTCCTGGACACTCAGATACCCCGAACGTGACGAATCAAGAATCTAATGATTGCCATGACTGTTCTGCTAAATTTCCGCCCTTGTAGTGGGATTGCAAGGTTGTAAAGCTTAAGCCCCATTCTAGTTGGAAAAGTGACGGGATATAAGGAAGCTTTGGGGGTGGGTGGTCTTGCAGATATTAGTTGTCTCATGATTTGTGACCTGCCAAATTACTCCTTTTCTTTCCGTCGAAGTAAAACGAAGTTAATTGAACCTGAATTTGGAGCAATTATAGTTCGTGCTTGCGATTCCAAAGGCAATAAGTAAAAAGTAACAAAAGAGTTAGTTTGGGAGTGAAAGTATTTTAAAAGATAAACCAGTGAAAATCACCCTAGTTGACCTACCAGGATTAGATGGCCCGTTTTAACGTCAATCTGCATTTGAACCGGTTCCTCGCTCCTAAATAAAAAATCATACAAGAGATAAGTCAGACAAGAGGTTTAATTAATCCTGCGTGACGGTACACCAAAAATCGAGCTCAACGAACCCAAAATGAACGCAACTAAACGGACTTAGGGTGGGCTGGAATGAGTAGGCGGACTTTCAAATTCCAATGCTCGTTCTTCAGCATTCTGACTAACCCAACGTACCGCATGAACCTTTAATGGACTCTTTTCACGACACGTATGTCTATAACCACCGAATATAGAAAAACGTGTGTAGCATATTTATGAGCAAGGATCTAATACGTGTAACCCCTTGGCAAAACAACGGACGGAGTCTCCTGTAATACGAGAATAGGGATAATTAGGGTCTTATAGGTGGGGAAAAATAGCAACAAGATACGGCAGAGGTAAACATAGGGAAATTAGTAAATAAGTCGGAGGTTCTTTATATACGCCAATTCAGTTCACTAAACAGCGCACAATTTTAAAAAACGGTGAGTATTAGCAAACTAAACTAACTCGAACCCAGAAACTAACCTTAACCATAAAACCAACCCCAACCCTATCTCTTATCTGGAAAATAAGTCCAACCTTAAAATTAACGCTGACGCGTAACCTTCACATAAGTAGCTGAGTGCATAGTAATAATAACGCGTTTACACATATTAGAGCATAACCAATTTATGACTGCCGCTACAGACTTAGAATTACCCTCGGAAGTGGCTAGACAACCGGCTTCACCAGCCAAGCTGGTAATGGGCATAAAATATTGACTATACGATCAAGAAAGGCGGGCAGTGATTATTTTCAACATCACACCACGTCCATCTATGAAATTTGTCCATAGCAGATAGACAAAATACAGGTTTTCTAAAAAATTTAGAGAAAGCGTGTGGAAGAATTCTTATATTGGCTTTCGGTGAAAGTATCTGCTTTAGTGCAGGTCAGGCGGAAGATGCTAAATTTTCAAGATGTTACTATTCAGGTCGAGTCACGAAAGTTGAACAGAAATGACAGGTATTTAAGACGTTCAATAGGCAATCCGCTAACATCTTTTGGGTTTCAAGTACCACAGACCATGGAAAACCAAGAACGCAAGTAGAGCGTCTGAAATTCGTCCTTTTAAAAAATCTTCCCCACAGAATTGATAGTGCACTCTTAAGTCCTCTTTCGCAAAACCAACATTCTGTTTATTTCCTGTTTTAGCTTGGTCGAGCGTCCACAAAACGTTTGATATTGTAAACTGAATGAAAGAAGCACAAGAAAGGGCGGATACTTCATTATTTAGTTGCACAGTAAGAATTCAATATTTAAAAACACCATTTTTGGGTGAAAAGTGTGCTGATTTTGCCTTCCCTTAATGTCTGTGACCTAAAGAGATTTACCCATGTGAACTAAAATGGTAGCTTAAACGGCTAGAAATTTATAGGAGAATTAAAACACCACGATTGCTTCGCCAGACAATCGCTACGACATGGATATTCATTGAGCGTTTCGAACCCAGAGAAACCCCTGGTTTTCTAAGTTCTGTCAAATAATATGAATTTCGGCTCCAAATAATCAAGTGCGGCCCAACAGTCGTAAGCATGCACGATCTTCTAAATCAGTCTGATTGAGCAAAAAAGACACTGAATTGTGAAGCTCGTTTGAATGTTTGCAATGAGATTAGGGATAACAATCAAAGGAGCGCGGAATTATTTTCGCTGGTTTTGCTACGGTGTTTGCATGAAGAAAAAACAGGACAGCGAGCAAGCTTGAAACGCGCACATACACATCCCCTTCATTCTGCTAAATACTAACTGATTGTTCCGTCGCTATCTTCAAAGGAACTTTTTACGCCAAAGGCAAAATAACACGCGAGTTGCGCAAACCGAAGGACTGCACGTTAGTACAAACCGTCGGTTAGTATCTCTAAATAAACAGGATGACGGTTTATTAACCTTTAGCTCAAAGTAATTTTCGAAAAGTGAGTTCTCTTGACCAGCGCCGGTTGTCGAGCCCGTTGAGATTTAAACATTATTTCAAGCACGCAGATACCGCACATTTGCAGAACGACAATAGACTGTCATGTGAAAATTTCAATATTAGTTCTTAAAAACCAGCGATTATGCTCCTCAACGGATCGTACAAAGTGAGAATGAACAAAGAACCCTACTGGCTCATCACTTGTAACAATTAAGACAGAAAAAGCAACTGGAATCTCGCTTTATTTGTTCACAGACTGTTGATAAACGTTTTTGAATAGCAGGAAACCTCTGTCAGGCACTGATATCCAGATGAATAATGTAATCACAATAGGCCCCAGACATAAACAGTAAAGCCCACTTGATTAAAATACTGGCAGTCGTTTATTTGAAGTGAATGTTGAAGAAAAGAAACAAATCGCATGTATGCTTTCGTGGCTAGTTCATCGAGTATTTACCATCCCATTTCAATGATGGGACGATTTTATATAACGTAACAGCCACCTTCATAATAGAGCGAATTGGCAAGCATATCAATACGAGTAACAGAGCATCCTTGCTCAGTCCTTGCTGCCAAAAAACCAAGACCACTCTGAAGGCCAACGCGGCTTAGTGGCTCTGGGACGGGCGGCTACTCTCATATGGGGTTTCCTTTAGCTTTGATACCAATCGAGCAATTAATACTTAAGCAAACACAGTTTTTGTATATTTTTATGATATTCTAAAAACGCATATGATAAAACTATGAACAATTCGTCGGAATTCGCTGGATTCGAACTCTCGATAGAAAGTACAAGGCTTGTGTACAAGCGACGCTCTAAGCACCTAGGGTACAAGGCCCCGTCCGAGAAGTGTGAGTTTAGTACTATTGTTGTCGATTTACCCATCCAACCTACCGCAACACATAGAATTTGCCAATTCTAAAACAGTTCATCATTTGTAGCTCAGAAGGTTAGAACTTGGTTGAAATTTCTGTCGTGGGCCCGAACCCAACCAAGACCTCTGAGTTGTTAAAATTGAGTTAAAGGAATTATGCAAGTCTATCAACAACGCATTTTTATGTTCTTCTAAGTCCTGACGAGGACACAACCAACGAGAAAATTGTACTAAGATACCCAAAGGCCGTTGGCAGATCAGAAGAGTAATGAGGATAACAGGTCTTAAAAAAGAAAATGACTGAACAAAATGCAAGCATATGCACAACTGAATCTGAAAGCTACCTACTCAGGAAAACAGACCCTTCTAAGGAATAGATGACTGCGTGAATTTTGTAGATTAGAATCTGCAAAGCAAACACACAAGGAGACAGGTCACCGCTTTTCCAAAAAGAATACAACAACTACACCTTTAATAAGTTTTAACGTAAACCTATACGAATAGAATGCCTAGACAAATTTTTAAAACAAACACAAACTAGGTTCGTTCTGAAAGTGGTCATATAGCGTTTTTGACTTCCTTGACTTCGGTTAATATATATGGTATATTTTCTATGTCATTCGAACAACTGGGACAATCGCTTTCTTAAATCAACTAATTTTGGTCGTAGTGTGCCCCTATAAGCAATTTTTCCCTCAAGAATACACATGCTGGACACATGCTATTTCTCTCAGTTCAGTGACCACCAAGTACGGCAAAAGAACCCTCATACTGGACGAATAAGCAAGACAACCTATCAGCGTCTCTTGTCGGTATCACACTGAAATTCGTGGCTCAGTTATAAAACAGTATTTCAAAAAGAGGCCCAGACAACCCAAACAAGCATGACTTTGAAAATGGTGACAGTAGTTGAGGCATATAATGCACTTCTATCGTTTCGTGTATATGGAGTTGAAAAACGAAAAAAACATCAGATGTTCACAATTTTGATTTTTCAAGGCCAACAGCCCTCTCCATATGTGCTACGAGGGCAGCTGTGGGCGGGTTTTAAAATATATTTGACAAGGTGCAGGCTCCAGTTGTTGGAAGCTGCCTTGTAATAACAGTTGACGACCGATAAATTTCCCAACGCGAACCTCGCGATGAGCAGGATTGACTGTCCGTGCGCACGCAGGCGCGCGAATACTGCACGGTCATGAAAGTCTTGCATTTTTGCCTCTCGACCAATCGCAGGTCGACAACATGCCTTGCCGCCATTCTATTTAATTTCTGTGTGGGCTTTTTTTCTTTCTCAGTCTCCTCTACCTTCTAGTCCAATAGAAAAGCTCGCAAACTACACCGACCGCAGCAGGTCGCAGCAGCCTGATCGAAAGACATGAGGTTAGTGAGAAGAAAAGACGGTGACGCACGCAGCAAAAAGGTGAGGACACAAATTTAATTCAGGCCACGTCCGACAGGGTGGGAAGTTATTTTTCAACTCACTCTTCTTTGTTTCGGAGTAAAATCAGTTAACCAAAATCAATGCTCCCTAGGGCATACGGTTCCGTAGGAACGAGTAGTGGTTACCCATTATAGTCCACCTGTGGTTTGACGTCAGAAAAGTAGCTTACAAGACGGAAAAGGGCATATCCGTTCTGTCTTGGTACTGAGGGTTTACGGGTCATGCAGGCAGTCCCAAATCGACTCCCAATTAATAGCCTTTGAGTATTTTCGAATATTGGAAATTTCAGGCTTAGTTGCTATTATCGGCTAGCGATCAACCACCCCTAGGTGCTGACGTAACTGTGAAAACCCCGAACCGGCTGATGAAAGAGTAAAATCCCTCCTGTAGAACTAAAACCTCCAGTCATGTCGACTACGAGAGTGTTCAATCAAATGGGAACAGTATGCATCGAACTATTCTGATTGCAGTGCTGAAATCGTTCTTTCGGTGCCTGCCAGTAACTGCGAAATAGCAAGCTTTCCATGGAATATATCAAAAGGAAATGAGAACAAGCTACCGCGGAGTGTTGTTGCCTTACCAATGGCAGAACTCCTCGATGAACGAAAAGCTAGGGTCACACCAGCCCTCCGGGCGGGGTATGATTACTGCACTAACCCATCTTGCTCAATTTAGAGTGCTTGCATGAGCTGCTGAGGTTATGGAAGACGGTAGAAGGTGCAAAATGAATAGAAGTTTCGTGCCCTGTGATTTAAGATAGTTAACTTTTGATTAAGTGCCGCAAGGAGGACTGAGCCCACAAGTGTAGCGGGTAAAAACAGAGGAAGCTGACGTGATCTGGCAGGCTGACGAAGACAGTCAAATCAGAAATCAAAACTCCAGTCTCTCCTGTCGGTAACTTTCCTTGATAAAAGATTACCCCTTCCTTCGTGATCGCTTGGGAGGTCTCCAGATTAAGCTTAAAGGGAAAACGGAACATGCATAGGCAACCGAATCGAGGCAGTGCCACTTTCACTTAAATGACAGCTTAGGGTTAATCAATCAGCCTGCCACAGCTATAAATGACGCACAATTCTGTTCCTCACGTGACTAATTTCCGAATATCTCTTAGATATAAGTAGAGCGAAGAACGTAGCGTTTTAAAAGATTTTTTCAGCAACGACTTCCTATGTAGGCTTCCACTCCGCAGGAGACGGGAGAAAGAACAACTTTCTTTCTTCATATAGATGGTCATACGAAGAATTTCAGCAAGGATACTTACTTTCGTGTCCTAAACCCACCTTAACACTAAATCTAACCCTCATCTTAAAACTAACTCTAAACATCATCCCACCAATAACCTTAGTCCTAATAATAATTTATTCGGAAATTAGCCCAAAGCCACCTGTAATACGGGCGTTTCTATTTGCCTGTCCTACCGAGATGGAAACGTGTGAGAAATCCTTAAGATTTTTCTGAGAAACTGACCGGAGTTACGCAACTGCTTCGAACATCCATACCAACCTGGAGGTGGGGTGCCGTAGAAACAACAAACAGGAACTTTACAGAAGAAGGAAGTTCGTGAGATGCAGGGGGTCCAGATGACACAGATGTCGCGAAGATAAGCTGATGTCGAACCTCTGTCTACTCTGTGCCTTCAGTGTCAAACGCATTTATGTCTATGACAGTTTTTGTCTCGTCAGTTTTGTGAAGAATAGGTAAAATAAATGCTCGAAAGAACTTGTTGCTGAATTACTGAAAAGAGCAATAGGCATCTGCAGTTTCGATGCTCCAAGTTAAATTTCATTGCAGGAATTCAAGGGCCAAACACTTGCCGGTGTCTTTAAATGTTCAAAAATCAGAGACGAGATGTGGAATTTTGAATAGTAGATCGTGAGAGTGGCAGAATTACTTCGAAAGAAAACAATGGACAGCGTGAAAGGCAAGAGCTGAAGGAGATAAACCGACAATAACATTAAAAAATAACATAAGGGGTTATTTATCATCATCCATCAGCCATACTGCGACTTCGCTTCAGATTCGAACTATTTTGCCCTCAAACATTTCAATTTATCTCTCTAGTAGTAAGCCATAGATCCACCGTCTTATTTATTGCCGTCCAGAAAAGTCGAAAACCAAAAGGTGTTACACTGACTGAGCGATGACAACTGTAGGATTGGACACGAGGAGAGTCCGTTTCCCTTGGAGTTCCGACCTAGATCTCACATGAGTGGTCGCCTTTGACGGAGTACCAATAATCGGGAAGTTCTGACCGACGGAAAATACGGAAAGTAGAATGAACATTCCCAGTTTATTTCTCGTCATCCCATAGGCATACGGCAGCTCCATCATAACCATGAAAAATAGGTAGACCTCCATCTTTTGTGGAAAAAGAAATGAATTTTCAGAGTAAATTTGTTTAGTCAATCTTCATCTGAAGTGTTAATCAACTCTTTTGGAAAACGAGCCAACGCAAAGTGTTTCAAAAGAAAGTCCTTTCCTTCGTCGTCGAACTCTTAAAATGAGAAAATGTAGGCGCGATCCCTGGAACAAAAACTTTATTCGCTTGATGGTTCGAATTCACGCTCGAACCCATCATCAGAGGTGACGAATTATCGGACAGCATTTTGTTGGCATTTTTAGTAAGGAAAAAGGCTTTGACTAGTAAAACTAACCCATCGCAACTGTCTTAAGCTTAATCTCTGTATAATGCTAGTGTATCGAAGTCATATGCAGTGGCTTATTGTACGAAGCGTGTCTAAACTTCGAGTAAAAATTGGGAGTTTTTTCCATAAAGTGAGAGTGAAATCTAAGTAGCAACTTAGTAAAGTCAGTATAAAAACTGTCTTGTCCTGTAGATCTGCTGAAATTTTAGTGTTGAGTCGAAGCTTGAGGTCACAAACTATGAATGTAAGTACTTTGCCAGCAAGGCAGGACTGAATGACGTCTTTTAAGGGAGTACAAGTTTTTCCTGACTGACACAGACTAGGCAGCATTTTGAATTATGCACCAAAGTTTACCATTTAACAACGAAGACGTCTGTAAATTGTTGTGATGACTGCATCCTAGCTGGTACGATTGTCCAAAAAGTGGAGGTCGTCGGACTGCAGAGGCCTCGGCACTCCAACGCCGGTACACTGCGCTCCGAGCGGTAGAGCAAAGTGTGTTCAACTTATGGCCAGCGCTAACAGGAAGTGGCGGTAGTGTGCAGGGAGTCGTGTTATCAAGTTTGCTTGGAAGCAGGGAGTTGTTACCGGTGAGGGAACTAAATGATCCTATTTTCTGCAATGTTAACATAATTTCCACAGTTTTTGTAGCGCGTTATATTGACGGCATAAAAATAATGCCGACGACGGTATTTCGGCAATCGTGGAATGCACAGAACGCTCACGGAATGACGCAAGGTGCCAACATGGTCATGCATACCACAGGTGACGACTGTTTCATTGGCTCAATCGAAGCACACACCAAAGAAAGCCAATCAATAAGCGGCTTATTCAGCCAGTAAGACGTAATCACACGACTAAGAAACGTTTAATTAGTCATCTGCCTTCATGAGCCCTACTAGACACGTGAGCAGGTCGAGAATCAATAGTAGAATTCTCAAACTAGTAAAAATTTAAATTTTAGCGAAATACAAGGTTTCGTACTTAGTCATTTTTGAAATATTCAGGTGCCATGGACATAGTCAAAAGCCGTCCGAAATATTTGAGAAAAAATAAAAACCCTGAAATTCACTCGCTCAAATACCGTGAACGATATTTATTTAAGGAATATTAGCAAATGAAGGCAACGAAACAGCCAGACTTAAATGATGGAGCCAGACACCAACGAACTTGGATAGGAGGAAAATGTATTCAAACTACAAAACGATCACGCTTTGAAACGGATGTCAAAACACTAGAAACTCAGAATGAAAAGGTCAAAATGCATGAAGTATCTGCTGGCGGATGTGACTGCACTGAATCAAACCCTTTTAAAAATCACCCACGGGTTTGAAAAACAGACTAATTATAGATATGCATCACTTTCGGAATAGATTATCTTTATTTTGTTCGCATAGGTAGTGACAGTTAAGTAGGACCAGCACGGAGGTATCAATACTACCGAACCAAAGTAGGCCGTGGAACCCAGAAAAAATTGGTTGAACTCACCAAATATATTTTAAAGTAAAAATTGCTGAAGTCAAAAGGCAACACTGACCTGCATTAAAAATCCTCTGCTATTAATTTATGCACTATAACAAGTCGGCTTTCGAAATCCTTTCAGCTACCTGTGTGAATCAAACGTGGTGAAAATGGGTACTCTGATGGTACGTATGGTTTATTTCAATCATATTTCCTAGAAAGGATACACAATTTCGGCTTGCGAGAACTTGTCTCCTGTCGAAAGGTACGAAAATACTTTATCTATATGCGGGTCCAGCATTTCGCATATTTTGGGCACAGACTGAAATATTGCCAACTCTAAAAGCTAACAAACTCTTTACCATGCATTTTTCCTCCAAACCAGTTTTAGGTTAATGTTAACGCCGCTTTTCGGCTTTGATTAACGAACCTGTGGATGCGGAGCCAGATACATACTCATGTGAGCTCAGTAAACTGCATACTGATGATTTATTTAAACAAAAATACTCTCCTCCCTGAAATACAAACTTTACATCAAAGTAAGTTAATGCAAAATGAAGTAAGGAAATTGAATTTCGTGAATCCTTTTAATAAATTAAATATATAAAAATATCGAAAATCACTGGAGGACAAGCGCAAAAATGCTTAGCTTCGTCCCGAAGTTTTAATCACGCCAGTGGTTGCGAAGTTTCTAACTTGACTTTGCCTTCATTTATGTATAAATTAACGGGCAGTTGAGTTCCAGAACGAAGAAAATAAAACTGACTGCTTATAAGGAAATTTAAGGAGTTGGCAAATTCGCACAATTCATTTGCCTCCATTGTAAAAAATCCGACGGCTTCGGCCGAATTCAAACCCAAGGCCGAAAGTGCAAGACTTGTGTACAGCACAAGCTTTAACCACCGGAGCTACGAGGCCTTACGGGCAGCCGCGAGTTTTATCAAACGTGGGTGAAGTTACACGTCCAGCTTACTGCAACTGGACTTAAAAGGGATGATACTCAGGGCTCCCGGAGGGGCCTCGTAGTCCAGATGGTTAGAGCGTTTGCCGTATATAATCCCATGTGTTTATTGTTATGGGTTAAAATCCCATCGAGATCATCGAGTTTTCACAATTTGGTCGGATGAAAGGGAATAAAATCGCTGGGGACGAGAAGTTATACGGTTCTGGTCCAATAGTAGGCTTTCG
Source organism: Schistocephalus solidus (assembly GCA_017591395.1). Lineage (NCBI taxonomy): Eukaryota > Metazoa > Platyhelminthes > Cestoda > Diphyllobothriidea > Diphyllobothriidae > Schistocephalus > Schistocephalus solidus. Next base: position 138,523 of record WEDG01002213.1, read on the forward strand.
TAAACTAAAGGAATAGTTCCGGTTCTTTCGCTGATTCTATTGCCCACAACAGGGATTAAAAATAATGAAATTGTAAGCTGCAGAAAAGTCAGAAAACTAGACAAATTTTGGTTTGCTGGCAGTCCGGAGAAACATTCGATAATGCACTGTGGAGTAAATATTTGGTAGGTGCATCGGCTTCAAACTCGGATACGTACCTGGTTGGAGCTCGACTTTGCATCACGCACCGTTTAAAATCACTCGAGGACGAAGTTGGTAAAGGTCTTTTTAGTTCCGTTAATGAGACTTAAGTCTCGGTGATTATCGCCCGCCGTCCTATCCCCTTTCTCAAATCTACACAAAAGAATGGGCAGGTTCCAGTGATCTAAGCCAATTCCATCTCACCACGCCTGTTCGAATATAAATGGACCCAGTGCGACAGAGTTTCGATTCGATACTTGTGAATTTTGGCAATGGTGTTGTCTTCATCACGCGCCTTGTTGCTTCGCAGCCAAGTAAATGAGGAGGGTCATAGTAAAATGCATGGGTTGGAGAAGAACGAAACTCTGATACAAAGGAGGTAGCGATGATTTTTTCGTCACATCGGTGGAAATTCCTGATACGCTTACACCAGTGCTCGCCCTTGGCGGAGTTCTCAACAAAAAGATCAATATTTATATCGCAAACCGGATTTGCTTCGTGCATAGGGTCTAATGAAATGGTGAATAAGTCCAAAGAGTTGTGGTATGGCCGGAATTTGAAGCCTCCGCGACATGGAACACACCACTTCGGCCCAATATGCTTCCAGTATTGTCCAGCTGGTTTTGCCGTAACTTTGTGATATTAACAGAATCTAGATGGAGAGATCTAGGAAGACAAGGGTAAGGCTCACGATGATAGACACTGAAGTAACTTTGCGTCAGTCAAATAATTATTACAACTGAAACCATCGGACTACCAGCGGAAGTCTTAAGGCTTACTTAAAATCTCCAAAATATGTTTAAACCACCAACCGAACCTGTAGGCACACGTAAGGTGAAGCACGAAAAGGGACGACACTGATAAGACGTGCACCGCAACAGTAATCGGCGTCGGTTTAAACGTTGGCAATACTGCAGTAGTGGGAACTGAGAACTAATTTCACCGACACCGGCAAGAACAATAAAAGAGGCGGGCGTCCCGGCAGAGATCCAAAGTAAACAGGACAGTGTCATAGATGCCCCTACCCCTTCCTAATTTCAGACCAGCAAGGAGGACTCTGTGATGAGTGCTAGAGCCGCGATCGTCATGGTAAACATACACAATCGTGCAGCCGCACTTAAACAACAACAGTCTTGCCTACCGTGGCGCGGTATTTCCACCCCCATTCCCGTGGTAAAGGGTTGCTTTCATTCGAAAAATCGGGAAATCTTTGCGATAAACACCTAACATTTATACGCTCCGGTATCTACTCACCGGAAATGCATCCTCTTTTCAAACAGGCCATGACTTCCCTGACACGCTCATCGTTATACATCTGGAAGATAAATTAGGAACAACGAATTTGCTACGTTAAGCATTGGAATCGGCGCAGAGGACGAAGGAACAGTAACTAACCGGAAGTCTTTTGGATTTGTTTTCCACAAACCCTGTTTTGGAACCGGTCACATTATCTGAAAGTGAGACCCCAGTGCGCAGCAAGCAGAATGCAGACAAACTTGTCAGTTTCTGGGATAGCGTCGGGGGTCCAGGCTTCAAGCAGTTTTAACTTTCATGAATAATCGAGAAAAGGCGATTCCCAGGTGGTAAGTCAGAATAAGAAGGAGTGTTCACCGGAATCGAATGCCACATATAAAACGGAACGAAGAGAGTTGCCAACGAAAGTCATAGCGGAGCAATCTGTATAGGAAAGGGGCCTCCGAAACCGTGGCTAGATACCTCGCGCCTCTTGGAATAGGAGTTACCTACAGCCCTACCTCAACAATCTGTCAGAAAGTGATGCAACCAAAGGACCCCATTCCTAATCAGGAGAGGTCAGCCGTTGTCTACCGACTTCAGTGCAGCTGAGAGATGTCAACTATGTTGAAGAAACCGACCGAGAGCTACAAACGAGAATCCACGAGCATCAGTTGGCCTTACGAACATTGGATCCAACGTCAGAGGTGGCAACCCACGTTGTGCAGATAGGGCACATCGTCAACTTTGACGTCGCCAAAATTGTGGGCCAAAGGGACGATCAAACATCAAGGCAGATAAAAGAGGCCTAGATGCCTACTAACTGCTCAGTCAACCGCCGCGGCATGGAACAACTGGGGACGCCAACTATCTCCGCGGCCAACGAGGACGGGGGTGAAACACGCAAAAGTGAGACGCTGACCGATGCAACACCACAGAGGATCAACAGGGGTGAAAGCAACTGGGGTGAGACAAGTCATAGTGAGACGCGACGGCCGACGCAAGTCGAGGAGGCGATCGGCGGGGGTGGCGACAGCGGCGACACAAGGGGAACGCAGCGCACAGCCAGTATTGACAGACCAGGAGCAATGCAAACAATGGCATATAATCGCAGCTGCCAGCATGACTTTTCAGTCTCTGAAAATGGGAAGATGAAATAACTAATCAAAACTTCAGACAATATACCTCTCCCGGTGAACGCTTGTTCTTTTTTATTATTTTTTCTTCTTCTTCCTCGTCCTCGTCTTCTTCTTCTCCTCTTCTTCTCGAGTTTTATGTACTGAAGGGTGGTCGCTTAAGGGCGAATGCATCGACTATCTTTAGAGTATGGACAAAAACTAAAAACAGTGGGTCACCTATCAGCACAGTCCTTTTTCGTGAATTTCTGAGTTCAGACTGCTTGCAGTCCCTAACGTTGGGCTCCTTTGCGGATGTGAAGACCCAACCTGTTCCGGCGATCAGCCTTTCTCACTTTTTTCAACACCCGACAGTTCAAAATGTTAATATTTAAAAAAATAAGGGTAATGGAGACATCATTTGGTATGTAAACAGGAGTGTCTAATACAGCAAACCCGCAAAATGTTTTTTTTTCGGTCAGATATATGTCCATAATCTGACATTGGCTTCATAATTTTCCATATTCCATCTGAGATTTAAAGGGGTCCTTGTATAGCCAGGGAAGCAAGCAAAATCTGACAATCTCTCATCAATACCATCAAATGCATCTGCACAGTAAGCTAATTTTTATGCAAGGATTAGTGTATTACAGGCGGAAGCCAAGCAACTTATGACAGAATATAATTACTTAATGAAAAATAAATAAACTTGGAACGGTTTTTGAGATATACAATCCTCATAACTGAAGGCATCTTGTTGGGGCCTGATCAATTGATTTAAGGTAAAGAATTTAGGGTAGGCGCTCACCGATCGGTTACAGGGCGCACTCGTCCCGTTGCGCCTTGGGGTTCACTCTCGAGCCCCGGCAACGGCTGCACAGCGGCTAGGGATATAGGCAAAATAACATGAGCTAAAAAGACGAGGGAGACTGGAAGAACCATTTCTGGCTTATTAGCTATCATCTGCCAGCCATACCCAACCCAAAGTGTGGCGGCACCCGAGGCTCGAAATCGTGACCTGTTGGTTAGAAGTCCAACGCTCAAAGCCACTGCGCTACCAGCTCGTTTTCTTGCTAGTTTCGATCGGGAATAGGCGCTCACCGTTTGGTAATAGGACTTATTCGTCTAGTTATGCCTCCGTGCTCACTTTCGAGTACCGCCAGCAGCCACACAGCGCCTACTTACCATAGTTAATATTCCCGATCGAAACCGGCAAGACAACGAGCTTGTGGCGCAGTGGGTTTAAGCGTTGGACTTCTAACCAACAAGTCACGGCTGTTACGCCAGAAATGGCCATTACAGTCTTCCTCGTCTTTGTTGGTCATGTTATTCGTCAAAGCATTTAAATAGACAGGTTTTCTGCCAAATTATGCAAATATTAATCAAATTAAACGTACTGATGAGGAGTTTTTTTATTCTAGAACAGTAGCCCACTAAGTAAAAAATCGTCCTAACAAACGTGCTTTTAAGATGGTTTCGCCTGCTGTCTGTAGATCACCACTAATTACTCTCTCCGACGATCCGACACTGTTGGTTCAACGCACGAAGTTTTTCATGAAACAGAGGGAGCTGTGATAAAAATTTACAAAGAGCAGAACAGGTGTATATAGACACACCCTTGTATCGCAGCGGTAGTATACATTCCAAACTACCGGTCGAACGACTGGCCTCGCAATCATACGCAGATACCTAAGACGACCCAGGTACTGTTCACCGTTCAGCTAGTAGTGAATAGCCTTAAAAATCAAACCTCTGTCAGTGCAGTATCGCTGCCACTCTTCATTCTGTCAGACAACTGAACTTACCCAACAACCACCTCTACCACATGGCCCACTTGCTGGGCGCAACACCTGAGCATGAATCCGCTTGCATTGAAACAGACTTTCGAAACGCCTACCGCAGTGTCTCGTCTCCTGCCCGCCTGGTTCCGATTGTAAGACAATATCAAGAATACCCAAGACGAGCGAGGGTGCAGTAAAAGATAAAGTTAAACAGTCACTCTATACATACTACGTAATCTGGTCTCCGCAGAACCTAACATTTTTTTCAGGGTGGCTTTGTTCTCATATGTACAAGTGTGCCATAAATGCCATATAAAGAAGAATCAATTACAACCTGTCAGATGGAAGCCGTCCAGGTTAAAAATATTTGAGCGTCGTGAGACTTTCAAACGCGTCACAGTTATTGCAGTGAGGATTGCGTTAATTTGCCATGGGGATCGACTCCCCAATATCGAACTCGCTTCCTCACCCTTCCTTCTCCCAGGAACCAGTCGAATAACCGAGCCTAGCAACCAGCTAATGCTGGAATTGGGAAGAGTATGTAATGCTTCAAACTTATACATAGGCCTGCCAAGGCACCTCATGTGCATGACAGTATTTATAACTCAGGCAGAGTGTGCGCATTCGGATTAACGCGTGTCGCGATCCAGTCAGTGCTCCGTTGCAGTGCAGCGCATCTGCAGCACAGTCCGTTGTGGAAACCACACCATCACCACCAGAACACGAATAACAATTTAGATGTTAAGCGAAGGGCCAAAGACTGCAGCGATCAAACTCCTTTTATTTACACGTGTTTTGAACGCACCTGACGAAACCAGATCACCTTTATTGGACATCACAGATCCCTCTCTAATTCAAAAAATCAATCCATCTAACCAACCCAATTACCAGAAATTCCAATATCCTGGAAACTGAAGCTGTGTGGTCCCAGTCCGATGAAACTTCCCAAAAAAGCACAGACCACAGCGGTTAGCCTAGCCCAGCAGAAGCTCTGGTCTAAACATAGGATAGACTAGACTGGGTGTGATTTGTAGCACCTGTAAAAACTTCTCACATGCACACTACTGCCCACTTTCACCTGTAGTACTTTGCAGTCTATTGCAACTCCACCCTACAATTTGCCCATTAAAATCTGTCCCACAGCCAAACTGCATGGATGGCTACAACCTGGCTCGTCAGCAATGTATCAATGCATCTGAACAATAACCTCCCAAGCACTCATCTCAGCATCCGAACAACAGACACAAGCTGACGCAGCTGTCAGTGCTAACGGGCAGACCAGCAAAGCGATAGTTGGTGGAGGAAAAGAAGGGGAGTTGTTTTGACCATTTCATGGCAAACGTCTGTGATAGGGTAAGCCTTTGTCAGAACAAAATGTTATTCAACACAACTGAAGCAGATATAGATGACTGCGCTTCTGCTTCTTCTGGTCCTTTTGACAGTAGGTGGGTTATCATATAAAAAAATTAACTAAAAATTTGAAACGTGTTTTCGAAGTGAGGGTAATACTTGACCGGGTGTGTAGTGATGCTTACTGTGGGGCATAAACCGAGGATATCTCGTTCACAATACGATATCGGCTTTTGAATATGATCCTTTCTGGTCACCAGAAAAAAAACAATCCATCAAAATTAATACTCAAGTGTTATTAATTATTCTATTGATTTCCAGCTGTGATTATATACTCTAACCTATAGGTAATTATTCATTGATAAGGAAACCAAATTCTCTTCAAATTGTATGCTCGAAGGCAAAACAGCTTATAATTTCAAAAAAACAATTATAATGACAAGATCTTTAAGATTTAAGCTTTTGACTTGTCCATCCAAATAGCTTTAAACTTGTCCGTTTATTAGTGCTCCACACGTAGTATACAAAGTAGCCCATGTCCACTGTAAATTATGTCGGCATTATATGGTTTCTACTTAAAAACATAGATAAATTTAGGATTCTTTAATTAAAATGCGTTGGGATAGACTATTCAGTGGATGAAAATCTTGTTAAAAGTGGAGGTTAACATTTTGTAAACCGGCGTCCTGGCATGACTAAAATAGTTTGCGATTATGATGTCTGGTAATCATTGTTAAAAACCTCATTAAGTGATTTCTTTCTAATCGAACACCCATGTGCGAATTTTGGCATACCAATTTTTTTCACGAAGGTTTTGCCCAGTCGTCAGTCTCACCATCAGCGCTTTGGCACACAGGATCATGGCGAGACTTCTCTCCCCTACGCTTTTATGCTCTTCTCTGCCGCTATCATTGGGATCTCGAATGATAACATTTGCCTCCGAGCTGCCACGTCTGACTTAATTTATGCACTGTCAGGCAAAGAGGTTAACATCTATGAGCACTGCAAAGGGTCTAATATAGAAGAAGCATTCGTTTTGATTTACAGGCGATATAGGCAGAGTTTCCGCAGTCGAAAAAGCTGCTATCAGTCGATCACGACGTCGTCTTCTGATTCCCGGGGCGAAGGGGAGGGATCAAGTCCTTCTGAGAGTCAAACTGCGAAGCCTACCAACAACCCGTGTATCCTGAAATAGATGTCTGCAGCTCTCCTGTTAGCTCGCCATCACTGACTTCTTGTAACTTATAGAATATAAATTAACTTACACTTGCTAGAGGGGTTTTGCACCCTTTGGATTCTTATTATGAACTCCAAACCTCCATTTCGTGGCTTAGTTCACTAACTATAGATTCATTCACATAAGACAAAAAAAGTTCGCTGCGAAAATTAGAATGTCTGTTGTAAATGTCCTTAGCTATTCTACTAAAGAGTGCCTGACTTTGTTGACTTCGGCTTGCTCCACCCGTGGTTTCCGGTCATGCGATCAAAAAGCTGTTTTAACAGGCGGAGAGGGAGCAGGATTTAAAATATAGCAATATTTAGATCCCTGGGGACAACTGGGTGTTCAGAGCTGAATACTAATTTGTTTTTCCTTGCCACTTGTTTGTTACTTCAATCGACTTGAAAGCGGTAATAACTCGACCTCATAAAGTTCACTCTAGGGAGTCGACATGTCTATTTTCTTATCCCGCTAGGGAAGGTCTACTACTATGTTTTTTGCCTGTGAGGAGGGCAGTCTAACGAATTGAAGCTAAGAGGATTCGTCATGCCACAAAATCCTTGGAAGAAGGATAAGGTTAGGATTAATGGTGTTGGGTAATGGGGTACGGAATGAACGAAAATTAAGAGGAGGTGGGTAGGTGGGGGTAGAAATCAGGTTGCCTCATTCTTCCTCGCACTGAATAACATCCATTTTACATTTATTAGATTCAGTACTGGTCCGCAAGTGCAACGCTTACAGTTTCTTCCCGCTAATTTCCAGAATATCGTCAACTTACGTCAGTCTGAAAAATTGTTGTTAGTACGCCTCTCAGTCCGCCCTCCAATTGCTTTCGATAGGAGTCTCCCACTGACACTGAAAACACGCCAAGTCACGTCCATGGCAGCTGGTACGACCACAAACATCAGTGAGTACGCGTTGCGATAACCGCGCGCGGACACCGGAAAATGCGTCCAAAAATGAAGGTTGATTTTTGTTTTCGCGTGCGAGTGCGCGAGATAGTCTGGTCATTTGGGAAGCTCAAAAAACCGGCAACCAGTAAAAACATGCCTTTCGGTCTCACCAGGCCTGACCTAAACTATCTATTGATAGGGAAATCAATGTTCAACCTAACCATCGCGGAAAAATCGGCCAGAAGAAGATGCCTGCAGGGAACAAAAATCTACATACAAGAAATCCAACTTTTACAAGGCGTGGCACACTGATTGGCTTATTAAAACAAAAAAACAGGGAGACAGTAAGGCTTTTAAAGCAATTTAAAATAACCGCAGGTTATCATGAGCTATTTCCTCAGCCGAGGTACATTTGACCTGCTATTGAGATTTTAACCTCCCTGTTGTAAACGAAAGGCCGTGGGAGATATAAAGAAGTACTAGAGCATTGTGCTTCCACCAACCTTTCTCAATAGTAAATCAAGTCTCCTTGGTTAAACTTTCGCTCAGAATCGTTTATGGTACTGTAAAAATAAGGAAAAGGTATCGGCAAATAAGGGAATGTATGTTTCCGTTATATATTAACTCTGAATGGGCCTCAAGATTGTTATTTTGTTTTCAAACTAAACGCAGTCAGGCGCAACCAAACGGTTGTGAAGAGTATTGATATCTGCGCACTGGCAGTCGAGACCCTCATTAATGTTTCCAAGGCAGAAGCACTTAAATTCACCTTGGATAGGCAAAAAGAGGCTGCCAGTTAAAATTTCGAATAAAACTGTCATGTAAATCGCAGGGGAACATCGAGCTCACATATGATTTCGTCTAATTTCCTGTGCGGCTTGTCGGATTAAAGTAAAAACAGTTATGAAGCGAAGATTTAGCCGAGGTTAGTTAGGTACTGTATGAGAGTAATTCCCGGGGAAAACGGTTTAGTTTTAACAACCCGATTGCTTTCTCGCGAAGTTCCTGAGATTGAGTTAGAGCGTCAAAGGCCAAAATTTATTCTCAGTCACGTAGGTGGGCACGAGTACCATAGTAAGTTCAGCAAAGTGGACGATGCACAGAATTAACGGGATGAAGTAGTAGGCACTACCGCGCGGATTGAGCTATGACGAAGGAGATTTGTGCATCATCTAGGACTCTCTCTCTCTTGCCTGGTGCGCCTACTATGTTCCAATCACATGAATAGAGCAAAAAGACTGTAGATGGACACGAACGCAAGACCTGTGAATTGGGTACCGCGTAATTGCTGGGCGCTTAACCTACCAGAACCAGACTGCAGCCATCAAAAGCTTACAACACTGACAGGTTCCATAAAAGTCAAATTAAGAAATCATTACCACCTGACTTTCATCAAAACTGTGCTGATCAGTTATTTGAAAACCACCCAGCCACGACTGTTCAGGATTTATAGCACCTAAAAAGTGCGTGAAATGCATTTTAGCCAGGAAAGGTCACACTGGGCAGACCTTTATCGCTAAACTTTGCGGCTTTGAGGCCTGCCATCCGACGAGATGACTCAGTCCTTGTGCGGATATTTCGGAGTGACTGGAGAACTGGCAGTCAAGTTGCAATAGTTACTCCATCATATAACCTTAAGGACGCTGTCACTAATTTGGGGCTCAAGCCACCCTTGCAGATGTCTGGTACATTCTGCCCAAACAAAGTTGCACGTGGCAAGCGTAGGCAGGCTATTTTTGTGTTGCCACTGGCACTGCGGCCGAGGCCACCTCAGAGAAGGGTCGGCGATGGAGGTAAATGTGGTGGATGCTGCACACGTCTGCCTAATGTCTAATAGTACCTGTGTTGCTCCCAGTTCGAGGTGCGGGTGGTGGACGTCGTTACTTGCGACGGATGAACTGTCGGAGAGGAGGTCGAGTGCGGTAGCTGGGCAGCCTTTTGCCCCGCCTCTCGCTTGCTACACACATACATGTTTGGCTCTGGTTCTGCACCAGCAGAACCAGTTTTGACGACCCACACAACTAGGACATGCAGAACGACACGGATAGACAAGGAGAATCACAGAGACTTCACAGAGAACGAGAGAGACGATGGAGCGTCTAACAACACGAACAGTTACCATGACGAGTTACTGCTGAGGCGGGTGGATTGGGCTGCCGGGGCAGCGGCCATTGACTCCACAGAGGCCTCAGAGCCACCCGTGCTGGCCAGTTTTTGGCGAAAAGCCTCCTGCAAGGAGATGGTTTTAAAGAAAATAGACGAACCACGGATTTTGTGGGGCATAGAAAGCACAAAACACTTGGAACATCCGTCACTGGATGAAGCAATCTAAAGACAATTATTCTGAAGCCTGCATGAGAAAATCAAATTTCAATTTTGCATATGATTGCCTGGGAATTGTAACAATGACAGTGTCGTTGTAGAAACTTAAAATTATCATTTCGTCAGTCTATGTTGTTGTCAATGTCTGTGTTTATACCTGTTCAATAGGTCTTCGAAAAAATGTCAGTGGCCCCGACATAAGAGTTTAGAATTGTCAACGAAGCCACTCTGCATGGAGATGTTTTGGAGCAGTAAATTAAATGCATAACATGCAGTTTGATAACTAAGTTATCATGCCGAACAGTCTGCTTACTTTCCTTTGCCGAGGCCTATAAAATGCTGTGCTTTTGTCTACTCTCTTAGAACCCTGGCGAATTCTCAGGAAGGCAGATGTCAAAAAAGGAGAATAAAGATGTGTATCGGATTTCAGGTAATAAATAATCAGTTCTCCCAAGCAAACTTAAGATATTACGCAAGTTCGAACCATCAAAAAATGGGTCACATTATAGTCTTGAGACCTGAGGAGCGGAATAAGTGTTCTCGACCGGGGAAATGGATGGCAATCAGGCTTCAGAGTCGACAAAACTGTATCATAGAACGACAAAAACATGCAAACGCAAATAACTTTGTCGGGAATACTCATTTTAATTAACGAGATGAATCCCGAGAGGGCAAGACCCGCTTGGTGGCTTGATGGTTCGCAAAAGGGCGTGTTCACAGAAGCCTATGAACAAGACGCCCCCTGAAAAAGCATACCATGAACAAGACTGGCTCTTTAGTCCAACGGATAATTAGTCAAAGGCGGTGCTGGCTTAATGCCAGAAGGATTAGCTGTTAACCGAGCAGACAAACCGGTAAATTGCTATAACAGGGCTATAAATCAAAGTGAAAGGATGGCATATATATATATATATATAACGAGGAGTTCATACCGTTCTCTCAACATATGTGCTAACTAAAAGCCCAGGCATGTGTTTCGCCGATGCATGGTTCAGCTGCGAGGAGTTTGGCACAATATCTCTACAGAACCTAGTGTTTTCGGTTTTGAGCCAAATTCTTCCTAAGCACCTTTGATTGGGTAGCGGTATTGGATTTACAGTAGCAGCGATGAACTCATGGGACGAAGGACGAAGGGAACACCCATTCTCCAACCTTCTTTTCCAGATTGCCAAGAACATGCGCTCAAAGTCATCGAATGGAGTGAGGAATGCCCGAATCGAAACAAAGTCTGCATCCTTCCCTGGAGGATGTTTTTTTGTTCACGGTACAACGAAACGCCCAGTTCCAGCCACTCTTCTCCGCATGCGGTCAAACAATTTCGACTGCTGAGGAATAATGGGTTCAATGACTGATAAAATGGAATATTTGTTGCTAGGCAGACATCGCGTGTGTCTAGACACACACTTAGAATTTATAAACTCCCTGCAAACAGCATCCGCCAGGACAAAGATAATGTTCCTCCAACTGCTCCATCACAAGATATCTGAAACACCGAGCTAAGGATTGTCAATCGCGAGAGCTGACTTCTCCTTGTCAGGATGCAGGGCAAAAAATTACTTTACAGTTATAGCATTTATAGATGGCACGACTGATTTTCAGGTCTCGTTCTCCGTAAATATGACATTTTTTTGGTTATCGTAGCTTGATGCACGCAAAACGATACCTTCAGTGTAGTTAAGTTCGGTAAATCGATTACATTTTCAAAACAATATAAAAATTATATTCCGTCATTCGACCTTCGCAGATGACGATGTACGTCACTATCCCATGAGGTGGACGCAGCCATAACTTGCAGGGCAATTAATTTAGACTGCATCAGACTTTCACAGCATCCACCTCAACCCCCTTTTAACATCCACAGTAGAGCAAAGCAAGACACATGTATAAAATGATTGAATATGAATGCATACCACAGAGCCTGACCCACCTCACAGAACAAATGGGTCACTTTTAGGTGTGTCTGTACTGTCTCCGGTGGAACTCCGATAACTTTTTGAGACAAACACAGCCCGCTGGTTTTGTTCACTGCTTAGTGAAATAGGAAAACGGCTGCCTCGATTATTCCAATCTGTCCTCAATACCGCATGAACTAATTTTGACGAAAGTGGTAAGCACAATAACTTTTCTACTTTTACATGGCCGTCAGAGGTACTCAGTAACAATCGTTCTTCCTGCAGTTTTCGTATCTTGAAAAAAGTCAAAAGTAATCCTGCTTCCAAACCTTTTGCTTGGAGTATGCAGTATTAACTTTCTACAATATGTTGCCAGCTATACTTAGAGTGAAAAAAATACGAGAGGCCACCAACAGGTTTCTTTAAAAAAAGTTTCGCCAGTCATAATGCTACAGGTGGCAAAGCTGGGCACAAGCAGTTTCAAAGTTTTCTGCGGTTAAAGTCGGTGAAAATCTACGAGAACTGGCCTTCTCTCTTCGGATCAAACAAATGCAACTAAATATTAAACGCAGAACTCGTGACGTTTCCAAAGTTAACTAACCCTCTAATGCCAATCCTTACAAAGAATGACTTGCGCGGTGAGAGACCACCAGGCTACTAATCTTCCTTCAAGACAAAAAAGTAAGCTGAACGCCAAAAAAATAGAGCGTTCCTCCTTTATAATTATGCAAATCTTTCGTAAAAGTGATAGGTTAAAGTTGTTTGTGAGTAAAAATAATTTTACGGAAAAGCTATCAAGACTTGCATACAGAAGAAAAATTTATGGGAAAATTCGAGCAAGTTTGCAAAGAAGTAATTGAAAACTGAGTAAATCCAAGGGCTAAGAGTACCACTTTTAAGAATGCAAAGAGATCCGTAAAATATGTGTTGTGTTAAGAGCTCTTCTTGATAATCTTGACTTACTCCGGAAAGCGAACCATCTGAGCTAAGGGCTTCGAAATTAATTTAATGTCCGGACTAAGGAGTACACGATTGCTCTTCATAAGTAGTATTCAAGAGGTTAAGTTTCGTTTAAAAGGCCTTTTAATATATAAATTAGTACATAGAGAAAGTGACAGCTCTTGCGACTACAGATAGAATTTGAGCTGATACTTCAGAACAAGAAAAAGAGATAAATTAAGCACATGCACTGCCTTTTTGCAGAAAATTACCTGATAACGTCTTTCTTACACGTTTGGGCAAGGATCGGAGTCAGCAACAGATAACCCATGGAACCTGTCTTACGGAACATTTAGTTTAATTTATGTAGGCGTTGTCCGGTTAAAGTCTTCTCGAGTTATGATAAGGGTGAGGGACGGGGTTACATTTAAGATTATGTTTAGAGTTAAGTTTTTGAGTTGGGGTTAAGGTCAGGGTAGGGCTAGAGGCCGGTGTCCTAAAGCTTCACCCATATAACCCCTATTACTACAATTCTCGTAAGACACGTTTCACCGGTTATCTCTTGCTAACCGCAACTACAAACCATACGCTTGCCAACTTTGGATATCATCTGTATCACGCTGACTCACGCCGTATTTATCACTTCTCGCTTCCAAATGGATCAAAGAATACCGTTTACATTACACTGAATTGGGGGTGTGGATATCAGCAAAACAAATCCATGAGGGCAACCCAGATGAACACGAATGACATTCTTATATGTCGAGAAACTCATACTAACACGGTCTCCTTACAATTAGGAGGGAGCTGAGTAAAACAGTGGGCGTGTTCCATCGACGGTCAAAAAGTTATTTCATCGACTCAAGTGTCGGTAACGTCAAGCTGCCGTCTTCCAGTAAGGTAAAAGAGAAGAATGTGATTTTCCTTGCCAGGCTATAGCTGCAAATATCACTATTTTTGCTGTCCGAAGACTCTTTGCCCAAGAGACTTAGCTGCATGCAAACCGATGCAGAAAATGTTTCTCATCTGTTCTGTGTGTACTCCAATTCAGCTGGTTAAAAACAGAAAATCCCTACTAGTCTATCCGGGATTACCGATAAAATTATCAGATTGTATCCCTCAAAATATCGAGCAATAGTTAAGAGGCTGCGCAAGGCGCCATAAAATTACCTCTCGGACACACTGATTTAAGGTGTGTCAGCAAAAGAATGATTAGACTGACCATTTAAGATCGCATGGTCCACATCAGGTAGACATAAATCTTTTCCGGTCATGTAAGTCCGGAGCTTCGGGTTTGCTAAGAACCACCGAATAAAGAGCCCCGAAACTGCGAATTGACGTCAGGGCTGTTCATTTCACCAAAAAAGGGCCAACCCAGTCTCAGTATCGCTGTCTAAACGTATCTTGCCTACTAAATCGAACAGTAACTAAGCGCTGCAAGTAAAATAGGCACTTTTCGAAATACAAAAAGATTAGATAGGTGAAACACCATGAGATTTTAGAGAGCGTGCACACACGGAAAATTTCCAAGCAAAATACTGGACCGTGAACAAAAAGGTAGCTGACTTGCCTTGACCACTTTAGTCTCCTGAGGTTTCTCACTCACATAACTGTCGTGATAGGGCGGTGGAGAACCGGGTGACTCTGAGGAGAGTTTGTGCATCATTTTCTCGGTGTCATCTTCAGCATACTGTGACTTAGTAAGAATCGATTCGCCGGAGCCCTTGCGGTTAAAACAACGGCCCGATCGTACCATGTATTGCAGAAAGAGTAGCAGGGCAGTAATCAGGGCAATTGTACAGAATATTATGATAGCCACGAAGCTGGCTCTGGAAATTCGGTTTCGGGGCTGGGGATTGAGATTGCGGTCCTCAGGCGCGGAATCCACAAACCCACCGGATTTGTATCGTTGATAGGGTACGCCGCTTGCTTCGGTGAGTATCTACATCACATATGGCAGGGAGGATTAACAACATAACTCCAAAAAGTAAAATATTACAAGCCCAAACGGTCAAAATACTCACGCATTTTCCTTCTGCAACCCGATCGGTAGGGTGGTACTTACCCCTTTATCCAAATATTTTTTTGAAATCGGCTAACGCAATCTGAACCCTCGACTCAAAGGGTATAACATTTGATCCTAATAACGTGTGGTAAAATTGATCTGAGGTCGGGGGTTGGCGTGCGAGCGGACGACAACGGAAATTACGTCATAAGCCTGTGGTCCAGGCTCTGTCATCTTCGTTGGTAACCCTTTTACGTCACTTCTGACAACCCCGAGTCCGGACTGCAAGAACTGTAAACTTAAGTTTCAGACTGAAATGGAATGAGCACGTTCCTGCCTAGTATTATGGTAGTGGCGCATATGCTAGTCCGACTATCGCGGACAGTGAAGGCTACCACTGTCATTGGAGATGGGCGCAGCCGGGGACTGGGCGTAAATCTGCCTATATTGAAGCAGACTTACGCTTCATTTGGCTGACATCACTTCTGACACAACCTCTGTGTGCTGATTAAAAGGTATACCACGATGATCTGAGGCACAGGTGGGCATAGAGGCTAAAATGTAAATCAGTTTGTCTACGAGGAGCATGCATGAGGCTGCAATGAACAATTCTCGGAATGTACGCCAGTGAGAGGTGCCCTTATGCTCAGGTTAAGAAGGTAACGTTGCGGACCTGGCCTCTTTCGAGGAAGGACCAAGCCGTCTCATCAGTAAACAACCGTCGAAGTCAAAAATTGCAGCACATCACCATAGGTTCATAGCCAATGCTGAATTTTAGTTGCGCTGATGGCACTTTCTGTTCCTCCTTCCATACCTGGGCTGATTAAAGGTGACCGTTAATGAGATCGGAAGCGGTAGATGACTTGACGCGCAGTCGTCGTCTAACGTATGTCACGCATGGCACCATAAAATTCACATGAAGGAGCCATTGCAACTTGAATCTTCTTCCAATTGGGGATTGAGATTGTTCCTGTTAATTTGACAACGTTCCAGGTCACGACCCTCAGTGCATAGTGATAGATTTAACTGGATCAAATATAAGTTACCAAGGAATGCGTCAACATGCCATGAGGAAGGACACTCCAGGATCTTCTATACTCTCTCCTTCTCTCAATCGCCAGCAAGCAGTCCGTGCCCGAAGGCCGACAGTGAAATAGATTAGACTGTTTCCTCTCTCCACGTGACCAGACTTCACCAAAGCGCACGAATAGTATGAGTAATATTCGCATGAAAAATATGTGTCCACAATATCGACCCCGTCAATTTGTACCGTTTGATCGATGGCTGTTGTTTTACTGATTCTTGTCATGTACACGCGTGAACGAGAACGCCCATTTTCGTCCGAACTTATTCTTGTGTGCACGTAGATGGAGGCACTGTAAGGGAAAACTGGGCTATGCTGTGTAATTTATCATTATTTTGCATGCGTATATGACTGAAGATACCGATCGGGTACTTGAATGTCCTGAGTCAGTCTAGGCATATAAGGCGGGCATGCAGAATGTTAGAGGAGGCTGTTAACACCAGCTCTCTGATTGTACTGCCGTAGGGTCACGGACTACTGACAGGGTTGCCGCACGACTGAATTGTGCGAGCCAATTTTGGGCAAGTTGACTGCCCATACTTCCGGTGGCCATCATCCTAGCTGTTCTGTCGGTGTTTCCGTTACAAAGGCTACAAAATTTTCTGCTCAGGCTGAACCGGGACTGTAAATTGATGTCGCAACGAGAATAGGTGAGATGTGTATCATCAGCGAGAATAATCACGGTGTTTTGTTATAAAAAATGTACAACGGTTGCTTGCTGACTCTGTTCTAGATTCGAAAGTAGCCAACGGGGCCAATCCGTGCACCGGATGTCGGGTGAGAAGTTGAACATGTTGGTCGGAGTTTGCTGGTGGTGGTCTTACCCTGTGCATTGATTCTTGCGTTCCTCGCCTCGCCTTGGACTAGCACCTTTGGCTGGCGTAGAAGACAGTTGTGTGCGTTTATCTGATAATGCACAAAGCCCGCCGAACCGGCAAATGGAGTTCATAAGTCTACTGATTGACTTGCAAATGTCCAATAGAGGTCGTCAGGGTATCCTTTTATCAGTGATTTTGTCTGCCTTACTGAACAGCAGCCGGTAGAATGTCAACATGAAACAGTCGCTTTAGAAGGTACTTTCTAAACATCCTCGCGATGCGGCCATCCCATCACAATTGAAGCTTTTGCAATATGTCATAGAGGCTAAGCGGAAATTTCAGTTATCGTTACTCCCACATAACCCACAGGCGTAGCAACGCCTTGGGTTAGGTATGGCTGGCCTGTGACGGCTGATAAGTTATAAAAGGCTATTTCAGTCTCGCATGTCTTTGCCGGTAATGCCTTTTTGCCTGTAAGCGGCTGCTGGCGGGGCTCAAGAGTGAGCTCCTTGACGCATCGCGACGAGTGAGTTCCGTAACCGATCGGCGAGAGCCCATCCACCACATATTTATGTATTAACAAATCAGGGGCATGCTGGAGATAAGCATATCTGGCTCATAAACCACACCTCAATCCTCGGTCTAGACATCTTGACGTTTCAACCCCGAAGCGCGGCCTGTGGGCAGTAAACCACACGTTTCATCCGTTTAATAATACCGACAAATACAAGGGTAAGCGTTCGTCAGCGAACGTTTCAGCAGTGAATAGCGGATACGAGACTGTTTCGGTTGCGATCGGGAAGTGTGAATTGACGTTACACCAATTTTATTGCAGGAAAGACTATGCCCATTTCCTTTTGCCTTAGGTCTCTACCAAGAGTCTTAGAAGGTGGTTGCTTGGCAACATTGATATTCCTTCGGAGTCATTACCTATTATTGTGTCTACCAGAGCTTCTGATTAGGACTTCACAACAAAGAGTGGCGGACATTTTCTGAACTGCAAACAAATAGATAAACAATTCGTGCTTAAACTGAAGAACTAAACAGTGTTTGCGTCAAATGTTTTAGGAAAAAAATCAGAGTCTGGCTCGAGAGGTCCCAATCCGAGGACGATTACTAGGTTCGTTCAATAATTTCTGGCAAAACCATAAAGCGGGATATAATAGAGAAAATCAGGCAAACTTACTGGGATTCCTTTACCGATATCCAGAATTCCATTCATTTGAAACCAATCGCGTTTGGACGCTTTTATACAATGAAAAATAAAGCTAATGTAAAAGCAAGTTCCGTAGCAAACGCCCTACGTTCATAGCGTACCCAACCACTCAATGTTAACAGGGTAAATGCAGAAATCTCATCCTACCCAGCACTATAAATCATTATAGGCAAATATGCATTTGCATTCTCTGGCTTCTAAAGTATATACTAGATATGAGCCAGTGATTTTAACTCTACAAGCAACTTGATTATGGTAACTTCCTAAGTAATACCTACCTAGTAAGTCAGATAAAAACAAAACAATGCGATAACTATCGGCAGTGGTTACTGCTTTCGAGTTTTTGAAAGGACAGTTGCGAATGTTTACTGGTAGATAATATGAGGTTTCCTATGAAGGACTGCAAACGTATGCGCCCCATAATTTCCCAGAGTTGGTTTGAAAACGTTAACGTCATTTCCCATAATTTCCTTCTCTAATCAACTCTCAGCTCTTAGAATAGAGAACCAATCAAACTGATGCCTCTGAACTGTGGAAAGCTTTCTAAAGACCTGCAGGAGATCAGTTTCTATTTCGGATTGATTTTTCAATATAAGGACTTACATAAGGAATTAATCACATCGTCAGCAGTTAAACCAGCTTGAAAAGGGACGTGAAATTGAAGAATCTTTCCAGATCGGTCAAGCCTATAAAATAGAAAAGAACGGAGAAGTCTGCTCGAGCACCGGAACAATTTGCTGGTTATTCTGAGCTTTCAAAACGTATAGGATGGGAGCGAAGTAAATCGCCAACAAAAATGAAAAAAGCTAATAGGACCTTTTCTTGTATAAATGATAAATGGACAGGATGTGGTTAGGCATTGCAAGTCTTCACATCTCAAGAAATGCCAACTACGGACTATAAAAAAGCAAAATTGCATCAGGTTTGTTAAATCAAACGCTCTCTGCAAAGTTTCACTTTAAAAAATGAAGGTCGTAGTGTGCCTCAAAGGATAAGTTAAACACCCTAAGACATTTTTCAGTGTCGTAAACAGTTTAAATACTTAAAAGGATGTTCTTAAAGACGCCATCCATAGAGGGCCCTGGAGCCAAAAGATGAGCCGCTCATGATTTATCGAAAAGAGAGACGTCGGTTCCATTCCCGTTCCAATCGAGGCCGAATCGTGCTGACGTTGAGAAAATAAGGTTGCAATGTCAACAACACGATTACTTAATTCATTGATGAAAGAGCTAGGATGTTTAAAGGGGACATTCATTGAGATCGTACATAGAATTTTAAATCGAAGAAAAAGTACGGTAATTCGGACCTATGGCCAGGCTAAACTACTAGATCTTTTCGCAATGCGGCCCATCAAATGCTACGAGTTAAGTACAGGAAGATAGGATATAAACCGAAATTTCCACTCAGGATGGGACTGATCAGGAGCTTTTGAATGACCAGAATGTCGGGCGCAAACACATGGTGTAGTTCACAATTACAGTCTTCAAAATTTGAAGACTGCTCGCACGAACGGCAATAAGACCAGCGTTCGTATTATTAGTAAACATCATGGCTCCCTAAACGGACCACGTGGTAGATGCGCCGAAGCAACGCGGGGCCAAGATCAGTGCACGGTATGCGTTATCCGGGCTAAGCTTCCATAACAAATGTCGAGCATCAGGGCGCGGCGGCATACGTAGGTGCAGGCTCACGCCACAACAACCACTCGCCATTCATAGCGCTCTTCCTCTATGAGATTTGATTCAGGCGTGGCGCCAGCCACCCGCGCCCGACCCCAATTCCAATCTTCTGGACTCTGTCTCGACACCAGACACAGACGGGTAAGGGAAGAGAGAGTGCGGTAGCTACAGCGAAAGTCTAATATCACTTAAAACCAATCCACGCGCAAGTCATCGCCCCCGCACGACCCTGCTGTGGAGCACACGTTGGATATCGTCGAAGTCGACGGTCGAACTTCAGTAGCATGCATCAAGAGGCTGTATGGTTCGCATGTGACTTTGATCGCAGCCGACAGAGCGTAAGCCCCTTGATCAACGCGCACAGCGTCTGGCTCAATGAAAAACTGGATCCGAGTTCACAAGTTGGAGCTCCGGCGTGCGGTTAGGGTTTGACTGAGTGATAACCATAAATAAGGCAAAAATATTTTCACATGTTCTTGCTTTGCAGCTATGAACACAGTCGCAATTTAAAGGAGCGAGGGACAAAATCCACTTAACTAATGATGCTGAAAAGGCAGCCTTGTACTGGAAGAGGTGAAATACTTACTGAAAGGATGCAACGGGCGGTCTCATGTCAACGTCTTGTGAGAGTGTGCTAAGGAAATCTTGCGCCTCGATGTAGTTAATTCTACAATAAAAAAGCAATCAAAAATATTTAGCGTTGGACAAAAGCGCACGCCACTTCGGTACCCGCCACTAAAGCAAGTAGGCGCAACCGAAAGTGCAAATTTGTACTAAAAATATTTTTCTTAAACAAAAGTCGAAAAGTAAGCAAGTTCATGCGGAAGTGTGACTATTTTCCAGGGAAAATTTTTAAAAAAATCTGGCCATGAATTTCAACAAGACGTACGGTTTTGAAAATCGGAGCCAGACTAGGTTCTTCACAATCCTCTCTAAATTTTCACTATCCATTTCGACGAGTTTTTGACGGTTGAAACGTTTGGAGACCATGGTTTTCCTTTGAAGTTGCCGTTTAAGAGCTAAAGATAAACAAAACGCAGGGAAATGTATAACAGCTTTTGAACTCTGCAGTCTACAGTAGAAATTGTTTTCTTTGGCGAACTTTATCAAGACAGTAGAAAGCATTCGGGCTGTGCACACACACACACCACTAAACCATGTCATAGTCATCCAAAATACAAGCCCAGTCTGTTGAATAGGGTCAACTTTGAACGGGAAGAGGGAAACACCCAGTTTTCACGAGCTCTTTTTCATCACAAAATCCCCAGGCGTAGTTTAGGGGCAAACTATCCTGTAGGAGATTCAAATACGCTACCTCAGCCAAGATTCTTGGACTGCACACCAACTACCAAATTCATTTAGACAATGAGCGTCAAATAGCACCCAGGTTTTCGACATACCCAAACCATGTATTCTTCTATTTCATCTCGCAGAAGTAGTCACTTAAGGTTTCATTGGAAGCTTATTTCCGAAAACATAAGCCACAACTGCACGATCTCCTGTTAGAAACCCTGCCTTGAAGCTGCAGTTGCTCGAAATCTAAAATTAACGAATTTTCAAGCGCGGGATGCATGCGGAATTTAATATTAGTAAGTGTAGACAACAGTGACAAGGAACACTGGCAAGACCATTTACAGCTTACCAGCCATCCTCAGCAAGCTGGTGATTGTACATTTGGGATTTAAATGACACATTAATGGCCATTCTAGTTGCCCATAGAAGCGAATAGGCGATTTCCAGAAAACAGTTCAGATTAAGATGCGATCAGTGGAACTCATACTCAGATTAAAGAACAATTTTCGCATCATGTACGATCACCAGCGATGAATACGAGACCTGATAACTGAATTAGGCACGCGGCTACACGGCATCTGCATCCTATCAATACTGCATCACTGGCGCCCTCAGTACCCCCTATCTGCGACTGCCTCTGAGGATGGGTTCGAGCGAGAATACGGAACGCCAGATCAATACACGTTATGTTCCAGTGATCGCATCTTCTTCTGATCATGCTAATTTTATTTGAAATTATCAATGGCCCACTGGATTAATCCTCGTTATACAACCATATGCCTGATTCCCAAACCCGATCTTCTGCCGAAACATGAAAATTTCAACTCCTTGGAACTTCATTAGATCGAATGTTGCGTAATAATAAAAAGCGTGTCAAGTAGTCAATTTAAGTGCATATGCCCTTAGAAAAACAGACAGGCGCGCACGCTGAGAAAATTTCAGCGGATGTCCTGAAGGGGGAGACTGAACGCCCGAAGCCGTTTCTTATTGGTTTAATGCCTGGCGCTAAAAAGAGTGACGGTATCTAGTCTTTGAGACGCGAAAAGTAGTCATTACGTTTTCTTATGCCATAAGGCGGGTAGGCAGTAATGCCGTTTTGTCACCCAGCCATCGATCAACGCCAGAGGTGCATAATAAAAAACAGAGGTTGGGTTACGGTCGAGTTTAATATACTCATGTAAGAGAAATAATTAATATATTCCCCCAATGGGTGCGTATGAAATGAGACATAAAAAGACAAGTAAAACGACGTGGGACAACTCGACATAAAATATGTTAAATAAGTTTTATGGGATAAATATATTTCAATGTTTGTATCGTATGCGAACTAAGTGTAATCAGGTGTGAATAATATTTAATTCGGACAAAATAGGTTTGACCTAAAAGCCCATATCACTAAAAGAAACAAGGATATAAATCAAGTCAGAAATAAGTTAAAGTCTTCGAAACGAAAGATAAAATGCCCACTGTAATAAATTAGGAACATGTTTGGAAAACGAAGAGAGTAGGCAGTGGAATACGCCGAAAGTTTAGAACCTGAAGCAAATTAGTCCATTTTCGGCCAACATATCAATCCCTTCAAAGTACTCAGTTCTTGTAAGCATTTATCCGGCTGGTAAAATTCCGGTTTTTCCTAAGACGGGGTAACAGTTATTTTCCCTACATGCATAACTACACCCAAGTGTGTTTGATTCGTCTGCACTAATAAATTTCAGCAGCTTTTTCATAGTTAAATTCTAAGTACATTAAAAAGGCTGCAGCAATAGAGGAATGATTTTAAAATGAAGTATCCAATTTTAATTTCTTCGAAAATACTTTTCTAGTAATGCGAGTAAGATTTTATCACTTGAAGGATTGAAAAACATCGCATAAATTAAAATACTAACGGTTAGAAGTATTATTTGATCTAATCAAATACATTTTACAAGATCATGCTTCCGAAAATACATATAACACACCGCCTAACTCTGAATTGCCATTAAGTGGGCGCATCTTTATATTTAATTTCAAACTACAACCGTTTAAATTTCTCGAAGTTTGCTGCTAATTCACTAAACATTCAATTATCCATGTCTTCTGAGCCCGACAACGATCCCGTGGCTCAATGGTTAGAGCGTTGGACTTCTGATCAATGGGTCATGGGTTCAATCCTTGGGTGGTGTACCACTTGTGGTTGGGTAGGACTGGCTGACGACGGCTAATACGCCAGAAATAGCCATTCCAGTCATCCTTGTCTTGGCCGGCAATATTCATCTGCCTATGCCTTCTCTTTTTTACTGACCCTACAAAACGATCTATTAATTGGGAATGGTTTCATCTTAGTGAGTATCATTTTCCTTTATAGGGATAAATTGTACGAATATTGATCACCTAGAGGAGCAGTATAAATAAACTGTATGTTCAATCAGTCCTCGGTGAGTTTACTCAAAAGCAAACCTGAAGTAAAATGCACATAAACGGCTTAATTTTTTGGAACAGCATGTCGGCATTATAAGAAGGAGGGTTTGAACTTATCATAATGCTGCATTAGGTTGTTGAAGTCAAGGTGGGATTCGTTCTAAAATTGTTAGATATGACTACTGCGACCATACTAAACCTATATATTAGAATTTAATGCCAAAATACAGAAAGTGGCAACAAAAAATTCTTTTTTGGAAAAGTAAACGTTGGTGTGTCATATCTCCTGGCGAAAATTCGTCCTTGATTTATCTTTTAACCGTAAAACAAGCTCTGTTACTTTCCACAATGTTTATCAAAATATCTGACAATATAACGCGTTATCACGCATACGGCCTACGCATTTACACTATTTCTCCTATGACTTGTTTTTTTTTCAGAAAATATGACTATGTTTCTATACAGAAAACAGAGTAGGAAACGTTTTCATACAATACAGCATGCTGAATCAATTGCTTCACTAGCACTCTAGACCGTATTTTAACAAAGTACATTTTAATAACCCCAGGAAGGCCCAACAATGGGAATGTTTGTGGACAAATATAGTGGATATGTATGGAAAACCCTACTTGAATAATAGTAGAATTGATTTGCAAGATAACGTATTAAAGTTACCAGGCATTTGAAGGTTCTTTCGGAAATTATTAATGAGCCCTTTACTCGCTTGAGTAGAAAAATCAGTGCCGGACACGGGCTGGTCTCTAGAACTGACACCATCCAAGTTGATATCATCGAAATTCGGACGCTCAAAAAAATCTGAGCTTGATTCTGAATTCCGTGGACGTAAATAAAGACGCATAATCCGTGAGTCAGGAATAAAGTTGAGACTAGGGTTTGGTCGGCTTTCTTCCTGGGAAGTGTCGCCTAGGTTTAGTTCGCCACCTCTCACCAAAAGCGGTTCATCTTCCCGTAGAAGCAGTTCAAGGAATTCAGGCGGCAATTCCCCACAAAGGTTTTTGATGCTTAGACGCACGTTATTCATCCTAAAATAAAGTGTTACTTTATAGGAAGTAGCCAAGAAACAAACAGTACGAAGTACACAAAAGCAAAACCCATAAAGTATGAAACGAGGTAACGTAAACGAACAGGGGACAGGAAGCAAGACACATTTCTGTGACCAGCTCAAAATAAAAAAATGTTAGGCATTTAATTAACGGTAAGAAAATGACCGAAATATTAGAAAAAGTAAATAGTTGGAAAAGATGATAAAGTTATTTTCCTTTTCAGAATATAAACTATGCAATTATGTGTGCACATATAGTATACCCCTTATATACCGCAGGAATCTATTAGAACTTAACGGCAAAATTCTTATACTATGGTAAATTATCCTCGATAGTAATTGTAACAACGAAAACAGCTTAAGAGACGATAAGATTAGCAAAGCCAAATAAAATAACGATAATAGCAAAACACCATCCAAAGATGAAGCTGCGGCAACCAGGCACACAGTTGAGAATATATAACCGAGCAAAAATCTTTGTCAGCTATAAGTTGATCGGACATCTGTATGTGATACGCAGCCTCCATAAATTAATCGAAAATCACAGAATTTAACTATTTGACGATGAAAACAAATGTCAAACTTTCCAAGTTTTTCAGGGCAAATTAATGCTGCAAACAGAAGGTAGGAGGACTTTTATAAACACGAATGAGTCGTGCCCAATTTAAATTGGCAATAAATGATAATTACTAAACTCACTGCAGTTTTAAAATTAATCCTCGCAGAAAACATTGTAGATAAGGATCACTCCACTTTAACCCCAGCTGCTGGAAAACATTCTTTGTTTCCTTCAAGAGGTTCCATTCAGCCTCACTGAGTTGAATATCGGGGAGCAATGTGGAAGATCTTGAGACACATTTCCCATAAATTATCTACCCAAGCATTAGAAAATATTTATTTCTACCATCTCTGCAAATTTCACTCGGTAGGCAAACATTTGACTCAAAGCAGCCTATAAATCATCCGTTTCAACTATTTGATTCTGAAAACTGAACAAACCAATGTATCCTCCAAAAACAGGATAAGCGAAAGTTTTTGGCCAACTTGTGCTCAATGATGCTGCGAAAAATATCTGTTCGTGTGTAATGATGGGAAGAACAATAGAGAATACCGACGGCCAGAGCTTAAGGCTCAACATCGGCCTTCATGGGAGCAACCACACTAAGAGCACAACCTTCAACTATCAAGAAATACAAGTTTACTCGAATAAACAAATCTTGGCGAAAACGTTACACCGGCCGAATTGCTTCAGATTACAGAGACCGCAATCCATAATCTTTTCTCAATGAATAAGATAGGTTACAAAAAGAGCTTTATTAGTATAGAAACCCAGACTTTATTACACAAAATTCTGCTATCGGCCAGCTTAGCAGAAACGCAAGAATTTCCTCACGGCAACTTTGCAGTAGTAGAGAAAGTCAAAGTATTTTTCTAAACCTTTATTCCTGCTTAATATCTTATTACCAATTTTATAGATTGCTCACACATGTTACGATCAAAGCAAGAATAGATTTATCCGTAGAATTCCTAAATGCGTGGTATACAATGGGCACGTAGGGTAAATAAAATGAGACATAAATCGAGGAAAGCGATATGGATAAAACAAGAGTCTCGAAGAAAAAAATAAGAGTAAAATTTGGAAACGGAAAATCTTCCGAAAGAAATAGAACAGGAAGGCATTGGAGAATATGATTAAATAGAATAGAAAGCACCACATAAATAAAGCTTAACAACACGCTGCTTAACAAAAAGATGAATTTCCTATTAAGGAAGCATTATAGACCGTAGAGGAAGTCACTTTCTCCGCGAGGAACGGCCGCAAATTGAAGTGTAGCCTACGAGAAGCAGAACAAACCGTTCAAGTGACTCAATCCACAGCAAGATATCAGACGACAACAAATATTATCAGTGAATGTCCTGTATACGCTGCAATTTTGAAAGGCTTATTCCGGTGTCAGTTTTGCATGTGCATGTTACTATTTGGGAAAAAACCTAGCTGAATTCATGGGTTAGATACCCCCTTGCAATATTATATGTAGTCACATAGACTGCGGTTTACAGTCTGAGATGCTGCTTTGTCAAATCCAGTTATTTCATTAAGTGAATGAACCTTTTGCCCATGAGCTCCCTTCTTATATCCACAAATATCGAGTAGCCATTTTATAGTAGTCAAGCTAGAGTCAAATATATTATCGGCATAGTTGAACCAGGCGCAACCTACCGTCATAGACTTAATCTTGATTATATATGCAGTACTTTCTCAGCAAATTACTATCCAGCTCGCATTTAACTTTTACGAAATTTTCTGAAAGGACAACCGCGTAAGGAAGTCCATTCCATACGTTAAAGATCCACTGCGAGAAGGTGTTCCGTCAGGCATTCGTATTGGCCATCTATCTAAAACATTTAAAGAGGTGAACAAGCAATTCGAAGAAGACATCAGATTCTAGGACATACTCACAGCCTGTGCCCATCCGGTACGTTTTTGAATAAGCTCACCGCGTAGTTGCCGGCAATTGAGAGGAAACAGATAAGCTCAGTCAGTCTGGTATCGTTAGGCGGATGGCCAAGTTTTTTGACCCTTTTTAGCAGCCCTCACCCTCACTTGTTACAGCTGCAGATGATCCTTCTTAGACAGCAGATGCCAGAATGGAATTGTATACACCAAATGAAATCGAATAATCACCCCGTAGGTTTTTCCGAACAGGTCCTCATTAATCTGCACCAATCTTTGTCTCATCTCAAATAACACAAACGTCGCACTTCTATATAACTTTAGACATTCATGCGATAGTTTAATCGAGTGGGCTACTAGTACAACGAGGTCCGCCTATTCCTCAACAGTTGAACGGAGCTACCCACTCAGGAGGTCTCGAAAGGAAACATCCTCTGCAATGATACTTCTGGTACGGAGTTTCTGGCCAACACATTTAACTACCTTAAAATGTAACAGCCAACGTGTGGAGCAGCCCCAAAGTCAGTTAAGACTTTCATGAAGTTCTTGCTGGACTGTGTGAGATCTGATAACTCTCTATAGTTGAACATTGTCAGTAAACATGACGGTGCTAGAACGCAGGTTGTCGGCGCAAGTGCTAATGTAGACTAGAAAGAGCAATGCCTTAAGACTGGTCCTTGTGAGATACCACTTAGGACGAGGGTATAGGTTTATTTCAAGGCATTTATTTACAGGTATTGCGACCTCCCTGTAAAAACATATGCTATCCATGTCAGCAGCTTTCCTCTTATTCAAAGTTCACATAATTTATGGATTACAATGTTGTGTGGGACGCTGACGAATGCCTTCTTGAAAACAATGTAGATGTCGTCAACCCCACTCTCTTCTTCCAGTGCGTGGGTCAACGGTTCGGTTGAGAGTAAAAAACTGGAAATTTAAGAGAAATTTTTTCTGAGGCCATGCTGGGGTCCTGAATGTAAGTGCTTCTCCTCAGGAACTCCTTTGTGGACTTTATAAATATGGCCTCCATTATTTTGTAGCAAATGAGGTAAAGACCAACAGGCTTATAATTGTGGATATTATTTCAAACCTGACCCTTATATATCGCATAGACATTTGCCATCTTCCATTTGCATGGCAGTGTCCCTACTTTAAATGACGAATGGAAGATACGCGCTATTTGGTTGGAGATTTCCCTCGCCAATACTTCAACTAACTTAGGCGGCACATTGTTCAGGCCCAATGGTTTTGTTTCTTTGAGATTTTACTGCTCTTTTTCCAAAAAGTCAGGTTTCCTATAGATTCAAGCACTGGGCCAACGTTTCAAACAACTCTATTGACATTTTTGAACCGCAGCTCAGTTTCCTACGTGAATATCGAAACAGAGAACCGGCTGAAGGTATCAATTTCTCACCGTTTTTAATGACGTTGGTACCATTTCAATGACCAAAGTACTACGAATGTGTCCTTGATTTTGGTTGACCATTAATATAATACAATCAAACATTGGCATCTTATCAGCTTGTTAGATAATTGTGGATTTATATATCTTACTTACCTTTCGGATCAGTTTTTTGACCGCACTTCGTTGGCGATGAAATTCCTCAGTGATCTTGTTACTTAGTTTCACCGGATTCCTTCCATTTTTTATTTCGTTTCCTTAAATGTCTATCAATTTCTCTTGTTAATAAATAAATTGTTTATTTAAGGCCCGGAGAGCACCGTCATTTCAAACTTAGTATTGCGGTATAAAAAAATACAAAGTGGTTAATTGCTGCACTATTTGAGGAGCCATATTAACAGCAGAAGTGAATAATATGGTATGCATATCCAATGCAGAACAATTTGCCATTTTTAAAATAAAAGTCAAAAATCTTTGACATATACGGTGAACAAGAAAGAAGCAGTAAAATACTCCTACGGTTAAATCGGAGGCTGAGTTCGGCGAGCCGCCAATTTTAAAAAACTAGGAGAAAATTTTTTTACTGAAAAATTAATAGCTAGATGCAATGGATAGTATTGTGATGTTGCTGACAACGTATGAGGTTTCGGAACGCTCCTTGTTGTGTGACAGATAATAAAGCAGTCAGAGCTACTGTTTGTAACCTCCAGTGGAGGTGAAAGAGGAGGAACGCATCGAGAACAAGAGGGTCGAAACGAAGAGGGGGACAGTAGAGGTCAGGAGATCAGCATCGATATGCGACCTTGCTGACTGCATAGTCCACCAACAAAGAGGCGAAACCTTCAGAACCCGCCTCAATCATTAACTGAACCTGAAGACCATCGTCAGGGTTGCAAAATCGTAGGAAAGTATCAAGGTTGTCAGGAGTTAGCGATGCTAGTTTAAAAGGAGGGGACGAACAAGTGAATGCAAAGACTGACTTTGTAGATGATGATGGAAATATATTTAGAGAGCAATATAATATCAAGGGTGCTGTCTCAAAAACCAGCAGCCAGTTACCTTTTGAAAATCCAAAAGTTGCGAGTTTGAGAAGGAAACGGACAATATGGACTTTATATCTTCCTCTTTATATCCATCTTTGGGCTAATGAACACCTCTGACCACAGTAAGATTGAAAAAGTTCAGAGGGTTTTTACTCGAAGACTATTTTCTCTCCCTGGATCCAGTATCTCTTATACGGATAGATGCCAGTTAGCAAACATTAAACTTCTGGGGGTTAGAAGACTCGAAGCCGGTCTCTGCTTCCTGTTTCGCGTTAACTCTAGCCCAAATCTCCCACGAATTAACGCTCTCACTCCGGTAGATCGACCCTATGCCACTCGTAATTCCTCCATGATCATTTCACCACCCCTTAGCTCCACAACTAACCAGTCTCATTTTTTACCTCCAAATATGCTTTCATCTGGAATAATCTTCCACTGCAAATTAGGTTGTCGTCCACATTAGCTATTTTCAAAACAAAGTTACGCAAACATTTAACTTCGGAAGATATAAAGTGCTTATTGTCTGTTTCCTTTCCTAACTCGCAACTTTGAATTTCGAAAAGGGTCCTCCTGGTATTTGAGGTAGCTCCCTTGATATTATAATGGTCTCTTATTATGTGTCCATCATCCTCTGCAGAGTCAATCTTATATTGGTCTCTTATTATATGTCCATCATCCTCTGCAGAGTCAATCTTTGCATTCACTTTTTGCCCCCCTCCTTTTAAAGTGGCACCGCCAAGTCTTGACAATCATGGTACTTTCCTCCGCTTTTGCAACCCCGACGATGGTCGCCGGGATCTGTTGATGATCATGGCTGGTTCTGATGTTTTCGTCTCTTTGATTGGTGGACTATGCAGTCGGCAAGGTCGCATCTCGATGATGATCTCATGACCTCTACTGTCCCCTCTTCGTTTTGACCTTGGTTTCCACGATGAGTTCGTCCTCGCTCACCTCCACTGGTGGTTTCGAACAGTAGCTCTGACTGCTTTATTATCTCTCACACGACAAGGAGCGTTCCGAACCGTCATACGTTGTCAGTAACATCACAGCACTTTCCCATTGCATCTAGCTATTAATTTTTTAGTGAAGCAGTTTTTTTCTCCTATTTTTTAAATTGGCGGCTTGCTGAACTCCGCCTCCGATTAAACCATAGGAGTTTTTTACTGCTTCTTTTCTAATTCACCGTTTATGTTAAAGATTGTTGACTATTGTTATAAAAATGACAAATCGTTCTGTATCGGATATGCCTACCATATTGTTCATTTCTGCTGTTAATATGGCTGTTCACATAGTGCAGCAATTATCCACTTTGTATTTATTTATACCGCGATACTAAGTTTAAAATGACGGGGCTCTCTAGGCCTTAAATATACAATTTATTTATTTATTTAAATTTTTGCGTAATTTGGTTTTGAAAATAGCTAATGGAGATGACAACCTTATTTGCAGTGGAAGATTATTCCAGATGCAAGCATATTTGGAGGCAAAATACTGAGAACGATTAGTTGTGGAGCTACGAGGTGGTGAAATGCTCGTAGAGGAATTACGAGAGGCATAGGGTCGATCTACGGGAGTGAGAGCGTTAATTCGTGGGGTATTTGGACTAGAGTTAACGGGAAACAGGAAGCAGAGACCGGCTTCGATTCTTCTAACCCAAATAAATTTAATGTTTGCTAACTGGCATCTATCCGTATAAGAGATACTGGATCCAGTAAGAGAAAATAGTCTTCGAGTAAAAACCCTCTGACCTTTTTTAATCTTACTGCGGTCCGAGGCGTTTATCAGCCCAAAGAGGGGACAGCAGTAGTCTAGGATAAGAAGAACGAACATGCGGTACAGGTTTGACTTTATTTCCGGAAGGAAGAAATTATGTGATATAAAACCACATATCTGTGCAGCCTTTGCAGAAATTCGATCTGCATGAGGCGATATTGCTAGCTTATTCGTACAACTTAGACCTAAGTCTCTTATGGTTAATCGTTCTAAAAGTGTACTTTTTTGAAATACTAGGTGTCCAGGAGGCTTGGCGTGGCCAAAACACATGAAACTACTCTTGGATGAAGAAAACTCTATCTGCTAACTACACCTCCCATGTGAGAGCATAAGTAGCTCAGTCTTTATATTATCAACGCAACTATTGGCAGTCTTTTAAAAATGAATAAATGCACTTAAGATCGCCAGCATAAACGAAATTTTGTGAATTTGTGAGTAAAGTTGAAATATCGTTCATGTACAGAATGAAGAGAAGGGGACCTAGAACCGTGCCTTGAGAAACGCCACACGTGATCGGCTGAGGCTTCGAGTAGCTATTACCTACTAAGACCTTCAGGCTGCGGTTATACAAGTAGTAACCAATAAATTCAAGGAGAGGAGGCCAGATGCCAAGGGCTTCCAGTTTCACCAGAAGACGTCTGTGCGGTACCTTGTCAAAGGATTTGCTCAGGTCCAAGTAGATCACAACCACCGACTGTTGCTCATTACGAAGGGAAGTGACGAGGTTAAGAAAAGCTACGTGACAAACTTCGCATGATCTCCCAGGTAGAAAACCATATTTCGAGTCGCTTAAGAGCTTATTTTCTAAGCCAAAGTCGAGAATTTAATTAAAAATAATTTTTTCAAGAAGTTTTGCTAGAGTGGGCGTTTTGTGAACGCCTCGATAATTAGTTACGTCCGAACGAGATCCCGACTTGAAGACAGGAAGAATAATAGATGTCATCTATTAATCAGGAAAGAATCGGTTTAAAAGATAAACTGAGAATACATGGCTAAGCAATCGGGGAAAGCTCGGCACTCTCTTAATAACTGAGTTTGGAATACCATCAGTCCCCGAAGATTGCGAGATTTTCAGACGCACTATTTGCTTATTAATTAGTTCTAATGAGAAATCAATGATGCTGATAACATTGAATGAGGATGCCTGAAACGTCGGAACCAATTCAGATTACATCGTAAGAGGATGCACTAAACACTTCTGCCTTATCAGAGTCTTTGCGAACGAATTTATTAGTTTCATTTAGTAATGAAGGAATTTCATATCCTCGTTTTGAGGAGGATCGTCGGCAGAGAAGTAGAGCAACAGATTTTGCAGAGTTTGGCTCGTTGAGTGCGCAAGATTCCCTGTGTGTGTCACGTGCAAGACGAATCTTAGAGGGTAATTCAAAAATCTATGCAATCCTTAGATGTTCAGATAACGAGGTAGTATATTGATCTTTTAAGTGCTTCCTCAATTTCTTTAGTCTTGGCAAAAGAAAGTGAGAAACGGTGGATTTCGAAGTGTAGGGCTGGACAATTTGGGTTGGCGAAAATTCTAGGATGTTATTTTAAAACGACTGACATGGAGTCAGAAAGACTTGCTGCATCGTTCATGCAGGAAAGATTCTGCCAGTCCAATGAGACCAAAAAGTTGTTACTTACCTCATATCTGCGAGGTCAAAAGCATGATAGGTACGAACGGCGTAGCCTTTTTCGATGAGATAATTGGTAAGCAACAGTGAATTAATGTATTGTCAATTTGGAAGAGGCCCTGCTTAAATCAATGAAGAGGCGAACAATGTCATTCGTGAAAATCAGGTCTAAAATATGCTTGTTTCTCGTTGAAGCACGGACAAGCTGAGACCAATTAGAAATCTTTATATAAGTCTGAAATCTGGGTGGACAAAAGTTTGAAATCCAGTCAATTTCAGAAAAATCAAAATCCCCAGCGATTATTTTAATGTTAAAATTGGACTCCGAAACCAATTTAAAAATTTCACAAAGTTTTGCCTCATCATCGGATGATGAATTAGGCGGGTGGCAAATACATCCGAAAATCATTTTTTGCGGGGGCGACAGGAAAATGGATGCGAAGCAGTAATTACCAGAGAATGACGTAACATCTAGATCAAACAGGAAGTGCTTAAATTAAGCTTTAATAAAGGGAAGACAACCACCACCACGCTTGCTAGTGCGGTCTTGATGGTAGAGATCATAATCAGACAGAGCAATTAGTCACTTTTGTACATTTACTGTATAAAAGAAATGACTCAGATCTTATTAAGGTTTAAACCATCTTCAGCCGCATCGGGATTTCTCTTAAACAAACAGTCCTAATTTACGAACACCAATGCTTGCTTCTTCGTGTTAAAATCTGCGTTCTGTGTATTTCACTGGCCTTCCGTTCTCTTTTGGCATTGAGAATAGAGCGAGTTATCCCGAAATACCATATTGCGATCAATCTTACTGAGACGTGCACAGGAATACGCTTCTTCAATGTTAGGAAAGTCTTTTGCAAACTAATTGGCTCGTTGTTGCTTTAAAATTCTGTGCCAGAGGGTGATCGAGCAAAAGATCCATTACCCTACACGTGAAGGCTGTGGATGCAACTGTTACTGACAGATTTCTCCAGGTTATTGTAGGCGCGTGGAAATCTGCAACAATAAGAACTTCTTTGTGGTTAGCTTCAGCCGTTACCAAGTGGCTTAGTGATTTGTCACCGGCACTCGCAATGTTTGGTGTTCTTCATGCCATCAACCTTGTGCGTTTCGTGAATTACTCTCCGAGGTCGTTATCCGGACCGATTCATATTCAAAGGGGGAGCCGTGTGCTCGTTCAACTACTGAATTTCCTGTCGTTATCCATACGACTATCCTACCACTCTGTGCATTTTAATGATCTCTGCGAAGAACCCGATATTCTTCAATCAAAATCTCGGTATCTGAGATTTTGTCTTTAAGCCACGTTTCCATCCTTGCAACAAAATCGGGATTTCAGTCTGAAATAAGCGTCTTGAGCGCATTTTCCAACAGAGAGTTTGGAAATCAGTATCCAAAAATCTCAATTTGGACTGAGCAGCTTCGGTAAATAGGAGACTTCCTTTTCGTAGGATTGAACGCATGAACCTGTCTGTGCTGATCGAGACACACTATTTTTCCATCCCGTCTAGGACGTTAAAATTATATAATTTACGCGACAAGTATTTTGAGGATACACTTTTCCACTCTGGATTTTGTATGGGGTTAATACTTGAGCCCTTCCCATTTCTTCCTCGCTGCGAGTGGAAAATTCCTTGCAAACAAACTGCTGGATGGCATTTCAGGGTGCGGATATCCTGCGCAGTAGTAACTGCGAATGTTCCTCATTCTGGAGGACAATTTTTGGCGGTCGCAGTTATTCTGGCTCATCCTTTAAGTTTTTTTGGGACCGTCCTAAAGGCATTTAGTGGACAGCTAGATGCAAATAATCACAAAGAATTTTATGTGTGAAAGCGCAAATAGCGGTTGCCGATCTAATTATGTTAGGATGGCTTCTCCGAGACCGGGGTCAGCCTTACTGCGATCTCTGGTGTTCGTTTTGCACTTGGTTAAAGCTATCTCATTATTTATAACCTGGATGAAGAATGGCACCGACCTGTTTGTGGACCACCTGTCCAACTCGTCTTACTTATATACTCTGCGACATCTGTGATCAACAATATACTTCTTTTACCTACAATGACTAATAAATAAATAAATAAAGTAGATTGCCTAACTCATGAAAGGTCTGTATCAGAATTTGAGGTAGTAGCAGGGCAGGCATTTTAAGGTGATAGTTCTGTTTATTGTACTAAATTGATGAACAAATTGCTGCCTATAATTAAAAGATCACTTCAGATCAGTTTATTCATGGGAAAACGGGGCTAAATGGGAAAAATCCGACGTTTCTTGCTATTCAGGGATTTTCCTACGTTATTACAAGCTACAGGCAAAAATTTTGCTTTTATGTGCATTACTATGAATGAACGTTAATATAAGCCAGAAAAAAGTGATTCTGACTTTTCTGCTTTATTCACTCGTTTAATTACATGTACAGGCCTCCTATACAGTTACAACTTCAGTTTACTCAACTAGCTCAATTTTTCATATTTTCGTAATCCGTACCTATTCTAAAAAAATTAGCATTTCTAGACAATGTAATTTTAATTTGTAAACCACATAAAGCATTATTTTTCCTTATGATCGTTCTTTATTGATGTAAAATTTTGGAGGATGCAGTGTGCGCTGAATCCGCGAAACGGGCCGTAACTCATGAAATCCATCAGATTTCATGAGTTAGGATACCTACTGTAGGTTTATTGATTGGGCACTGTTTGGGTGCCGTCAAATCCTTAGAAAACAGGAAAAACCCAAAACAAACTAGCAGTGTTCGAAATTAGTAGTTTGTTTTAAGTAAAAACTGCCTTCCAAAGTTCAGAAATAGCAAAATTTGGAAATAAAACAGCTAAACAGAAGGGGGATGAATGTAGTTGGATAGGAATTATGAGGGTCAAGAATAGTCTGTTATGGATGTTCAACAGTAATCATTACATGAATCTTCTATGGTTGATTCGAAGGCGTAGACGCTTCCAATCAGATGCGAGCGAAGTTGCTGCCGGTGTGGGGTCTGCCGACTAATTAGACTTAGTTGAGCTGATCGCTAAGCCACATTCTTCATGATTTCCTTAAAGGGCGATCATGCCTTAAGAATATTTTCACGACAATTGAAATCCCCCAAAGAAAGCTAGGTAGTCTGAAAGGTGCGTGGGGTTGCATTTCTTGGTCTCCTTTAAGCAGTGGGCACTCCGCATAGGTCTCAATGTTCAACGTCATCGACCTTTTTCAACGCAAAGTGGTATTGAAGCTGGGTCTCTACGGGGGCCCTTGGTTCCCCCTTGACATGGATGGCCTGTAAGTATCACTCCCTAACCAACTGCTAGCCATTTTAAGATCGAATGAGTGTAAAGGTCAGGCAAGAGACCATACATCGATCCATATATGCATTCATCCACACATCCATCCATCCATCCGCGAAAAGCTTGCTTGTGCAATTAAATGAATTGTTCAATCGCGTCTTGCAACAAATTTTTTAATCTCAAAATTCATCACGGTTAAGCGCGAGGCAGATATAAAAATGCCCCAAGGCATAAGGTTAGTTGAAAAGGTAATCTTGCTAACTGAAGTATCTAACGCCATTGGAAGTGTAATTTATGTTACTTTAATACAATCGACGCAGCGCTTGTAGTCTGGTTTCAAGACACCAACTCAGCCATTTATGTGCTGATGTTTTTAATTATGCTAGCAAACGAAACCGTCATGCCCTAGGTAGCATTAGTTTGCGATCGAACCTCGATTACTGCACACCCATATTGATTTTTTATGCCGTACCTAGATTAAATGGTCCCCTAACGGGCTTTGAACCAGCTTAGTACTCTTCTTCACCCCGTGTGTGAGGATTTGCACTTAAGTGGCTCATTCGGCATGTAAGACGAAAACCACAGTGCATTGTGATACATATAATATCGTTAGTCCGGTAGCTAATGCGAGGTTTTAGCTGTTTTTTCCTAATATTCATGTGCACATAATTTGACGACACCGGAATAAGCTTTTCACGCTTCCAGTGAGTACATGAATTTCACTGGTAATATTAATTTTGGTCTGACATCCTGCCGTAGATCAAGTCACTTGAACGATTCGCTCTACTTCTTTCAGGTTAAACTTTGACTTGGAGACGTTCTTCTCAGTTTTTGCGATTGTTAAATGTCTCAAGATCGTCCACATAGATTTCCGAAATTGAAATCAGTAAAGGCAAAGTGGAATCTCTTGAATTAACCTAAAGAAATTTTTTTCAGCAGCTGGGGATAAATTGGAATGACCCTTATCTACATCGTTTTCTGCAAGGATTAATTTTAAAACTGCAGAGAGTTTAGCAATTATCGTTTATTGCCCAAGTTAACTTGGCACCTGTTATTTATCTCTTTATTTAATTCGTCACGACTCATAAGGGTTTATTTATTTCTCATATTTTCGGTTTGGAAAATGGAAAAGTTTTGAATTTCATTGTATCCTCAAGGAGTTAACTTCTGCGATATTCGAGTAGTTTATTTAGGCTGCATATCATGTATATAAGTCTGACTAACTTATGGGCGCTTGAGATTTGGACGCTTTTTTGTACTTCTTCATATTGCCCCAATGGCACACCTGAGCGTTTGTACGCCAAGCTGTCCGGTATTGCTTGTGTGAACTGCTGTCTCTTTTTTCGCTGATCAGGCGTACGTGGTGTGCGTAGGTAAGGTAGCACCACCATTACTGCTTGGAGACTTGACATACACTCACCGGATTTGCCTCTACTATCAAAATTCCCTTAGCAAATCCACTTACAGCATAAGCCTATTCGGGCACATGCGCATCCAGGAAAGCGGCGTTACCTTCATTGATGACAGGCATAGCACGCCCTGCATACCCAACAACTCCTCCATCTCCAGCGCTAACATCTCCCTATCCATTAACACGACAACCGCCAGTTCGAACGTAATTTTTGAAGATATCCAACCTATGCGCTGAATTATAGTAAGAGCAGACTTTCACACATGTAATTCACTCTCTTTTCCACTTCCATATCTGGGCACGGTGTCAAGACCGAGTCAAGAAGATCGGAGATGGGAAAAGGACGCAGGCCCATGCACTGTGGTCCAACATCAAATAAGAACACAAAAACACCTCAGAGGGTCGGCTCTGATCCCACCTGAGTGGGAGTGCCATAAAGGCCACATCAAGAAGGAGCCATTGTAGCCTGACTCTCAGTTCGCCAGTCATCCATTGCGTACCAACTCACACACTGGATTGACCACACGGTCCGAGTTATCCTGTCAGTTGGAAACCTCCGAGCCACGGCTTTTAGCGCACCGTGATAGTTTAAAGCGCGTCAGATTGCTTATAGTGAGGAAAATGCGCTCAGACATCGACCTCACTGTCTCCCTACCCCCAAAATCAGAGCCCCATCCGAGCCGTTCGGTTGTCTTCGTGCGACATAGCACGACCTGGCCCCCATAACAGACACGTCAGGATTCGCAAAACCAGGGGGTAAGAAGGAGCCATCGCCGTCTGATTCCCGGTCCACTGGTCAGCCACTCAACGCAAAACACACACTGGGCCGATGGCGTGATCTTGTTTAAGTGTCAGTTGACAGCCTTCCAAACCACGATTTATAGGAAACCGTTATGTTCTGGGGTACATTATGATGGTGTGGATATTGTGTACGTATTGGTGGAGGTAGTGTGTGCTGATGTGGTTTAGCCTACGGGGGATTGCTGCGGGTCCTCGTAGAGGCGAATGTGACCTAACAGGCCCATTCAGTATGTGAAGGTGCGGGAGCAGTGGAGGTGAGCGTGGCGAATGAATGTCAGAGCCCCAGTCACTGGTTCGCCAGTCTCCGTGCGATGGATTCGCAGGTGACTGACCAGGCCGATGCGCAAGATTAAGTTTCGGGCGCAGTGAGGGCAGGAGAAATCTGCAGGAGCTGGGGATTGTCGTTCTTGGTAGTGGTGGTGACAGTAGTGGTGAGAGTAGCAGGAACGGAAGGTGGGCATGGAATATCGGTGCTATTGACATTACGGTGAGTTCCATTGTCATGGATGCGCTTGTGACTTAATAAGCCAACGTGGTGAACAAATGCAAGAGGTCATTAAGGACAGGGGATGTGGCGAGCTCTGCTATGTGTCGGTGCTACAGTCACCGGCTCGCCAGTCTTCGTGCGATCGATTCGCAAGTGACCGACCAGGCCCATTCATAAGGAGAATCTGCGATCACAAAAAGGACAGGTAAGGACTTAGTCCACATCGTTTGTGGAGATGTTCGCGGTGATATGAGGTGAGGAGTGACACGATTTGGTCCCTTCGGTGGAGGGCTGACAGCTGAGACGTTGATGTTGTTTGATCGTTTTGCATTGCATCCAAAGGTTTCCAACCAGACCGCTTCGCGCATGGAAGGTGCGTTGACAGCGTTTGCATTTAAGGAGGCCTTGGGTATTCGTGGTGGTGGTCCACGTCACTTGCACATTAGGTGCTACCCTTTCGGCCTTGGTGGCGTCGATATTGTTGGCTTCATATATTTTTGCTTCTGTCTTTACTGTCCTCCACCAGGACAGTCGGTGATGGGCAAGCTTCTCTCAGTTTGCCGCGTTGATCTGCGGTTGCTTCAAGGTAGTCTTCAGAGTGTCCTCGTAGCGTCCCACTTGAACCCTTTTCCACGAGAACCTGTGGCGATATCTCCATAGAAGGGTCGTTTGGGTAGTCACTCGACGTCTGTCCTCATGGGATGACTGCTCCAACGCAGTTGCAGTTGGTTCAGCTGGACGTAGATGCTGAGGAGGCCTGTTCGTTCCAGCACTTCTGTGTCCGGGATCTTGTCTTGCCATCACAGCTTCAGTATTTTGCGGAGGCAGCTGAGGTGGATGTTTTTGAGCGTACGCGCCTGCTTCTTGTACACCATCCGGGCGTCCGTTCCATACAGCAGTATCGGCAAAATGACAAAGATTTTACATCTTGAGTTTGGTGCTCAGGTTCAGATCGTGTTAATTCCAGACGACGTTCTGTATGCATCCGAGGGCTTGGCTGGATTTGGCGATCCGGTGGGTGACCTCATCATCGATTTTGGTGCGGTGGGCAGGTTGCTGCCAAGTCAGGTGAAGTTCTCCACGGGTTTTAGTTGAGCGCCATTGACAATGATGCGGGGTGCAATCTAGGTGGTATAAGGTGGTGACTGAGGTACGACCACCGTTTTCTCCTTGTTGATGCGCAGTTCGAAATTTTCGCAAGTGCCAGCGAAGCGGTTTATGCTGCTTTGTATGTCCCATTCAGTCTTTCCATTGATAGCGCAGTCGTCGCGCCATTATGTCATCATAGATCAGAGAGTTGATGGCTGCGTCGTCGTCATTGAACCAGTCCTGGAGTTGATGACTTGCGCGGCTGAGGACAGCCAGGGCACTGGGTTTGACCGTGACCCTCAGTTTGCTCTAGCGGTTCCTAAAGGAAGCATCCTCGTCGGTGACTAGGAGATTAACTACTCTGTTGGCCAGCTCGTTGCTGTAATGGAGATGGGGAACATGCAAATTTAATAAAACCGTATTCAACTTACCTGGTGGTCGCTTACATTGAGGTCTACTGTGTGGTGGCAGACGAAGCTTAATTTTGGAGAGGATGAGGCTGCATTCATCCATTCGTCGGCACCGGAGATTGCCTTTGTTATCAGCATGTCCTGCTGGTCTCACTTGCGGACGAGGACATAATCCTGTAGGTACCAGTGTCTCGAACAGGGTTTCAACTAGGTCGCCTTCTGCCACATCCAAAATTGAAAGGTGTTTATCAAGATCAGGTGGTGCTCTGCGAAGGTTCGTCGGAGGAGAAGACCATTGTCATTGAACCTGGCAAGACCATGAAGTCCCAGTACTCCTCTCCATGTGGTATGGTCTGTGCCGACGCGGCCGTTAAAGCCACCAAGGAAAATCAACCTGTCTACCTTCGGCACAGCCACATGGGGGCAGGTAGATCCCTGAAAAATGTGTTCTTTGCCTCGTCAGAGCTGGTCGTCCGGGGAGTGGGGTCGTAGAGACTGACGATGGAGGTAAAATTGTCTTCCCGGAGAGGCAGGCGGAGCCTCATTAGGCACTCATTGATGCCTTGTGGCAGAGGTCCCACAATGTTGGACCGGATCGCGAAGGCGAAGCCGGCGTTGCGTCGTTCTATCTGGGGGCCGCCTCTCCAGAAGTAGGTGTAGCTCGCACCCGCCTCTTCCAGTTGGCTTTGCTCTGAGTATTGGATTTTACTGAATGTGTTGATGCCCAACTTGTAGCTCACCAGTTCCCGTATCGACTAGTGCC
The DNA here is from genome assembly GCA_017591395.1 of Schistocephalus solidus. Lineage (NCBI taxonomy): Eukaryota > Metazoa > Platyhelminthes > Cestoda > Diphyllobothriidea > Diphyllobothriidae > Schistocephalus > Schistocephalus solidus. The sequence goes on from WEDG01002213.1 coordinate 179,548, forward strand.
ATCCTCTGTTTTTTCGAATTTAGAATTTCGGTCGGCTGCTTCTCGGATTGTCCACAAAGAATCGAACATTCCAGGCTGCTAAAGTGAACTGGCTCACCAGAGCAGCCCGGAGGTACCCCGGAGGTACCCCGGAGGGTATGGTGGGGGAGGATTGGGGGAAGATTTGTTGGTATTATATAAGGTTTTTCAATCGCATGAATTGCAGTCTGCAAACAACGGTCTGCTGCAGCTGTCATGATACCGGCATTTTTAGGAAAATTTTCCAAAGCCCTCTCCCGCAAGGTAGTTAACAGTGCTTTCCCTAACTATAGCTGTTCAGTCATATCAGGTGGCTACTGAACTCCACTTTGGGTTACGATATGGGTTAATGACAGAACGACTGATTCTCCTGGGCTACCTTAGTGATTGCTGTCACGCCCACCATAGGTTTTTTCGGCCGTGGGGAAGAGGGAAGGGTAAGGGACAGTGAAGATGGGAGAGGGAGAAGAGGAGAGAAGGGATGGGCAGAGGGGACGGGAGAGGATGTGGAGCGGAAGGAGGGGAGATGGGAAAAGACAGGGGAAAGGAGCAAACATACTGGATGTGGAGGCACATACAACACCAGAGACCCTCAAATGATTTAGTTCACCGGTCGTAGGGGTTGCCCGATGTGTGGCCGCTGGACGAAGCCCAGCTTCGCAAAGCCCCAGGTAAGCTTTGGGTACCAGCTAGAAACGGCAATAGGCGCATTCATCACACACACGAGGCAAATAAAGCGACCTAATGCTACGTGTGTGGTGCCTCCTCTAACTCTTCCCCCCTACATGCCGGCAATAGCACACACGTAATACGCAGGCACACACGACAATGCGACCATTACGAGCGATGATATTTACCGATGTCGGATTAATCGGATATATATATATATATATATATATATATATATATATATATATATATATATATATATATATATTACCTGTATATATATGTGCCTGCAGATGAAGGGGTTCTTCGGAAAATGCGAGTTGTACTCGTGAATTTTCAGGCTGGTCACACCAACCCGTCGTCAGACGAAATAAATAAAAGTGAGTGTTATAATATCGCACTAGACTAACTGGCGTGACAGGGCCAACAGACCATTGGCTTGTATAAGTTGAGTCATGTTGGATTGTGAGCTAGGGGAAGAGGGAGGTGGAACAACTGCGGTTCCCGGTGCTGCAGGGGGAGGGTGGATGGTGGATCATTTGGATTCCGGGTGGCTGGGTTGCCGGTAATTGATGTGGCATTTAGACGGGGGGCGGTGAGTCGTAATCGTAGACCCTCAAAATGGATGTCCAGGTCAACATGGCGGTTGATACTGCCCGCAGGGGAGTACCAAGCCTCGAGGAATTCTCTCTCTCCTTTTGTGTTGGTCATGGCGATGACCTCAGTTTCATCCCATTTTGAATCAATGATCGCACTCGAGTGCGTGCGCAAAGACGAGAGACAAAGTGTCTCGGCGGCGGACGGCTAGTTTGCGCTCATTAATGCGGAGTGCCCAGGCGTCGACCCGTATGCCCAATATAAAAACAAGAGCAATTTGCGCATGGAATGTGATAAATGACGTTGGTTTGTTGACTTTTGGGAATGAGATCCTTTATTCGGGATAAAGTGGTGCGTAGTGAGGATTCTGGCTTGTGAGCGACGTGTATATCAAGGCAAATTAACTGCCAAACGATTACCTCAGAGCCACCCCTTCATATAAGGCAGGGAGTAGCATTTTCGTGCAACAATTTCTCCGTTTGAGATGGGGCCTTGTGGTTGTGTCTGGTGCCTGAGGCAGTTCTTTACAAAACTAACCGGGTACCCGTTCCACCGAAACAACCGATATAGGTAAGCAAGCTCTTTTTTAAGGATATCTTCGCTGTTGCAGTAACGGTATGCCCGGTGGAACAGAGTTCGGACGCAGCTTCTTTTGTGAGATGCTGGGTGGTTGCTTCCATAGTTGAGGATAATCTCAGCATTAGATCCTTTCCTATGGACGCTTGTTGCGAGATTAACATCATGTAGCTTTTGGATTCTATCATCCAGAAATGGCAGGCTGTCTCCTACTGCCTCTTCACGAGTGAACCGTATGGCTGGGAAAACACCATTCAGCCTCTGATGCAGTTGCTCAACTTCGCAGTCCTTTATTACGACAAAGGTGTCATCTACATATCGAAGCCAGATTTTGGGCTTGTGAGTTTGGGAAACCTCTTCTTCTTGGCCTTGCAAAACCATTTAAACGAGAAGTCCTGATATTAGCGAGCCCATTGTGGTGCTGTTTACCTGTTGGTACTACTTATTTTCGAATTGAAAGTAGTTCCTAAGGCAGAGTTTGGGCAGTTCTATAACATGCTGCGTTGAAATTTCAACGGGATTGTTCTGTAGGCGTTGAGCTAGCATTCAATTGCCAAGTCATGCGGTATGGAAGAAAACAACGCAACGACGTCGAAAGACAAGAAGCGTTCATCAGTACTAACTTTGAGGCCTTTGATCCTCTGGAGGAATGCGTGAGAGTTGTTAATGCTGTATTCAGATCCATGCACTAGCTGCTTCAGGTGCCTGTACAACCACTTAGCTATGTTGTACGTAGGTTATCCGATCAGTGGCACTATAATCCTCAGTGTGACATCTGGTTTGTCCACTTTCGGTAGACCGTATACCAGTGCGATACGAGGATCTCTGGGGGTCATAAACTTTGAGTCAGCTGAGCTTATGACTTTCAGGCGAGCGAACTGATTTGCCTTTTTCTTGATGGCTGCGGTTTGCTTTTTTGTCGGGTCTTCGGCAAGAAGAGTGTAGGCCTCAATATCACTGAAGATGTTGTTCACCTTATTAACGTAGTCATTTTTATCCATGATAACAGAAGCACCACCTTTGTCAGCAGGAATGACGACAATATTTAACATCTGATTTCAGTGATCGTAATCCTTGCGCTTCGTCGGTAGTTAGGGTTCACTGGCGCCACATTATCCCAAATAAAGGATCCATCCCCAAAGGTCAACAAACCAACGTTATTTATCTCATCCCGTGCGCAAATTGCTCTTGTTTTATATTGGGCATACGGGTCGACGCCTGGGCACCCGCATTAATGAGCGCAAACTAGCCGTCCGCCGCCGAGACACTTTGTCTCTCGTCTTTGCGCACGCACTCGAGTGCGATCATTGATTCAAATGGGATGAAACTGAGGTCGTCGCCATGACCAACACAAAAGGAAAGAGAGAATTCCTCGAGGCTTGGTACTCCCCTGCGGGCAGTATCAACCGCCATGTTGACCTGGACATCCATTTTGAGGGTCTACGATTACGACTCACCGCCCCCCGTCTAAATGCCACATCAATTACCGGCAACCCAGCCACCCGGAATCCAAATGATCCACCATCCACCCTCCCTGCAGCACCGGGAACAGCAGTTGTTCCACCTCCTCTTCCCGTAGCTCACAATCCAACATGACTCGGTCCTGTCATGCCAGTTAGTCTTGTGCGATATTATAACACTCACTTTTATTTATTTCGTCTGACGACGGGTTGGTGTGACCAGCCCGAAAATTCACGAGTACAACCCGCATTTTCCGAAGAACCCCTTCCGCTTTTCATTATATCAGTTCGGAATGCATACTTTATCTGATATACAACATATATTTGGGCGTCGAATGCTTATTCTAACCAGACGTTGGGATAAATTCGCACAGAGACAGGTGACGACCTTCGAACAACTAACCTTTCTCCATCGGTGTCACGATCACAGTGTGTTACCGAAATCGCTTCGCTTCAAACCGACGTTACCGAATGAGACTGGCAGATAACTTGCGTGCAAATACGGATGGCGCGTTTTTAATGCTATAATATATGACGTACACAACCGTCTTCGCAGATTCGTGGCAATAATTACTGACGTCAAATCTCAATGCCCTTCAGCCCTACCTGAAGACGTACTCGATAATGTACAGAAAATAATTAACGCCACCGTTAACGATGCGAGAATGAAGAAGATTGTTGATCTACAGTATAAACTGCAATCTCTTGTCTGCCCAACGACCAACAAGAACATGGCCACTCGAGTTTTTAACCTTTCTAAAAGGAATCTCTCGCTTGCTGAACTCAACCTCCTATCGAAGGGATTGGGATTCAATCCCATGGATACTACACCTACCAAACTTCCTAGCCGGCCTTGAATCCATTCTACTGACTTCTGCCCTTCCAGATGACATGCGCGCGGACATTTGCAGCTGTGCCACCGGTATCCTTCGGCAAAATAGACGCCAGCAAACCCTACCTACCGACGAAGCGCAAGGATTACGATCACTGAAATCAGATTTTAAATATTGTCGTCGTTCCTGCTGACAAAGCTGGTGCTACTGTTATCATGGATAAAGATGAATAAGTTAATAAGGCGAACAACATCTTCAGTGATATTGAGGCCTACACTCTTCTTGCCGAACACCCGACAAAAAAGTAAGCCGCAGCCATCAAGAAAAAGGCTAATGAGCTCGGTTGCCTAAAAGTCATAAGCTCAGCTGAATCAAAGTTTATGACCCTCTGAGATCCCCGTATCGCACGCGCATACGCTCTACCGAAAGTGGACAAACCAGTTGTCACACTGAGGATTATAGTGCCCCTGATCGGATCACCTACGTACAACATAGCTAAGTGGTTGTACAGACACTGAAGCATCTAACGCATGGATTCGAATAATAATAATAGTAATAATAATAATAGTTGTATTTAATACCGGTTTACAGGCATTGTCAGATGAAATATGCAGTGGGTAGAGGCTGGCAGTGAAAAAAAACTCCTAAATATATATCATTATAAGTGTTTTTCCTATTTTCATGTTATTCAGCAGAAAAAACTGCCGCCTGTAAGGATGATAGCAATTCAGATCAGGGAAGGGCTAACACAATTGCAGTCTGTATGCAGTCTCTCTGTCTTTGCTAGGAACCGGGATTCTGCCTCAGGCAAGAAAGCATCCGTGTACGGTCGCTCACTGTCTGCCGAAGAAGTCAACGGGTGAAGGCTGCAGAGACGGTGCCGTATCCCTCAAAGGTAACACCTGGGATCGAGTTCAGATGCCGCGCACTCCGTCGAACAGGAAAAACAGATTCTACCGTGTCGGCGCCCAGAATTCTTGGAAACTGTTCTGAATGCAAAAACTAGTAACGGTAATCTTAAACAAAGAATAACTCCGTTGGACTTTTTATATTATGGGGAAGTTTATTCCACATGGCCATGGCGTTTACCGAAAAAGAACCGTCGATACTTAACTGTGCGAGCTAATGGAAGAAATAAAAAGACATTGCGATGACTGCTGCGCCGAGGATGGTCAAGCTGCCTCACAGTGATAAAGGGGATTAAATGTACGATTATTCAAAAGCTTAAACAGCAAAAATAGTCCCTTCTGCACTCGGCGAAACCATAAAGGGATCAATGTTAACAAGCCCACAGCGTTCTTGATACGACAGATTACGGTGCTCCAACGATAAAAATTCTTTTTCGTGAAGAAGTGTTGTACCGATTCTATTTTCTTCCATTTGCTAGCGCACAGAAGGCTAAATAGAAATGAGCAGTATTCCAGACCAGGTCTAACGTACATTTTATAAAGGCCAGGTCTAATATCAATAGTTTTAAATTTTGGAGGATAAACCCGGCAGTTCTGCGTGCTTTGGAGACAATCAGGGCGCAAGGCTCTGAAAGATTGAGACCGTTGGAATATGATATGCCCAGGTCCTTAACAACGCCAGGTACATTTATATCGTGGCCATCTATGCTTACATGAGGCTGATGGTTGTCACCGACAACCATAACGAAACATTTGTGCCAAGAAAAGGAAAGGCGCCATGTGCAGCACCACTGGGCAAAGGCCTCGAGATCATTTTTTAATAGATCAAGCACGGTGTCGCGATCTGCCGGCTTGTATCGATAGGCAACTTTTAAATCGTCGGCATACATAAAGGGCCTACCATTTCGAAATAAACCTGGCACATCATTGACAAAAAGACAAAATAAAAGCGGGCCTAGCACACGACAGCATTAACAACTCTCACGCAACTCTCCAAAGGATCAAAGGCCTCAAAGTAAGTACTGATGAACGCCTCTTGTCTTTCGACGTCGTTGCGTTGTTTTCTTCCATACCGCATGACTTGGCAATTGAATGCTAGCTCAACGCCTACAGAACAATCCCGTTGAAATTTCAACGCAGCATGTTATAGAACTGCCCAAACTCTGCCTTAGGAACTACTTTCAATTCGAAAATAAGTAGTACCAACAGGTAAACAGCACCACAATGGGCTCGCTAATATCAGGACTTCTCGTTTAAATGGTTTTGCAAGGCCAAGAAGAAGAGGTTTCCCAAACTCACAAGCCCAAAATCTGGCTTCGATATGTAGATGACACCTTTGTCGTAATAAAAGGACTGCGAAGTTGAGCAACTGCATCAGAGGCTGAATGGTGTTTTTCCCAGCCATACGGTTCACTCGTGAAGAGGCAGTAGGAGACAGCCTGCCATTTCTGGATGATAGAATCCAAAAGCTACATGATGTTAATCTCGCAACAAGCGTCCATAGGAAAGGATCTAATGCTGAGATTATCCTCAACTATGGAAGCAACCACCCAGCATCTCACAAAGAAGCTGCGTCGAACTCTGTTCCACCGGGCATACCGTTACTGCAACAGCGAAGATATCCTTAAAAAGAGCTTGCTTACCTATATCGGTTGTTTCGGTTGGAGACGGGTACCAGTTAGTTTGTAAAGAACTGCCTCAGGCACCAGACACAACCACAAGGCCCCATCTCAAACGGAGAAATTGTTGCACGAAAATGCTACTCCCTGCCTTATATGAAGGGGGCTCTGAGGTAATCGTTTGGCAGTTAATTTGCCTTGATATACACGTCGCTCACAAGCCAGAATCCTCACTACGCACCACTTTATCCCCCGAATAAAGGATCTCATTCCCAAAAGTCAACAAACCAACGTCATTTATCACATTCCATGCGCAAATTGCTCTTGTTTTTATATTGGGCATACGGGTCGACGCCTGGGCACCCGCATTAATGAGCGCAAACTAGCCGTCCGCCGCCGAGACACTTTGTCTCTCGTCTTTGCGCACGCACTCGAGTGCGATCATTGATTCAAATGGGATGAAACTGAGGTCATCGCCATGACCAACACAAAAGGAAAGAGAGAATTCCTCGAGGCTTGGTACTCCCCTGCGGGCAGTATCAACCGCCATGTTGACCTGGACATCCATTATGAGGGTCTACGATTACGACTCACCGCCCCCCGTCTTAATGCCACATCAATTACCGGCAACCCAGCCACCCGGAATCCAAATGATCCACCATCCACCCTCCCCCTGCAGCACCGGGAACCGCAGTTGTTCCACCTCCCTCTTCCCCTAGCTCACAATCCCAACATGACTCAACTTATACAAGCCAATGGTCTGTCGGCCCTGTCACGCCAGTTAGTCTAGTGCAATATTCTAACACTCACTTTTATTTATTTCGTCTGACGACGGGTTGGTGTGACCAGCCCGAAAATTCACGAGTACAACTCGCATTTTCCGAAGAACCCCTTCCGCTTTTCATTATATCAGCTCGGAATGCATACTATCTTTGATCATATATATATATATATATATATATATATATATATATATATATATATATATATATATATATATATTTAAAGTGGAACCGACAAATACAAGTCTGAGCTCCAGGGCACAATGGAACATACATGTTCCTTAAGCAGATCGGTGAGCAACATACTGTCATATATATATATATATTTGAAAGTTCGATGAAGGCATGGGCTCTGCCTACCGAGTGGAAGATAGCCAACATAATCCCTATCTATAAAGGAGGAGAGAGGACATCACCAAACAGTTTCCGACCAGTCAGCTTCACAAGTATCTGTTGCAAAATGATGGAGAATATAATCAAAACGAAACTTATGAGGCATCTTGAAGAGAATAACTTGCTTTGTTCATATCAACATGGATTTCGAAGTGGTCTATCCTGCCTCACAAACTTGCTCACATCCATGGAAAGTTGGACAAAATCATAAGAAATGGGTTTGTCAGTCGATGCGGTCTACATTGACTTTAGCAAAGCCTTTGACAGGGTTCCGCACAAACGTCTGTTCTTTAAGCTCCGTCAAATGGGTGTGACTGGCAACCTACTCAAATTGTTGGCCGACTTTCTCACAGACAGGCGCCAGCGTGTTTGTATCGGAGACACCAAGTCTCACTGGGAAACCGATCACAGTGGAATTCCGCAGGGCAGCGTTCTGGGTCCCATTTTGTTTCTGATATACGTAAACGACTGCCTGGATTATCTGACATGCGAGAAGGTAATGTTCGCTGATGATTTGAAGTTTTGGAACTCGATTGAAAAACCGGAGGATGCGCGAAAATTACAACAAAACTTAGATCGCTTGTAAACATGGTGTGATGAGTGGCTGCTGAACCTTAATCTTAACAAATGCCAAATAATCCGACTGCGGTTTAGTTCCAGAAGGCTGATTAGATTTGAATACCAGTACTCCATCAGTGGTCACCAACTCCAGGAGGTAAACATTCTAAAGGATTTGGGTATATGGATAACACCAACTCTCAAACCATCGTCGCACTGTGCAAATATCGCAAAGAAAGCTATGTGTATCTTAGGCGCAATCAGGAGGTCCTTCGTTAATTTTGACGGGGAGCTTTTTGGGCGCGTGTTTTGGAACATTTATCCGGCCGGTGTTGGAATATTGCGTTCAGGCGTGGTGCCCTTGGACGAAACATGACTACGCTCTGCTGGAGAAAGTTCAACGGAGGGCAATGAAACTAGTCAAATGATTGGAATGCCTACCCTATGAGGGCCGCCTAGAAAGACTTAAAAATTTTTTTCCTCTCTCTTATAGGCAATACAGAGGGATATGATCTTAGTCTTCAAACTGGTCAGAGGAGTTGATTGTGCTCTTCAGATGGCCAACTTTTTTGAATTGGCAAACATGACAAGTCTCCGAGGTCACCAATACAAACTGAAAAGAAATCACGCCAAACTTTAAGTGCGGGCCAACTTCTTTTCCCAACGGGTGATTGACGAATGGAACAAACTGCCAGCCTCAGTTGTTCAGGCTGAAAGCGTTGAAATGTTTAAAAGAAGACTTGATGCATTTTTACTAGATGAACATATAATTAGTCGACAGCAATGATCGATATACTAAAACGACTATCGCCACATAAAATTTGCTTGTTTTACTAGCGTCTATCTGTAAATAGGGTTTTCAAAGGCTCTGCCTATCTCCCTTATATATACTGAATTATACTGAATTATATATATACAGTAGATTGCCAAACTCATTAAATGTGATGCCCGAAATTTAAGGTGGTAGTATGGCTCACATTTGAGGTTGTTAATTTTGTTTCTGTACTGATCTTAGGCACAAAAAGCTATTTACTAAAAAATAGTTCGTCAGTTCTCTTTATTGAAGGCTAAACCGGGCGAAACGGGGCGAAATCCAACCTTTCTTTATTTCGAGAGGTTTTCCTACGTTATTGTTCTTTCTGGACCAAACCTTCCGTTTTACGTGCGTTGAACTATAAAGAAATATTAATATAAGCTAGAAAAATTTAAAATATATCCTTTAAGGGAATGGAAAATTTGAGTTCACAATCACGAAAATTAGGTAAATGCAGATGTGAGAAATCACGTTGTTTTCGGTTAAAAAAGGACGGATTTAGTTTTAAAAATTATTTTTTGCAAATTTGTGGCGTCTTGTGCCAAAAAAATGCATTAATAAGGTTGTGCGAGTGTATTTTGTTTTTTCACACCGATAATTGGAACTGTAAACAAGTATGTATACTAAAAGCCGCGACATGCCGGTATTTTCCTCTGTCACGTCGTTCGAGAAAGATTTCCAACAATATCTATCTGCAGTTGACTATGAACGAATACGGAGATTTGCAGCAGAAGGAGTGCCGTGTGAGTCGTTAGCTGGTAGTTTTGATATCAGTAAGGTCACTCTGTGGCGCATTCTTAATGATCAAACCGTGCCTAGAAGAAAGCAGGGTGGACCAAAACCGTCCACAAGTAAGTGGGACGATGATTTTATTCGTTGTTCACTAAAAAATTATCATTATATGACCCATTAAGACCATTCACAGGGAACATCTGCCGATGTTCTCTTTGACCATAATCAGGAAATGGATGCAGGAATTTGAACTGCACCAGGCAAATGCCACAATCAAGCCGTTTTTAAGTATAAAACATATAAGAGAACGTTTTCTATTTGTTAAGAAGTACATTGATTAAAGGCCCTCATTCTGGAAGAGCATTTACTTCTGCCACGAGGTCTTATTTTTAGATAAGCCAGCAAAGTCGACGCAGATGATCATATGTGGGAAAAAATTCCCCGAGAACACACTATATAAACAGAACCTTTCAAGAACTGCCGATTTTTGATGGTTTGTATGGCCATAAAATTTGGTAAACGTCCGATCTGCCGGTCGACATCGGAGACTATAAATAGCAAGGTGTTCCTCAACATTATAACGGATGCTTTCAGCTATAACGACATTCGCCGACGCAGAATGAACACAATAATTTTACAGGATAATGCCCCAGTTCATCGCTCTAAAGAAGTATAAATTTGATAACCCTTACAATTATAATAAGAAAAAGTTTTATTTAATGCCGGTTTACACGAATTGTCAGATAAAATATTCAGTGGGGATCAGGCTGGCAGTGAAAAAAAAACTCCGGAATATATATCATTATAAGTGTTTTTCCTATCTTTATATTATTCAGGAGAAAAACTGCCACCTGTAAGGATGAAAGCAGTTCAGATCAGGGATGGGCTAACACAATTACAGTCTGTTTGCCGTCTCTCTATCTTTGCTAGGAACCGGGATTCTGCCCCAGGCAAGAGTGCATCCGTGTACGGTTGCTCACTGTCTGTCGAAGAAGTCAACGGGTGCTGGCTGCAGAGACGGTTACGTATCCCTCAAGGTAACACCTAGGATCGGGTTCAGATGCCGCACACTCCGTCAAACAGGAAAATCAATTCTACCATGTCGGTGCCAAGAATTCTCGGAAACAGTTCTGAATGCAAAAAAACTAGTAAAAGTTATCTTAAACAAAGAATAACTTCGCTGGATTTTTATAAGTTGGGGAAGTTTATTCCACATGGCTTTGGCGTTTACCGAAAAGAATCGACGATACTTAACTATGCAAGCTGATGGAAGAAATAAAAAGACATTGCGATGACTGCTGCGCCGAGGGTGGTCAAGCTGCCTCACAGTGGTAAGAGGATTAAATGTACTACTATTCAAAAGCTTAAACAGTAAAAAGAGTTCCTTCTGCACTCGGCGAAACCATAAGGCATCAATGTTTACAAGCCTACAGCGTTCTTGATAGGACCTATTACGGTGCTCCAACGATAACATTCTTTTCGTGAAGAAGTGTTGGACCGATTCTATTTTCTTCCGTCCGCTAGCGCACAGAAGGCTTAATAGAAACGAGCAGTATTCTAGGCCAGTTCTTACGTACATTTTATAAAGGCGGAGTCTAATATCAATAGTTTTAAAATTTCGGAGAATAAACCTGGCAGTTCTGCGTGCTTTGGAGACAATCAGAGCGCAATGCTTTGAAAGATTGAGACCCTTGGAATATGATATGCCCAGATCCTAAACAACGCCTGGCACATTTAGATCGTGGACATCTTTGCTTAGTTGATGCTGATGGTCGTCACCAACAACCATAACGGAACATTTGTGCCAAGAAAGGGAAAGGCACCATGTGCAGCACCACTGGGCAAAGGCCTCGAGATTATTTTTTAATAGATCAAGCACGTTGTCGTGATCTGCCGGCTTGTATCGATAGGCAACTTTTAAATCATCGGCATACATAAAGGGCCTACCATTCCGAAATAAACCTGGCACATCATTGACAAAAAGACAAAATAAAAGCGGGCCTAGCACACTACCCTGAATAACCCCACTCCTCACACGTGCCGAGTTTTAGATAGCATTGGAGATCTTAACGTGTTGTTTACGAGAGCTCAGGTAAGAAGATATCAAGCTCAGAAGTGTACCACATATACCGAAAGAGGCGAGTTTCAGGAGAGGAAGGGCATGGTCAACACGATTGAAGGCCTTTGTGAAATCGAAATAGACAATTTTAAGTGCAAAGCCATTATCCCTAGATTGTGGAACGTGATCAAAGAAAGAGAGCTGACAGGTGTCACAAGACCTTGTTTTGAGGAACCCATGCTGGGCTGTAATCAGTAGGTTATTCTCAGTTAAATGGTACATCATCTTATCTTTGATCAAGGTCTCCAGGATTTTCGAAACTGCGGACAGTATGTTGATTGGCCGAAAATCTTACTTTTTAGACATTAGCCAATCTCTGCACGTGTGGACTGCAATCTATTTTTATTTCTGCGACCAGTCCGGACTTGAATCCAATCGAAAACCTTTTTGCGATTATCAAAAGAAACTGGCAGAAGGCAAAGTAAGGTCTTTCCATGGAAGAAAAACTTGATTTTGCGCTGCATACTCACATTGAACAAGCTACTATAGACAACCTGGTTATCTCCATGTCAGACAGACTTTGTGCTGTCATAAATGCATAAGGACAGGTTAAAAAGTACTGATCTTTTACATTGGTTTCTATTTTACATTATTTTCCCGTTTTTATGTGCCCCTCCCTCCTTATGAACACTTATATTTAACCTTATTTGGTTGATTTGTAATAAAGCTCTTATTTTAAATTCAGGTTTTTAGTGAAAATTAATCATTTTAATGTTAGTAAATATTAATTTACAAAACGCTCAATGCCTTCTTTTTAAGAAAGGTCGTTTCTTTGCGTGTTTAAAACTTAGGGAGACGCAGCATGGACTGAATTCACATAAGAGGCCCTTTCTTGTGAAAACCATGAGATTTTATGAGTAAGGCAATCTACTTTATATATATGTATTGAACAACTGAATTGGTTTTCATCCCAATATGGTATAATGAAAAGAAAAACCCTCTTCAGGAAATCAAGTTGTATTCCGCTGACAACTCAGACAAAATCGTACCCAGGCTTTGACGTCCTTTTTTATGCCAGGCCAGACGAACCTTTCCGTGAGCAGCTTTTGCAAGGCTTGGATCCCAGGGTGGGAGAGTCCATGAAGAGTGTGAAACACAGCTCAACGTATGAAGGCGGGCACGAAAGGGCGATGAAAAGGAGTCGACACATCACAGTGGATGGTGCCTGTCCCGGTAGTAAGTGGACCGTCCGCTACTTGGAGACCGCTGACTGACTCGTAGCCAGGACAACCGGTTTGTCGTTGTTCAACAGCCATAGCAACAAGGTCGATCCCTTGTGAGAGTTTGAGAGCAGAGATGGAGGGTCTGGGAAGCATGTCGGCTACCTCATTATTCGTGCCATCAATGTGGCGGACGTCGGTGGTGAACTGTGAGATGTAGCCCAGGTGGGCAATCTCTCTCGGGTCGGAGTGGGACCGAAGAGCAAAGGTCAGTGGCTTGTGGTTCGTGAAAATGGTGAAGTCCCGACCTTCAAGGAAATGTCGGAAATGTTTCACAGTCAGGTAAATAGCGAGAAGTTCACAACCAAAGGTAATGTAGCGCGTCTCCGCCGGCAAAACTTTCATGGAGAAAAAGGCCAACGGTCAAGTCGAACCCACAAGGTGTTGTTAAAAGACTGTACTAACGGCTTCGTTCGAAGCATCTACCATCAGAGACAGCTGAGCTTCTACCTCGGGATGCGTGAGCAAGGTTGCATCGGCAAGGGAAACCATAACTGTTTCGAAAGTGGTCATTGCCTCACCAGAAAGCTTGAGGGGACCCTTGGGACCGGACGGCATGGTGGTGAGCGGTAGCATGAGGTCAGCACAGTTCTTGAGGAACCGGCGGTAAAAATTGACCATGCCTAGGAAACGTTGCAACTGACACTTGGAAGTTGGTGGAGGAAACTCACAAATGGCATGTTCTTTGGAGGGCAGAGTACCAGAGCTGACATGATGACAAAGAAATTCAAGCGAAGGCACACCATCAACGACTTGGAGGGGTTGATAATGATACCATAATTTTAGAGGCGGTCAAACACTAAGGCAAGATGTTTCTTATGCTCTTCAGCATTCCAACTAGCCACCAAGAGGTCATCTATGTAGGCTTTCAAAAAAGGCAGGCCATGCAAGACACGGTCGACGAAACTCTAAAAGGTCAGGACAGCATTACAAAGACCAAATGGCATGCGGATGAACTCAAACAGTCCGAATGGTGTAGTAACAGTGGTTTTGGGGATGTCTTCAGGAGTAACATGAATAGGGTGGAATGCGCGTACAAGGTTAATCTTAAAGAAAACCAATTTGCTGAAAAGGGTTCCGGTGAAATCCTGAAGATTACGCACTGGATACCAATCTGGAAAAGTGAGGTTGTTGAGGGCACGGTAGGCATCATGTGCAAAGGTGACGCCCAGGGGCTCTCGGACAGTCGAATGACGCCCAGTTGTAGCGTATGTTCAAATTCTGCTTTCGCACCTGGCAGGTGCACAGGCGCCAGTCGTCTAGGACGAGTGAAAGCAGGAGGACCCGAGGAACGTGTGTGGTGCACAACATCGTGTTGAACCTCACCGCTGCAAAACTGGTGGTTTGGTGATGATCGGATGTTGGAGTAGAAGCTCCCGATAAGGGCAGACAATATCTGTATTCAGGATGGATAAATTGTAAAGGGTTTTAAGGGGAGTCAATCCTAGAACATATAGACCAGTAGTGCGATCAAGGAGGCGGAAACACCGGCAGTCCACTAGCACGTCAAACTCGATTAGAAAGTCGGAGCCAAGGATTGCATGAGGGACATCGAAAATCAAAAAAATCCAAGAGAAAGACTGGTGAATGCAAATTTTAAGGGTGAGGGACAAGCTGCCAAACGTGGGAATGGGGGAAGAGTTAACAGCTTGGAGATGAAGACCATCGTTGGAAGAGCGACGGTCAGCTGGAGTGGGAGGGACTACATGGATTTGGGCTCCAGCGTCCACTAGGAACCGTATTCGAGTCAAGGTGTCATAGACATGAAAAGTGCCACCAGAGCCAGATTAGCCAGAGTAGGCGGTCACCTCTATTCTCTGGCATATTGGTTTACCTGTTGGGATTTGAAGGACCGAAGGAAGGAGCACCGATGGGCTTTTGCGCCAAAATTGGTATGATACCAACAGACATCAGCAGATCGAGGTCGCGAGTGAGACGGACGACGGCTGGGTGAGTGACTGCATGATCGCTAGGAGGTAAGGTGCGAAAGCTGCAGTTAAACGAAGCCAGCTCGACCGTCATGGCCACCATCTGCGTCAAAATGGGCTCATTAGGCGTCGGTTAGAGGGAAGTGAAGAACTGGGCAATGGAGGGCGGCTGGTACCGCTGAACCTCCAAGATCCTGTCCACCATTTCGGCCAGCCGTGAGACTGAGGGATCCTCTGAGATGGATGCCAGAATGGTTTGAACATCCGTGGACAGACACTCTAGTAACATCTCCTTAAACAGTTTTTCCTCAAAATGTAGCTCACCACGAAGTGTTCACATACTTTTGAGGAGTTCGATGGATTTCCGGTCATCTAAACACTCCTCGCCCAATAGCTGGTGGTACCGTTGACGGTCAGGCACAGTATACAGGCAAAGGAGAGTGCCTTTAGGATGGGTGTACAGATGGTCAGCTGGTGGACTCTGTATGACTGTCTGAACCTAGGACAAAACTTGCAATGGCAAAGCCTGAACAAGCTTGTGAAATTTGGTTACTTCCTTGGTAATATTAGCAGAGTGAAAACTAGACTCAATGCGAAAGAAGTAAGGTTCATGTGTATTTTGCCAAAACTCGAGTAAGAATAAAGACACCACACTTATAGTGTCATCCAGGATAACTATGGCAGCGAGAGGAACCGAGTGAAAGTGTTCATGGGGAAAGGACCAATAAGGGACTGTGCAATGATTGGCTGACTCTTGTTGGCAAGTGAAAGCGCGTGAAAAAGGCAGCGCACGTTCTCGTTCAGTGGCACCACTTCAGCGAGCAACTACGATCGATAATATGATCCCACGCTAAGAAATAAGAGAGACAAGCCACACCAAAGGTTACGATATGACGGAATCATCTGACGACACCACCCAGTGAAGAACAAAAGCAATAGGGGGAAAATCAGTTAATGTCACCGAACCACAAACCAGTTGGAGTGTGGCGCGTTACCTTTACCCTGATAGCATGTCGATATAGCCCTGATATATGTTAATCTCGACATTCCGAGAAAGGACATAGCCTCTGCTCATTGGTTAATCTATATTAAGACTCCGTGCTGTGATTGGTTGGCATGATAGTGTGTCTAGAGTGGGCGCGGGAAGCGACCATCACACTTTTATTTGTCGTGGCTTGCGTACGCAAGTGGTTGACCGTAATTCAGCCTGCTCTTCTGTCGAACACTATTTCGCATTTACATTGCTTACCTGTTCACTATATCAATTTATTTGTTTAATAACCATCTAAAATGTATAGGCAGCCCAGTAAAAGGACCATTAGAAGGCATGTTGCCCGCGATGTCGCGGAAATATACCGCGAAGTTAATGAGGAACTAAATAGTTATAGATTAAAGTGCAGACGAGTTAAACGTGACGAGTAAAGCACGTCAGCATCGCCTAGTGCTCAAACTCTGATGGATATGCCTGTTGATTTAGATAATTCCACTGATGAGTCCAAAGATGACAGCAAGGGGTATCCCTCGAATTACTACAAATGTAGTAATTCATCATCCGATGAGGAGGAAAGCAGCACAGAGAGTGCTATCCCCTCGCATACATCGATTCGGGATAGGGTAAGGGAATGGGCTATTGAATCAAACATTGCCGCAGCTGTTATATGTGATGCACCGGCTAGATCTTTTGTTAAGCAACTCAAGAATTTTAATGCGTATCATGGATGTGAACGGTGTGACATAGTTGGGATATATATTGACAAAGTTGTATATGTTGGTGATGGCAATATGGATAGAAAGGACGATGACTTCAATCGGCCTTTGGACGGCGAACACATGGCAGGAGTTTCACCATTCGCTGCCTGTAAGTTAGGTCTCATATCTAATATTCACCAACCTCTAAGATTATTTAGACTTCCCTATTTCTTCATCCGAGATGCATATATATAAGGCAACCATGGATACAACCATACTTTGGACGGATTTACCGCCTCAAATTCGTAAGTATGCTTGCTTCCCTAGAGATGGTTTTTATGTGTTAATAGAGTAAATAGACCCGTGGCGTAAAGCCACATAGCCATTTACAATATCGGCTACTTACATACCCTTCCCCAAGTGGGAACATTGCACGTGAACCCTACAACCACACAGCCCACCTAGTTAGAGGTTAACTTGCTCTGAAGGGTTGAAGTGGCAATAGACAAAGGATTACAATCCCTGAACTTATGCATTACTGTGCGGTTGTATATATTGATCATGAGCTCACAGCGGCAATCAAAGCGACCACATCGTTACAGGGATGAGGACTCCTACTTGTGGGACGAGACACCTCCACTATCACCGGTAGGTAGCCTGTTGCACATATAAGTATGAATAGGAAGAACAATTAAATGCCGTGTCTGAGACATCAGGGGAAACTTTGCCTTCCTGTAGGCGTCCTCAGCAAGCAGGTAAGACTGTTATCTTATGAGTATTCGTTGTCCTAGACGCATCTGAACCACATTTGCAATCGGAATTTCAAACAGAAGTATTTCAACGTCTTAATATACTTGCGAAACGGCTGCTACAAGTGCAGGTCATACAACGTCGAATTTTAACAAAACTGCGAACGGTGGAGCTTACTCAACCGACAACAAGTACAGCTGCCATTCGGAAGGGTATTGAGATCCCCGGAAATCCAGTCGCACAGCCGATTGCCAGCCGTGCTGCTTTCAGACACTTACATGAACGGCTGCTGGATCCAAATTTCCGCAGGGAACTGGTTAGTACCCGTCAATTATTAACATTTTCAATAAGGAGTCATATTTACTCTGCCTCGGGGGCCGAAATACGGATTACATTGTTAAGCGCATTTTTATGCCATTTTCGATGATGCTATCGCCTTGGAACTGAATTTCCAAGGACGGAAAGGAAAAGATGCGTTATCAGGATCAAAAATTTATGAACTTATTACAGGTGGGTTATAACGTATCTTGTTAATTTCAAAAAATTTAGAGCTGTACGTTAGGTTGAATGGCGGCGGCCGTCTAAACCTGTATGATTTGGAGGCCGCATTTGTAAGGCGCCTGAAAAGGTCCCTTGACGCCGCCGGTAAGAGGGTTCAAAGGCACGTTCCTGAATTACCCTTTTATGGTCAGTTGATTTGCTTTCATATTGCTTAACTGTCTATTTTTAGAATGCCACCCAGGACTAGCCACCTCAACTCCAAACTCCCATCTTGACAACCCGCCTATACCCTGATTGAACGAAATCCACAACCATGTATTGTTTATATTAAGTAGACTAATATCCATTATTGTACATATATTATTATGGACGTTTTAAAATACACATTTTTTATATTTCCCATCAACTGTGTGTTAACTTTTTTTACAAAACGTTGAGAAAAGGGGAAAATGCGACTGCAGTGGCGTATAGGCGAGCTAAATAGGAAGGGAAGTAATGGTTACGTTGTTGGTGGTCACGGTAAAAGAATAGTAATGGGCGTTCCGTATGTATTCATTTTAAACGGGGGTAGCGTAGGAAGTATCCGACCCTTTTTCGTCTATTTCGACAAATCTCGACATTTAGTATAATAAATGCCAACTTCAAGAAATATGGGTAAATGCGAGTTAATTTTATGTGTAACAAGTGAAATAACTGTAGAAAGTTGTGTACAAAAGAAAATATGGCATAGGGCTACCCCAATACCGAAGGGCACGGAGCATAGTCCTAACTAACTTCCCACCTCATAGTTTACAGACATTTGGTTAAGTTTATTTGACCTTCTGCGAATATTCCACTTGAGTGGAAATAATTGGTTAGTTTAAACAATGCCTTGCTGGTGCTAACCAAATAAGAATTCTATAAAAAAGAGATTGTGTTAGTAGTCTGAATTCACTTTTTATACCTTTATCCGTTCGGTCGTATTTTATATTTTTACCTTGTAGGATATCGAATCATGCTCAACTTTGGTACTTCTAGAAAAAGAGTTCTTTTGTGCTGCAAATGGTTTAAGCACAGTTTTTTTGAAGTACATTCTCTTTGCTCACTTCTTTGCTAGCTTTTCGTGCAAGGTTTTTGGTGATTTCAGCTACCCTGCTTCACGCGTCTCTTCGTGTCTCTAAGATGCCGTCTATCGGTAGCAAAAAGGAACTGCGCTCGATATGGATCGTATGGCAGAATATGCGAGAAACTCCGATGAAGGTATGGATTCAGGAATATTCGCGTGTGTATCAAATACTCTCAGGATTGCGGACTTTTGCTTCAGTATCGTTCGGTTTATTTAAGGGAAATATGCATTGCCTTTAAGGATCCTATTAAAAAGTTATCTTCAAGATTGCAGTCGAAATACGCGCTACTGCAAAGAAGTGAATAACATATTCACGTAGAAAGTAAATTGTTTTGTAGACAGTCATCCTGAAGGACTGATGATTACCTATGTCAAGTAATGGATAGCACAGTTATCTGTATGTATGTGCAAAACTTTTGTATGATGTAGCAGTTCCTCCCTGTAAGAATAAACGGTATTTTTCAGGCGAATATCAATCCAGTTTATTTTTGAATGTTTCTATGGTGTCCGACCGTATTACGTGCTCTGGGAGTCCGTTCCAGACACCGACGACATGTCCTGAAAAGGAGTGGCAACCAACATCCAGTTGGGAAAAGGTTCCTTGAAGTTTGAGAGAATTCCCACGCAGGTTAGTTGTTGTGGCCAATGAACAAAATTCTTCGATGTGTAGAGCACAGTTCTGATTCCTACGAGCCGGTTTGTCTGTATGAGATCACCTCGCATCTGCCTGTACTCAAGAGGGAAAAGATTAAGATCGTCTAGTCTGCATTTGTATGATAAAGACTTTAGACCATTCACGAATTTTTTTGCCTCCTTTGAAATCTTTCCAGCAGTTTGCTATCTTTTTTCAGCCACGATCGCCATGCCTGAACTCCATATTCCAGGTGTGAACGAATAAACGTCCCGTTTATTTTTCCAAATATTTCCTTATCGATATCTAAGAAAGTTCTTTTAATGGCAAAGATGACATTGAACACCTTTTTGGCCGCCATGACACATTGAGCGGAGGGCCTTAAGGAAGACAAAATGGTGATTACTAGGTCCTTTTTTCGGATACATTTGGCAGACAACTTCCTTTCAAGGAAGTTTTGGTGGAAGTTGCCCATCGCGCTCGCCTTTTTTTTTGACCCATAGTGCGACACATTTCTAAAATTTGAGCTTCATCTTCCATTTATCGGACCGTTCAGATAGATGGTTGAGTACTTCTTGTAAAGTCAGTTCATCAGCACTGCATCGGATTGGTTGCCATATCTTGATGTCGTATGCAAACATGACTCCCGAACTGACCAATACATTCATACAACCATTGAAATATATTACGAAAAGAAGTGGCCCAAGAACGAAGCCCTGAGGTACACCACTCAAAACCGGCACGGAAATTGAGTTCACATTGCCAATGCACATGGACTGTGATCGGCCTATCAAGAAGTTTCCTATCCAGTTGAATAAATCCCCCCTTATTCCGGATTCTCTGACTTTGTAGAGTAACCGGTGGTGAGGAACACTATCAAAGGTTTTTTGACGTCGATGCAGACGACATCAACGCTGGTGTCCTCATCTAATGACCTAGACGACTGTTCCATTTAATAGAGCATATTGGTCAAACAGGAGTGCTTTCGTCGAAATCCATGTCGGGCACTGTCAAGGAAGTTTTTCTTCGAGAAACTTCAAACTGGCCTTTTCGATGATCCTTTCCATCACTTTGGCACAAATGCCTGCTAGGCTCACCAGTCGATAGTTCTTAGCACTGGTTCTGGATCCACCCTTGTGAATAGGGTATATATATGCTGATTTCCAATCAGAGGGGAGAATGCCTCGATCGAAGGACGACTGAAAAATACGCGAGAGTGGTGTAGAGAGTAAGTTAGCAAGGTCCTTTAGTACTTTTGCTGGTATTTGATCCGGAACCAGAGACTTGGCGTCGTTAAGTGCAAGAAAATCCTTCTTAACATCTTCTTCGGTTAATTTGGGGTCGTCAACGACGGCGTCGTTCCTAATTGTATGAAAGTCTGTTTGGTTGAAAACCGCTTCATCTGTAAAAACAGATTTGAAAAATAAACTGAGGTGTTCAGCCTTATCTTGATTTTCATTAATTTCTTCGTGGTTTTCATCTATCAGCATTGTAACCGTCTCCTTTTGCTTCAACCGAATATTGATGCAACTAAAAAGTACTATTGGCTTATCGATTGCCTGTTCTATAATTTCAGCTTCATACTCCTTCCATGATCTTCGGACAATTGACCTTATCGAGCTTCGCTTCCAGCGAAATTCTTCGTAATGCATGGGTTGAGCTGTTGCTACGTACCTTCTCCAGACTTTATTCTTTCAGTTTAGTTGTCTTTTAAAATCTCGCATTAACCAAACAGGGTGGTTTAAGTTTTCGAATTTTTTAATGGGGCAGTTGCGGTGCATAGCATCGGTTATAACGTCCCTGAGATTGGTCCAATTGACATCCGGATTTCCGGTAAGAATATTTTGCCAACTAAGTGCCAACAAGTCATCTCTCATGGCAGAGAGTTTCACGTGCCAGTTATTTAACCGAACATCAGGAGCCTCCGTTTGCTTGGTGTGCGAACAGTATTCCCACAGTAGCATGACATGGTCACTTTTACAAAGCGGCGCGAGTAACATAAATTCATCCACATCAATTGGGTTCTTTAAAAGAACGAGATCTAGGCAATTCGCCATTGAGCCTCTTTAACTCTCGTTGGAAACCTTACATGCTGTACGAGAAAGAGATTCATCGTGAGCTTTAAAAGTCTGGAGTTAAAGGAATACCACGAACCGTTCCGTGTTCAGTGTTCAGCTCAGTGTATTTGAGAAAAATAAGCTTACGCCTTTGAAATCCCTATTTGATACAGAAAGTCGAAAGAATAATAAGCAATGTAAAAAAGTTACATTCAAGTGAATGCAGGCAGATTTACGTGGAACACGGATATAGTTAAGGTAAAGTAGTCACATAATCTTCCTGGTGCAGCAACATATGTATGTCAAGCCGATGTTTAAATATATCCACAGACTGGGACATTACAATCGCCTCAGGTAGGTTATTCCACGGTTTCAAGACACGGTTGGTGAAAAAATACTTCCTCACATCCAATCTTACTTGGGGCACACTTAGTTTGAATGGATGACCTCGGAGATTATTCGTAGTAGCAAGTTGGAAAAAGTCATCACATAGGAGGGCGCAATCCATGCCACGCACGATACGGAAGGTTTGTATCAAGTCTCCACGCAACTGCCTATAACTCAGAGGATAGAGCTGTAGGTTATTTAGGCGAATCTCATATGGCAGTTCACCTTGACCTCTTACTAATTTTGTGGCTTTTAGGTTTACGGCTTGTGTGTTCCAGTGAATCCATTGTGCATTAAAATTTCCGGCGATAACTGTGTCTTGAGTCTGAGCTGCATCTTTAATTATTTCGAACCTCATCTAGTAAATTTCTGGAGTTTGATTTGGCGGTCTGTTTATAGTCAAGAAAGTCAGATTTTATTCTCCATGGCTCTTTAGTTTTAACTAAACTGCCTCACAGTCGCAAGGGCAAGGAATTCTCGATGCAAATGATATGATTGCTCCGTTGACATAGCTTGCTATCCTCTCACCATTTTTATGCAGTCTGTCTCGACAGAAGAGTTTATATCCATCGATAAAAAATTTCGCATTCCAATATTTCCACCTGCAACCAAGTTCCTGTAAAAGAAATGACACCCGGATGTACATCGGATATCCATATTTTCAGTTTATCTAGTTTCTGGAACAAACTCTGTGCCTTTGTATAAAGAAAGCGGAGCTTTATCTGGACAGATTTTTGAACAATATTTGGTTCGGGATTGTTAAAATGGTCATGTGTCTTATGCCGTGCACTGTCTGAGTAGGAGGCTTCTGCTTTTTAATCGAACTGGAGGTCAATGTGTTTACTGACATTTTTTGCACTGAGTGGTAGTTGATTGTGATCTGGCTGCCCTCAATACCCAGTGTCATGGGTTTTCTCTAGAGAAAAGACCTCTGTGTGTGGATAATTTCTCTATTCCAGATTTTGAAATTTCTTAAGCCCAGTCTATGTCGCTTGAGGAGTTCCACTTTGAGCCCTCTTCATTTCTCGAAATTCATTTTCTTACAACTCTAGAACTTAACCAAAACGCAATTTCCCATAAACGGGTACGGTAATTAGGAAAGCGGACAGTATCGACAGTTTGCCTTTTATAGTCTCACGATTTTCGCCGTATGCGTCGCAGTAGGATGGTCTAGGAACAGTAACTTGCGCGTGGATTAGTTTTGAGTGATAGTAGAATTGCACTGCACCTACCGCACTCACTTCTCCCTTATTTATCTCTGCCCAGTGTCAAGACTGCATTATCACCTATCCGCACTGTCTAAACATCATGCAACGCCTACACGACATAGCAACTTTCAAGGTCATGTACGCAGGGCCATTTCCCCTTTGACCTTATTAGCCTATATCATTCTCACCTTGCCATATACTCTAAAATGACTCATGGTTACAATGAAGAAAGATATTTGAAGAGTATATTGAACTGATTCCGATTTTGCCACACTCGATAACTTTAGATGCTAACGCTAAATTTAAAATCCTTTGAATCAAGGTCGGAGATTCGGGACAACGGTATTTCGACAAACAGCATTCACAATGCTCGAGGCGGCGTGGGGCGGAAAAGACAACGTTTTACTGAGGCACTATCAGTTTTATCAAATGCACGATGCATCCAGTCAATTCATCGGTAATTTATTATGAATCTGACTCTTGCCATCCAGTACTGCAGATATGAAGAGATCAAGGTAGGTAAATTCGAGCAGGCCGTTCTCATTTAGCAGTTTATCGTTGGTTTGTGCAATGAAAAGTGTGGGAAAATCTCTTATCGCAGAAGACGAATTTGTCCTAGGAGAAGGCCTGTGATATTGCCAGTCAGCAGGGGCGCGTACGGCAACACCTTCAGCAACTAAATCAATCAAATGCTGGAGTGATATCATCCTTGGAACCTGAATTGGCTCTCTCTCCGGTGAACACTTCCAAGTTCTCATCTAAGTAGCAACAATCCGCTACTTCAAAGCAACTACCATCCTGCTACCGTTGTGGTTACACTATAGACACTAGAGGACAGTTTGTCGGTTTTTCGAGAAAATCAGCCCCATAAAGCAAGTTTGTTTCTCCAAAAGATGGACGAACACTTACATGCATGCCACCTACCCGAACCCGGCTGGGGATAACGAGACGATATTCCGAGTGTTTCAGCTGACATGTCGCTACAATCGCCCTACACCATCACACTTTTGGTGTATCGTCCTCCCGCGATGTTTGAAATTGACACTCGCGTAGCTGTTACTCTCATCAATGAGGTGTCTCTTCCAAAAACTCCCCGTCTCCTTCCAGCTCGCTCCAATTTTCGTAGTCATACTGGACTGAAGGTAGAAGTTCGAGGGGTCTTTACGGCCGCAGTTGAGCATGATGGAGAACTTCATTATTTGCTAGTTCATATGGTCAGAGGAAGCCAAAGGCAGAATGTCCTCGGACGGAACTGGATAAAATGCGTGCCTTCTGTACTATCTTATGAACATCGGAGTGGTGTTATCTTGGCTCTAGATTCCCAGTTGATAAATTATAAGGAATTGTTTCATAATTATTCTACTACACACTACCGCGGTCAGGCCCCAGTTCTTCAAAACTTGTCAGTATCCGAAGGTCGAAGAAGACCTGGATCGCCTACAGAAAGCGGATATTATTGAATCCGTGCAATATTCGCAATTCGCGGCCAAAATAGTCCCTATTCTTAAACCTGATGATACCGCGCGTATCTGTGGTGACTACAAGCTGACGATCAACTCAACAACTAAACTGACTCCTTATCCTCTCCCACGAATCGAGGATCTGTACGCCTCTCTCGGGTGGCCAACAATTCCCAACTTTGGACCTGAAGCATTCCTTCAACCAAGTCGTCCTAGATCTCGAATGCCAAGGCGCCACAACCATCAATACGTACCGGGGTTTATTTCGATTAAAATGACTCCCATTTGGAGTACGTTCTGCTCCCAGTTGCTATCAATGCTTAATTAATAGCCTCACGAAGGATATACCTCAAGTTTGTGCATATCTGGATGATATATTAGTTACCATTCCATCTGAAAAAAGTCATCTAAAAGCTCTGAGCTTAGAGCTAGCATGTTTCGAGTAAGCAATGTATCCCTTGCAGACTCGGTGAAATAACTTGGACTTAAGGCGGATGCAATTGGTCTCCACCCACTCGAACATAAGCTCGAAGTCTTAAAGACGGCTGCACGCCCCAGCAATATTAGAAAATTGCGTTCATTCCTTGGGTGGGTTATCCACTTTAGTCGACTTACAACTCAGTTGGCTACAATTCTAAGCCTCTTTATTGTTGCTGGAACTGATCGGAGGTGGAACAAAAGGGTTTTTACTGGGCAAAGGCAGCCCTTAACTCCTCTTCCATGGTGATTCATTACGACCCCAAAAAGTATATCTTCTCAAATGCAATGCATCCCCATACGGCCTGGGTTCGGTTCTTATGCACCGAATGCCTTCTGAGGCTGAGATGCCGATTGCCTTTGCATCTATTACTATGTCCCAGGCGGAAACAAACTATTCACAGCTCGATAAATAATCCTTAGCAGTAATTTTTGGTCTAAAACGTTTCCCTTGTATCTTTTTGGTCAACCCTTCGAGATTCATACTGACAACAAACACCTCTTAGGTTTGCGGAGTGAAAAACGAGGGCTGCAACAAATGGCCTTGCCAATAATACAACGGTGGGACTCACTATTTCTGTCTACCCATATGCAATGAAATATGTTACGGGTTGTGCAAACTTAGTAGCTAACGCCTTGAGTAGACTTTCCATTGTCGACGATAGCATTAACGGAGCACCTGCTTTTTGAGACCATGAATCCTTTACAGGACTTATTCAATGCACCCATGACCTGTCAACGAATTAGACAGTGGACATTGAGAGATCCTTTCGTAAGTCAGGTAATAAGATCCTTGCAATCTGGCTGGTCGTCCTCTGCCTCCCCTGATTTTCAGCCATTCTACAGCCGTCAGAACGAATTGAGTTTACAAGATGGATGCGTACCATGGGGCACTTGTGTAGTTGTGCCATCGCAAAGCTGACATGCCATCCTCAAAGACCTGCTCATCCTGGTACGTTGACAATGAAAGCTCTCACCCTCAGCTATTTTTGTGGCTCAAAATTGACGAAGATATAGTAACTGTGGTAAAGACTTGTCACGTGTGTCAAATAACACAAAAGACCTTACTGAGGGTACCTCTGAAGCCTTGGGCCTGGCCCGACTCGCTCTAGAAGACGGTACACATCGACTGTTTTTCCTCTCTATAGAGGGACTAACTCTTATTCGGTAAGGATTAATCCTTGGATATAAAGGATTTATACATAAAAGAGGCGCAGAATATTTTGCTGTAACCGAAAGATCTTATTCGTTCGACATTTCAGATGAACATTCGAAAGCATGATCAGTCATAGAAACAGAGTACGTACTGCACTTGACTTTATTATTTATAGGCCACCATACAACTAAAAGTTTATGTACTTGCTGGCCGTTTTCGAGTTCCTCATGACAAGTGGGAATATTCCTAAATAACCTGGCTACTTTCCCTACTGTTTCGCCAATCAAGGATACCCATTAATCACTACCATTAACCTTCCCCTTCGCCCTTATCAATTTACCTGTGTGATGCGTATCAAGCACTACCCATACAACCTCACCTCCGATTTCAAATTTACTTCTCTGGCTTTTTAAATCCAGTCTCCAGAAGTTTACCAGCCAGGATTGGCTTTTTGTGCCTTCCTGCAAGTGGCTTTCGACTCCTCTGGTTAAGTCCTACCTATCACGAGAAAAAATGTTTGATTGTAAATCACTTCAACTTGGCTTCAGAGGTTACACTAGCAATAAAAAATTTAATTCACACTAGGTGCTGTTGTTCCTGGGTTCTGTCACTCCTAGAACGCCTCCAAACCCTTATAAAAGTCCCGTGAGCAAACTGTTCATTAAAAAAAGAACAGGTAGGCATATATGGCCAGAAGAGTGTTGAGTGCGTAGGGATACTTTAAAAGTACAGAAGTGGAAAGTGCAGGGGCCGGGCAAGACCCTGACAGGCTAAAGCTTTAGCTTTTTATTAAGAAAGATATACCTCATTCACAGCTATTTTATGACACATTTAAAAGGCTTTTGCTTATGACAAGAAATTATTAGCAGTCCCTTAGGCACCCTTTTTAATTGTCCGGGCCTAACGACCAGTTTTTAGCCTTCTTAGATTGACGTGCCTTCATGAAAAACAGATGATTATTTTGCAAGACAGGAAATGGATAGTCTGCAACCTGAACAAGACACTTGCACTATTTGCTTTCTTCAAACCGTTGCGAAAATGTGAAAAAGTTCCCAAAACTTACTTGTCCGTACCACGCTCATAAATTTAGGTTGTCTCATTTCATTTTTGAACGGAACAGGTATCTTGGCATGCCTGTTTTTCAATACATATATATATATATATAGTGTCTCACTGATCTGCTTAAGAACATGTATGTTCCGTTTTTATCTCTGGAGCTCAGACTAGAGTACTCTCATAGTGGTCGCATAGCGACGTGTAGCATATGATGAAATGGAACCGACAAAGACAAGGGAGACCGGAATGGCCATTTCTGGCTTATTAGCCGTCATCAGCCAGTCATACCCAATCCCAAGTGTGGCACACCTGGGATTCGAACCCGCGACCTTTGGTATTTGAGTCGAACACTCTACCATTGAGCAACAGGCTCGTTGTTTTGTCGGTTGTGATCGGGAATATGATGATAGTGTGGGGCTCACCGATCTGCTTAAGGAACATCGAATCCAAGGTGTGCCACACTTGGGATCGGGTATGACTGGCTGATGACGGCTAATAAGCCAGAAATGGCCATTCCGGTCTCCCTTGTCTTTGTCGGTTCCATTTCATATATATATATATATATATTGATAATGTGGAACCGACAAAGACAAGGGAGACCGGAATGGCCATTTCTGGCTTATTAGCCGTCATCAGCCAGTCATACCCAATCCCAAGTGTGGAACACCTGGGATTCGAACCCGCGACCTTTGGTATTTGAGTCGAACGCTCTACCATTGAGCCACGGGCTCGTTGCTTTGTCGGTTGTGATCGGGAATATGATGATAGTGTGTGCCTCACCGATCTGCTTAAGGAACATGTATGTTCCGTTGTGCCCTGGAACTCAGACTAGAGTACTCACAGGCAGTCGCATAGCGACGTGTAGCATATGTTGATAATGTGGAACCGACAAAGACAAGGGAGACCGGAATGGCCATTTCTGGCTTATTAGCCGTCATCAGCCAGTCATACCCAATCCCAAGTGTGGAACACCTGGGATTCGAACCCGCGACCTTTGGTATTTGAGTCGAACGCTCTACCATTGAGCCACGGGCTCGTTGCTTTGTCGGTTGTGATCGGGAATATGATGATAGTGTGTGCCTCACCGATCTGCTTAAGGAACATGTATGTTCCGTTGTGCCCTGGAACTCAGACTAGAGTACTCACAGGCAGTCGCATAGCGACGTGTAGCATATGTTGATAATGTGGAACCGACAAAGACAAGGGAGACCGGAATGGCCATTTCTGGCTTATTAGCCGTCATCAGCCAGTCATACCCAATCCCAAGTGTGGAACACCTGGGATTCGAACCCACGACCTTTGGTATTTGAGTCGAACGCTCTACCATTGAGCCACGGGCTCGTTGCTTTTGTCGGTTGTGATCGGGAATATGATGATAGTGTGTGCCTCACCGATCTGCTTAAGGAACATGTATGTTCCGTTGTGCCCTGGAACTCGGTTCCACATTATCAACATATGCTACACGTCGCTATGCGACTGCCTGTGAGTACTCTAGTCTGAGTTCCAGGGCACAACGGAACATACATGTTCCTTAAGCAGATCGGTGAGGCACACACTATCATATATATATATATGTGTGTGTGTGTGTGTGTGAGAAGAAGAGGCGATCACGGGAACCATGTTTATATTGTCCTGACGTTTCAAAATCAAACAATATTTCATCGTCTGAGGTAAATATTGTACCGCGCCTCACAGTATTTATAGGTGGTAACATTTCGGCTAATACGGGATTACTAAGGTTATTGAAATTGTGTAGAGGAGGGGCCGGGTTGGGGGTGGAGATGCTCAGTCATCGTGCTGCTTGATGAGCAGGGTGGTGTTTCATCCTTGGCGATCATCCTGTGCCTGTTCACGGAGTCCGTGGTGGACTGGGGGAGGGCAGGTGATGGCTTGTTCTCAATCTGGTCGGGGGCCGGCGTTCGCACGTTGGCAGTAGTCGTCAGTACCCTCATCGACCGAAGCTGCCGCCCCAGGCTGTTAATCTTGGTTGCGATCGCACATCCGTGTGTATTTGTACCTGCCGGATAAGTGGTTGAGCTGACTGAGGCGATAACTGTTCCTTCGTCAGGTCTGGGTTGTGTTGCGATTGCGTGCGTGTCCGCCATGGACTCACCCATGTTCGGATGCACGTTAGGCCAATGTTCACGTTGGCTCTTTCGATCATTGAGCTGCGTCCGAAGGGCTTGGTAGGCCGTAGGAAGCGTCACAAAATGATTGATGGAGCTTGTTCCCGTGTGCCAAGCCTCGATTGTTTCCCTTGCCACGCGGTCACTTCCCCGACCTAGAATTTCAGCATTCTGGAAGGCTAACGTGTGTCCAGAGTCTGTGCAATGGTCCGCCACCAAAGACAGCGGGTCCATTCTTCTTACCGCCCTCATGTGTTCTCCGACCCGGGTTTGTAGACGTTTCCCGGTTTCTCCAATGTAGTTGACTACGCAGGAATTGCATTGAACCCGGTAGATGCCGTTTGTTGTTTCACCTCGGGGCAGGGGGGCCTCAGGCCTCATAACCAGATGTCGAATGGTTGACTCCGGCCGGTGGGCGATGCCGATCCCCATCGGTCTTAGGAGACGGGAGACCGCCTCCGAAATACCGTCAATGTATGGCAACGCTCGCCATATCTTTGGCTGTTCGGTCGCTGGCCTTCGGCTTTGCCTGCACTGTCTGCTACGTTCGATGAAGTTGCGGGGATACCCGTTGGCCAGGAACAGGCGTTGGAGGTATCGAAGTTCTGCCTTTCTTTCGCCTGGCTCGCTGCTGAAACACATTGCCAACCCGGCCCCTCCTCTACGCAAATTGAAAAACCTTAGTAATCCCGTATTAGCCGAAATGTTACCACCTATAAATACTGTGAGGCGCGGTACAATATTTACATCCGACGATGAAATCTTGTTTGATTTTGAAACTTCAGGACAATATAAACATGGTTCCCGTGATCACCTCTTCTTCTCATTTATTTCCGGGAACGCGCATCTTCGCTTCTATTAGCAATATATATATATATATACTTTTTATTTCTGGACAGAACTTTATGTTTAAGGTAGCGACGGGTTCGTTTCCATTGAGACTTGTTACGGACCAAGGTAAAGGAGGCTCGAATGCCCAAATATGGCTTAATTGCTGCAACCAACCAACAATCATCCTAGCCAAGCAGATACGGGGCACAAACCCGAATCCTTTGTTATTTCGACTAGCTTTGATGCTGGTCCAGCCGGCCACAGATTTCACTGAAGAAATAGCACCAAATAAATAGCGGAAATGGTATATGCAAAGTCCCCGGTTTTCAAGGGCCTATGAGTGGGGATAAAAATCATCACTGAAACATGATCCCTGGCTGGATTACGAACAGCTGTCATCCTGTCTTAAAAGTGTCTTAATTAGTGAAGTTTTGACACATGGCCGAACAGCCTGATCAATATCGGTCACACCTGAAATTAGTATCCTTTCTTGAGGTACATGACATGTATATGTCTGCATAAAAGGTCAGTTTTGACCTACCGGAGTCCGGCAAGAGAACCAGCTGTTGATGGCCTGATAGCCTACAGTGAAGGTAGTTGGCAAACACCGTTTTCCTGGGGTCCTCTGGTCCGGGGCTCTTTGTCCATATGACATCATTTTAAACGCTCAAACACTAGGTTACGGGCTCGTGTTCAGTCGAGTGCAGCCAGAAATATTCACAGTCATGCAGGAGCGCAGTTCGCTGATCTCTCAGACTGCAGGAGGAAATTTTTCTTATTCCATTCTGTAATAAAAACGGGGCGCCGAAAGCGTCTTTTATGCACACTCTACTTACTTTAAGTGCTCGTCTAATATTGGTCTAATGTACATCAGTATGCCGACACATTAGTATGGGGTTATGTCCCAGATCCAGGCGTCGAACCAACCATTACTTGAAACCGAGTCGTTTGCGTACCAACCAGGGCCTTCTAGAGACCCGTAATATTCAATCCTATGGAGAGGAGTTGGAGTGATCCACCCCCGAAGTTTAAATTGAGGATTCAAGCCCTCCAGTCATACCTATTGCACTCCAGCATCAGACTCCAGCAGGACGTAACCATCCCTGATCTACCTTGCAGACAGAAAAGTGTGAACTCGCGTCGCACACGTAATACTGGAGTTTTAATGTTTTAATCCTCCAATTCTCAATCAACTGCTGCTTGGAAATACATTACCCACAACAAAGTGGTTTTATAAAATATAACTTTAGAAAATTAACCATCCGAGGCTTATACAAGGAAGTAACATTTAAACACAAATCCATTAAAAAATTGTTACATTGCATTAACATAATGCAGAGGATCTTGGTTTATCGGGTCAGCAGCCATTTTAACCAGATGCATAACCCCAGAGACACCAGAGTCCATTACCTCGATTTTGTTCCTCTTCTTAGATCAACCACTCCGCTTTTTCTGGCCGACGATTGTTCCGAGTACGAATTGGGGACAGGGATGGGAGGGCAGGCCATATTTTGGAAGGCAAGGAGACGGTCTGCCGGTTGGAAATCTAGTCAAGTGAGCTGCAGAGTCCGTTCGGTTGTGCAATGAAGCACGGAGCGAAGCCAGCATGACAGCAGGATGCCCACGATGGTTGTGACGCGTCATTCGTTGTAACAGCCTCGTCAATGAGGTCATATAAAAGGGTTGTGGATTGTATGAACCTAAATTTCTAGGGGAGAAACGAGAATAGCAGCTTTGACACCTCTCAGTTCGCAGGTAATTAAATCCCTGTTATACTGATTCTTTCGAAATGGTGGGGAATCCTCAAAATATGTCAGAAGTTGTTTTATAGTTATCTTTATTATTGATAGGAACTGGTGTAAAAACCAAGGTTTCTTATTCCCATGGCCATGATTATTCCATAAACTTTATTGATGTCAATCTCAAGCTCGCTTTTCAAATGATTACAAAGGCATCGTACTTCTTAGTATTCATATTCCTCCCTCAACGTGTGTAGATTTCTTATGCCACTTTTACAACCTTACGTCAAAAAACGTCCTTCATTCTTTCGCGGAATGCTTTTGTCGCACCAGCATACACCTCCTTATTTCTCTAGACAGCGACGACCCTGTTTCTGTCGTAGTATTGCCGATGATTCCACTGACCCCTGTACTTAGATCCCCTAGTCGTTGGATGCTAAATATAGAGCTGCAATGTCTGGGCCAAAGCATTCTTACTTCTCTGGTCTTCCAAAAATTTACCTCTGTTCTAGGTGGACATTGTTAATCAAGCCTAGAAGGGGAAAATTACGCTTCGCCAAGCAACATCCATCTTCTTCAGAGCTCTACGAATACTGTTGTGTCCTGCCCTTCTCACATTGTCATACAATATTTGTAGTCTAATTTTGGTCTCTGTTCTACTCACAAAACAGAGTTTCTTCGCTCTGTCTCTGTAGTTATGAGATGAACTTCTCTCCAAATTAAGTTTGTTTGGCAGATTGAAGGCAGGAAACTATCGAAATTGTCAGGTTGTTTGGAAAAATCATAAATGACGCGTGCTGTGTAAAACTCAGACTCACCGGATCACAAATATTTGTTCATCAGCAATTAGTCCGGTCTTCCTTATATTGACTTCTCGTTATCACTGCATTTCCTCTATCCCATGGTTGAGCAACATCTTCAAAAACGCACTGGCCGACCGGTTTTTCCCCACAGCTCCCTTAAGTTAGGCTTCACTCGCTTAGCAGCCCGGTTTACCTCAACTTGTCCTCCGAGGAATCTAAAAGGCCTTATAATGGACATACTGCCAGAATCAGGCAAAGCCCTCAACGTACAAAAAGTTTGGCATTTAATTTGTTCACCCAAATGCGTCTTCTTTCGATCTTTTATAACTTAATAAATGAGTTGTACTAGAAACTATCACACAATTCTCCTCCACATAAGCCCCTAAATTTTGCACATTGACTCAGTCAGAGTAGCTTAGATGCTGTTGCTCTCCTGGACTACTCTTCCTCTAAGAGACCTAGAGACCACGCATAAGGATGCATATTTCTTCATCACTTTCCTGCGCATAACACAGTTTCCCACATTCTTCTTAGAAAGACGTGAAACTGCGGCTCTCCTATCCAGATTATACCTTAGCTTAGCTTTTCGAAATCAATTTGCTCTGTTTGGCAATCGCGCATCAGTTATTCGGAGTGCTTTCAAGTCCTACTCTATCTCCTCATATCCTTCCGTATTAAATGGTCATCTACGTTGACCCAACGTCTACCTATATGGTAACCATGATCATGACACAGTTCTTGGTCGTTCTGTCGAAACGAAGTTAATTTCCAACTTTAAAGCGAGGGCTGAGATCAGGTCTCATCATAGTCGTCGGAAATGGTCTTTGCATTAGCAGAACGAAGTCAGTTATGTCTGTATTTCGAAAATGAGATCTTAACTCATAACAATTTAGTGCAATCCTTACTGTAATAAATCAAGTGTGCTGGGAGTCTTCACAAAGCATAGGAAGTCATGGCTTGAATTTTACTAACTAACGGTAGAATTCAGCCCTTGAAATCAGCCCTGTGCTTGCGAGTGTGTGTGACGGTCTGCTTTTGGCCGGCCGCTCCAGAATAACGTGTAACCGGCACCCACCTATTCCGGCTGACCTTATTCAGATAAGCGGGTCTAGCTGAGATCAGCAATGATCACCTTGTATTGGACCAGTTCCTAAGCCACTAGCACCGTCATCCATTCCGGTCGGTTGCTCCTCGGATAGTCTAAAAGGGATCGAGCATTCCAGGCTGCTAGAGTGAGCGGGCTCCCTCGAGCAGCCCGGGGGGTTACCCCGGAGGGAACGGTGTGAGGAGGATCGGAAGAGGAGTTGTTGCTGGTATTGTTTAAAGTTTTTCGACCGTATGAAATTGCAGGTTGTGAGCCACGGTCCGCTGCAGCTGTCGTGAGACCCAATATTTGTTTAGGGCAGCCTTTCTAGCTCCCTCCCCCGCGAGGGGGTACGCGGTGCTGTCCCTAAATAGGGTTGCCTAGTCATCAGAGGTGGCTACTGAACTCCACTATGGGTCACGATTTGGGTTAGTGAGAGAACGATCGATTCGCCTGGGCCGCCTAAGTGATTGCTGTCGCACCCGAACTAGGAGTTTTTCGAGTGTGGGGGAAGAGGGAAGGGTTGGGGAAGACGGAGCGGGGAAAAAGAGGGAGGAGATGGAGGGAGGAATGAGAGAAGGGAAGAGGGAGGAGAGAGGGGGACGGGCTGGGAAGAGGAGAGAGGAGAAGGGCAGGAAAGAGGGCAGGGGGGTTGCAGGGAGGGAGGAGAGGGGGAGAAGGCCTGGGAGAAGAGAGCAGACATGCCGAGTGTGTAGATACACACAACACCGGAATCACTCACCTGGTTTAGCACGCCGTCGTGACGGTTGCCCGGGATGTGGCCACTGGGAAGAACCCAGCTTCCAGGAGCCACAGGTGAGAGATGGGGTAGCAGTTAGAGGGGGCCACAGAAGCATTCACCAACTGTACGAGACAAATGGAGCGACCCAAAGCTACCTATGTGGTGCTACACCTAAATAGTCTCCTTGGCCATCCGGAACGACGTGTGCTCTGTCTGCCGCAGGGCATCAATGATCAATTGATCAGCCGCCGGCTGCCTCTCCGGGGAAACAAGTTCACCACCATCATAAGCACCTACGCCCCCCCCCTTCCAACGACGAGCTCCGACGAGGCAAATAACAAATTCTACGTCGATCTACACGCCCTGCTTGCGACTGTGCCGAAGGCGGATAAGTAAATTTTCCTACGTCGATCGCCCTACCGCTGCAAACAAGACAGCCTTCTACCGAAGTCGCCACCTTGTACAGCCACGGCTGCGGGAGATGCAGGACGCCTGGAGCCCGCAAGGCCGAGGAGATCCAAGCGGACCGCAACGAATGGAAGAACTTCTTCGGCCACCATCTCCAATGCCAACATCAACCGACTGCCTGAAGTGGAAACCAATGACAACCTTGATCTCCTGCCCTCTCTCCAAGAAACCATCAGGGCTGTGCAGCAACTCTCCAGCGGGAACGCACCTGGATCAGACGCGCTCACTGCTGAGATTTACAAGCATTGAAGCCTCAAACTGATGAACCAGCTCACAACGCTCTTCCAGGCAATAGGGTGCCAAGGACAGGTCCCTCAGGATTTCAAGGACGTCACAATTGTCCATCTCTGCAAGAACAAGGGTAACCGCCAACTCTGCGATTGCCATCGAGGAATCTCGCTGCTCAAAATCACGGCGAAAATCTCCGCTCGCATCATCCTTAATAGCCTCAACGGCCACCTGGAACAAGGACTCCTCCCGGAAAGCTAATGCGGTTTCCGCGTCATCGCGGCACCACCGACATGACCTTCACTGCGCGCCAGCTGCAGGAGAAGTGTCAGGAGATGCGAACTCACCTCTACTCTGCCTTCGTGGATCTGATCAACGCCTTTGACATGGTGAATCGTGACGGGCTGTGACAGCTCATGCAGAAATTTGGCTGACCCGAGCGATTCGCTCACATGGTGTGCCAACTCCACGATGGCATGATGGTGCACGTCACGGACAACGGAGCCACCTCAGACGCCTGCGCAGTGACCAACGGAGTGAAGCAGGGCTGCGTCCTCGCACCCACCCACCTAAGTCGCATTTTCTCTGCCATGCTAACGGACACCTATCGTGACGAACGCTCCGGAGATCCGCATCGCCTACCGGATAGATGGCCGACTCCTCAATCAACGACGGATGCATTCCCACTTGCGTTTATCCACAGCCACCATCCACGAACTTCTCTTCGCTGAAGACCCTGCATACAATGCAACGACAAGAGGGGACATGCAATGGAGCATGGACATCTTCTCTCACGCTTGCAAAATCTTTGGATTTGAACAAGGCAAAGGCGGCGAAATAAGCAGAATTTAATGGCGTCATTAAATTTCACGACCTTTTATTCAACTGCATACGGTCATTGCCTATTAATAATTCAAGACAAACTGTCCAATCATGCATCGACCTAGAGGGATGAAACGTAATAGGTAAACAAAGCATAAACTGTGGGTCTGATACATGCGGTTTCACATGGTGAGAGTGAAAAGGAGGGATGAAAACTTATCTAAGCAAACCAGTGTAGATTTCAGTCAAAACTTGTCAAGCGTGATTAACGCTGCAACGCGCTGGATAACAGTCAGTCATACGGGGGGGGGGAAGGGGTGGGGAATGAGAGCAGGGGTGCGGGAATGGGGCTTCGTCTAGTATCAGTCCTTACCGTGACAGTGCGAGGTTGAGCACATTATCCAGCTGCTTACATATTTCTGGTTTTCGTCTCCGTATTGCAGCTTCCTCCGTGTAGCCCAGTCGTCGCCCGAAATACGAACTTAAATGCAGCCATTGGGTCTACCATATGGCTAGTGTCCACCAGATACTTTTCAATTGAACTCCTGGGTACCTTATTTTCTGCCCTTGGCAGCCATTTCGGCATGTGTTCAGCTGACCGATTTGCCAACTGCCTTTGCATCCGCAACTACATGTAAACTCACAAATACAATTTGATGTGGCATGCACAGGTAGAATGTATTTGAACGGTCTAACTGGAATAGCCATAGTGGTGCATATAAACAATAACTTAGAGGTGGCGTACGTTCGTTCAATCGTGCATTGAAGTCATCGCTTTATCACATTTGACACAGTATCACCTCTGAAAGAGCGATAGCTGCTCACCGGCATTCTTGGCACGGATATTTCGGCAGGAGTTTCTCCTCTGAGATGGCGATAGTTATCGAGGAATTTCCCAGGATACCCATTTCCAAGAAGAAACATTTTTCCGGAAAGTGATCTCATCATCGATCGTATCTGATTAATAAATTCTAGTGGCTCTAGTGAACAGGCAGAAAACCAAATTACGTTTTCTCTGAATGGGAATGAAACTGAGGAAATGCACATATTGATCTTTTTAAGTGGTTTTTCTATAGATGGACCTCTGAGTGGAACCATCTGCCCGCCTTCGTACAAGAACGTCTAAGAAAGACAATGTGTTACCCTTCTCATGCTCGATCGTAAATTTGATCTTTATGTGTTCATGGCCTTCAGAAGTAATTCTCCATCTTTTGGACTATGGCGAAAATGTCATTCACATATCGTCTGTATAATGTGGTTTGCCTAATTTTCGCTCGAGGCTTGACATTAAGATGTCGGTTCGTACTGGCCCTAATGGACTGCCCATAGCAACGCCGTCGATCTGTCGATACAACTGTCCGTTGAACAGGAACTGCACATTTTTCATGCACATTTGCAGTAGTTCCCAAAGTTTCGCTGGTTCCAGGCGCATGTATCGGCCGCATGTTTGCAAATTACGTCAATGATTTCATCCAATGGTACGTTGTGAACAGATTGAGATCATGTCAAGTGAGATCATGTGCTTATTAAGTAAATTTTCATTCTTTAGCTCATCTACGAATGAGAATGTGTCTTTTGTAGTGCAAGCAGCTAGGTTGCGTCTGATTAGTTAAATTTGTTGTAATAACCACTGGGCGAGGCTATGTTGCGGTTGATTCCTCAATGATAAAATTAGTCGTAACGGTACTCCTGGCTTATGCAATTTTGGTAGCCCGTACAGTCTTGGAACATGTGAACTTACAAGTCTAAGATATACAGCCATGTTCTCATCTATTATTTGCCTTTCAAGTAGTGATTTCACCTTTTTCCAAATGCGGTCTTCCAGTGCTTTGTTTCTTCTTTCCCAAGGGTATCAGAAGAAAATTGGCTAGTCGCTGAATACTGATTCAATCCTACCTACATAATCTATCAGTATCAGTATCAGTATATTTGAGGGAGATGTAGGTGAGTCACCTTTGAATTCCCTATGTGTACATACGAGTTGTGGTATCAAAAAAATAGTATCTCGATATGTTGGCGAGGCCAACATAGTGGAACAAAGTTGAAGACATGTTTAGAATCACGACACCGCCTGCCTTGTAAAATCTCGAGACAATGACATCAGTAGTTTAACTTAGGTCACTTAGAGCCGAGAGGTGTTGCTTAGTTGATAGTGATTGCTGCGTTACCGAGGATGTCCTGTACTGATAAGCGATATCAACGAGTTCCGCTTTTAGCCATCTCAAATTGTCTTCTGACGTTGGCCTTAGGTCTGATAACTGGTGATAAAGGTTTATAATTTGGCTTCAGTCTCCATCGGGTCTATTTTCTTCTTGGTACACAAAATTTGAGCCCTAAAGAAAGAGCTTCGGCTTGCAGTTTAGTCATTGTTAAATCCAAAATGTTAAAAATGTAGTCATCTGGATTTATTGGAAACAATTCGTCTGCAGGTTGTGCGCTACGCGACTTGATTAGATCAGCGCGGAACGATTGCCTTATCTTGGCTTGCAAGTTTGAAACATCCTAAACTAACAATAACCAACATATCGGGCTCACTGAATCCATCACATGCTTTGACAGGTCTAATTGGCAGCGCATTTGTGTGAGTGAAGATTCACATTCTTCTATCTTCGAAAGGGTGAGACGGTCGAGATTTTGTAGGGCGGGGCGTAGGGCATCTCTTCGGAGGGTCTTACTTAGTTGGTGAGGGTAAGTCCGATTCTGCCAGAACTCTGTAAGCAGCTGGATCATGTGCTCAACCTCGCACTTTCGTGGTAAGGACTGATACTAGACTAAGTCTCATTCCCGCACCCCTCCTCTCATACCCCCTCTCCTCCCGCATGACTGACTGTTATCCC
The DNA here is from genome assembly GCA_017591395.1 of Schistocephalus solidus. Classification (NCBI taxonomy): domain Eukaryota; kingdom Metazoa; phylum Platyhelminthes; class Cestoda; order Diphyllobothriidea; family Diphyllobothriidae; genus Schistocephalus; species Schistocephalus solidus. Next base: position 218,931 of record WEDG01002213.1, read on the forward strand.
GCGCGTTGTAGTGTTAATCACGCTTGACAAGTTTTGACTGAAATCTACACTGGTTTGCTTAGATAAGTTATTCTCCCCCCTTTTCACTCACACCATGTGAAACCGCATGTATCAGACCCACAGTTTATGCTTTGTTTACCTATTACGTTTCATCCCTCTAGGTCGATGCATGATTGGACAGTTTGTCTTGAATTATTAATAGGCAATGACCGTATGCAGTTGAATAAGAGGTCGTGAAATTTTATGACACCATTAAATTCTGCTTATTTTGTCGCCTTTGCCTTATTCAAATTTATTCTGGGAAAACAATGCTTCAACTTTGGATTTCGTATCAACACGGAGGAAACGGTGGTTATGCATCAGGCACCGACCAATACCACCTACAAAGCTGCTCGCATCAATGTCAATGGCGCTCAATTGAAATCCGTGGAGACCTTCACCTACCTTGGCAGCAACCTCTCCCACAGTACCAAAGTCGACGATGAGGTCACCCACCGGATCGCCAAAGCCAGCCAAGCCTTCGGACGCATGCAGAACGTCGTCTGGAATTGACACGGTATGAACCTGAGCACCAAAACTCAAGATGTACAAAGTTGTCATATTGCCGACGCTGCGGTGTGGAACGGACGCCTGGATGCTGTACAAGAAGCAGGCACGTACGCTCAACAACTTCCACCTCAGCTGCCTCCGCAGAATACTGAAGCTGTGATGGCAAAACAAGATCTCGGACGCAGATGTGCTGGAACGAACAGGCCTCCTCAGCATCTACGTCCAGCTGAACCAACTGCAACTGCGTTGGAGCAGCCAACTTGTGAGGATGGACAACGAACGACTACCAAAACGACTCTTCTATGGAGATTTCGCCACAGGTTCTCGTGGACAAGGGTTCAAGCGCGACGCTACGAGGACACTGAAGACTACCTTGAAGCAACTGCAGATCAACGCAGAAAACTGAGAGGGGCTCACACAGAACTGACCGTTCTGGAGGAGGACAGTGACGACAGGGGCAGCAAACTATGAAGCCAACCAGATCACCGTCGCCAAGGTCAAAATGGAGGCGGGAAAGTCACCAGCGCACCGGATCAACACCACCAATGACAAAGCCCTGCCAACATGCCCACGCTGTCAACGCACCTTCCGCGCGCGAATCGCCCTTGTAGGACACCTTCGAACTCAATGCAATAACAATCTGACCAATTAAACTTTTGTGTGGACTTCCGCGAAACCTCCTTCCGACTCCCTGACGGTCACCTGTAGCAGCGAGTCCCCCACTCTTACCATCGTAGGGACCACATCGCAATACTCTTCATCTGTTACCTCCACCACCACCAGCACAACCACCATCACCCCCAGCATCACCACCACCACTACCAGCGATGAGGACTCGGTCCTAACCTGTCCTCATTGTAACCAAACATTCCCCTCACACATCGGCCTGGTCAGTCACTTGCGAATCCATCGCGCAGAGACTGGCGAACAAGTGCCTGAAGAACTAACCAACAGCAGAGATCACCACATCCACAACCCTCACTTCCCTCGCGCATTCACTCGCCGCATGGGGCTCTTCGGTCACATGCGCATCCATGACAGCGGAACTCACAGCAAACTCGACAGCACCGATACCCCACGCACACCCTCCGCTCCTGCCACTCTAAGCGCTACTGTCACCACCACTACCAAGAATGACAACCCCCAGCCCCTCCTGATTTCTCCTGCCCTCACGGCACGCGCAACTTCACCTTGCGCATCGGCCTGGTCGGTCACCTGCGAATCCATCGCATGGAGACTGCCGCACCAGTAACTGGGGCTCTGACATACAGTCGCCACGCCCGCCTACACTGCTCCCTGCACCTTCACATACCACATGGGCCTGTTAGGTCGCATGCACCTCAACGAGGACCTGCGGCAAACACCCGTAAGCTAAACCACATCAGCACACACTTCCTCCACCTGTACATACACAATATCCTCACCATCATCCATGTATCCTAGAAATCATGGAATAGTCATTAGGTTTCACCAGCCAAAGTTACCTAACATCAGGTATGCAGAACCTGAGATTCGAACCCATAAGTTTTCTTCATTTACCGTTACCAAATCCAACACTCTACAAACTAATACTCCTCGAAACTCAGTGTGCTGAAGATTGCGCGTTCTTCAAATAACGCAAACGTTATTTGTAGAACTGACAAACGAAGGCATATATATATATATAAAGACCCTTTTTAAACCATGTAGTTCCCCCTATGCTCTATCTCCGATGATGCGCTCGAGTATGAATGTGAAACGTCAGACAAGTATAACTTCTACCCCAGAGATCGCCTTATCTTCTCCTTCCATATATATATATATATATATATATATATATATATATATATAAGGAACATGTATGTTCCGTTGTGCCCTGGAGCTCAGACTAGAGCCCTCGCAGGCGGTCGCATAGCGACGTGTAGCATATGTTGATAAAGTGGAACCGACAAAGACAAGGGAGACTGGAATGGCCATTTCTGGCTTATTAGCCGTCATCAGCCAGTCATACCCAATCCCAAGTGTGGAACACCTGGGATTCGAACCCGTGACCTTTGGTAATTGAGTCGAACGCTCTACCATTGAGCCACGGGCACGTTGCTTTGTCGGTTGCGATCGGGAATACGATGATAGTGTGCGGCCCACCAATCTGCTTAAGGAACATGCATGTTCCGTTGTGCCATGGAGCTCACTACAGAGCCCTCGCAGGCGGTCGCATAGTAACATGTAGCATATGTTGATAAAGTGGAACCGACTGAATTTCAAATTAGATTCCTTTCTGAAAAATCTATAAAAGAAGATTTCACAAATAGCTATACCAGCTGAATAAAAATGGTAGATTAACTATGAACGTGGATTGCTTGACAAAGAGTCACCATTAGGCACCAAGCCGAGCAACTGCAGCATACAAAAAGGTTAGGCTATCCATATTTTGTTAAGTATTCTAAACAGCCCATGTTCTGAAATTAGTTACCCACCGGGAGACCACGGACTGTAGTTAACACCTAGACCGAACTCCAAACTAGTTTTATATCTGATGGCAAGGGCAGCAATTTTCTCATTGAAGTCAGATGATACTTCAAAAATCTTTAAGATATAATTTTATCCGCTTCTTTATCACAGTCTCACGTCTTGCATGTAGTTGTGCACCCCGTCATGCTATCCCGGTGTGAAATCTTGCCAGAGAAATCTTTTATGACCCGGTCTGCTACTCGCAACTCATGCGGACTCCTTGCTTGCTCAAATGTTGTCCCAAACACCAACATGGCAGAGATGCAGAAGACAATCGACCAAGAGAAAATGCATGAAAAATCTGCAAGTCATCTTACTGAAAAATTTAGGATACTTATAGCATCTCATTCAGGTTGGCTAGCATTCTGTGCATTGAGCTTCAGGGAAGGAATAAAATATTCAAGCTGCTTCTCGGAGACTTGGAACAATTAGGTTTCAGGGAAGCAATGTGACTGCAGCTAATGGCAAATGTTGTTGACAGCAAGCAGTCAGCCCGCAAGGGGAAGCGCATTGGTGTTTTCCAGTGATATTGACGGACGCTTTTTGGGAGTGTGGACATTCCCAACAAAATCACAGCAACTGCACTGAGCACTTATGCCAAATTCCATCTGCTTTTGAAAACGTGAACGGACTAAGTTATGCTTTCATCTGAAGAACCACATGATACGGTGGAATTACTGAGAGGGACAAGCGAGACCCAGTGACCATTCCAAACTTGTTTTTCGAATTCATTCAATCATGACTCTATCGGAGGATGATAGAACTGTGGGTTCGAACCTGGGTAAAAGAGTAACACCGAGCAAGATGCTCTAATACTTGAGTCATGCGGCTAGATCCTACTGGCTGGGATCGTGAATACTTAAATTCAATTGTAAATGAGGGCTCAGCGATCGGTTACGGGACTCGCTTGCCTCGTTATGCCTTGAGGGCTCACTCCCAAAGCCCCGCTAGCAGCCGCTCAGTAGCTAGTGATATAGCCAGAAATGAGTATTCCAGTCTCCCTTGTCTTTGTCGGTAGTGTCATCGTACCTCTTCAAGTTCAGCTGCTAGTACCGTTTGTGGGTGCCCTTAGATTGTAGATCAAAATAAGAGTGCTCTGTATTTGCCTCAAAGTAGTCCTTTCTGCACTTACTCGCGAAGCACTAATGAAGTTGGGTAAAACTGCGCAACATCCCTCTCTTTTTTTTCATATACACACACTGTACAACCGAAAATGCGTGCGGAAGCAGCAGGCGAATTCATGGTCACGCGTGCCATCCAATCGGCCGCTGCATGCACATGAACCATCCTGGAAGGAAGGAGTCCCCGATTCCTTATTGGGGATAGAAGCCATCGAATTCCAATTAAGGAACCAACGTACTCTACCCTTCCTTCCAAAGGATGAGCAAATTTCGGAATCAGTCGGCTGCAGTAGAAGCCGTGACCTTTAGCGCGATGTGATAGATTAAAACGCGTCAGGTTGGTTGCAGGCGATCGGCGGTGGATAACAGGAGATAGGACCTAAGTCCAACGCGTGACACAATCGGCATTGAACAAGGTCAATCCTATATACACGCAACATACGAAGAAAAATATTAGGATGATACCTCTCGAAATAGTTTTTTTTTGTCCGACCGATCGCCTGATACTTAATCCCCATTTCGTTTGCCACATTTGTTGTGATCCCTCAATGAAAATGAACTAGACTTCGCCCGAAAGCTTGCCTAATAACAGGCAGTTTGGTCGCCTTTTACTTCCGACACAACAGCACTGTTCATTTAAGTGCCACGAACAGGAGCACCTAGTAGTTCCCTGCAAACTCCCTGAGCTCTTGGCATAATAGAATGAAGAGTGCCCAAACAGACATCTTGTAATCTGAAGTTCTTTTAATCAGGATTGGCAGTATACAAGTTGATCTTCTTAATTAACAAAAAATTGCCAGGCTCGCACGTGTGCTACCTCGGCAGTTGGCGCTGATCAAACAGGCAGAGGGAGTAATAAGCATCATTCCTTGGTCCAATAAGCACCCACAGTAGAGTAGAAAGAAACAAACGTCCTTTCGGTAGGAAAAAGGGAAGACGAAGGTGAGGAGGGAAAATCGCGGTGGAAATCGTCAAACAGCGCCGACAATCGATGCCGCGGACCTTAAGTTAATCTCGCGGATCGGCTAGACAGTGGTGTGCGTGCATGTGACAGAACATATAATAGTGAAAAGTGTCTCGAGGGGTAGAAAGAGGGGGACCCAACAAAAAAATCCGAATAAACTGAAAGACACTGGTAGATTTAAAAAAGGACCACAAAAGCGCCAATCCGACGGCAGAATCTATAGGTTTATGGGGACAGAGGCACGCGCCTGCTGTAGCGGCAAGGAGTGCAGAGAACGAAGGTCATCCAGAGAAGGGGGTAGGGTTCACCTCACTTAAGGCCTAGACTGTAAAAAGAGGAGCCATAGAACTGGCGCCAGTCAAAATCTGAGTTCTCCTTGTAGGAGAGGCAAGGGATGGGTGGTTCCTGCAAATGCCAACGTTTGCCCTCCACGGCCACCAGCATGCCACAGTAGGGAACGCAGACACAGCGACGGTGCAGATCTTCAACATCGTTCATACCACCAGAGCAGCTGCCGCCGCTGTGAAGTCGTTTGCGCAGCAGGCTACGGGTGCAGGTGTCTAGTGAGGCGGCATGCGCGACAATCAGGATGCTGGAATCTGTCAACAGAAGTGAAGCAACCAGAAATAGGTGAAACGCTAAATGAGATGGCAGTAAGTAAGCGTTTGTGGTTTGAGAAATCCCGCCCATTTCCTTAATGAACGCTGTTTGTAGCCGATACTGAGCACACACGCTCACTGTAGAATGGAGGGGTCAGAGGGTCCGAAGGTGAATTTTTGAAAAAAATCGTCAGTCGTCACCTTACGTCATGAAAAATATCGTCTGAAAAGTAAATTGAGGCTTATAGGTGTGAGAGATGAGTATAAAAGCCGCGACACGGGTCAAGAAAAGATGGAACCTCGGCCGCCCACGTATCTAGGTGACCAGCCAAGTTGGTTTCCCTGTATTTGAGTACGAGACAATATTGCGATTCCACTATTTATAAAGGCACGATGTCCACCGTGTGCCCCAGAACAAGGTGGGCGCAAGGACGGTTACTTGTGCGCTAATCTACCGCACTTGCCCCTCCCTCAACCAACCAGAAAACCAAAGGCTGGATTTGGCGCAGTAGCTGACGAAGGTAAACGGCCCATCTACGTGTGCCATGCGCGATGGACCAGGTTTTCACACAACGAAAATTGGGGCAGGGGCGGCTCGGATCCCAACTAAGTAGGAGCGCCAAGATGACCACATTATTGCAGCCTGGCTCTCCATCCTGAGGGGCGGACCTTGTTATGCTGTCAGTTGACTGCCTTGCAAGCCACGGCTTTTAGTGCACTGTACTAGATTAGAGGCGCCTCAGGCTGTTTCGAGGAGAACAGCTCGAACACTTCACGATTTTGTAATATAAAGCCCTACATACGACGTCAGAGGCCGAGATTCACTAAGCTTAATTATAAACCACACTCTCAGTCACATAGCTATAGAGAACGAAACTTTATTGATGGTTAGCAAATTCAAATACTCGAACCTTTGTCGAGTATTAAATTTAACAGTCTTTCTGGTATGCACGACACATCTCTGGAAATAACAGACCAGAGAACTTGACACTGCACTGAAAGATGCGGTTCTGATTGCTCTGACGCGTACCTTCCATATGCAAAGAAATGTAGTTTCGGGTGTACAAAGTGTTTGAGTCAGTCAGCTTGATCTTACTAACCACAGAGCCCCAAAGCAACGTCTGCCACGCATCTTTGACCTTGAAAAAAACATCTCTGGTGATAAACGACTCCCAGCTCGAAGAATCGGGATCAAGTCACCGGCAAACAGGCAATGCATGGGCGATAGTATTGTCGGAATCCCAGTCGTTAGAAGTTTTTGCGTGTCTCCAAAGGCATCTGCGATCCAATCGAGACATCTTAAGCGTCTCTGAGACCCCACTGTACCGAGGTTCGGACCGCACAGTCCTCTTTTAAGAGTGTGAATGACGGGCAGCGCACGCTAAAAACGAATGAAAATTATAGCAAGATAGAGCGACACCGCATTGTGCTCGCTTCAGTAATAAAACGCCGGTATTTCAGGTGATTAGACGTTTGAGATGAGATCAGTGGGGCCATCGATATTAAACATGATCGCAACCGTAACAAGTACATGCAAATAAAGTGGAGTTCCGATAACAGATATTCCGCAGCGCCACTGACTGTACCAAGGTGCCGGGTTTCCAGCTCATGACCGGAGCTCAAATATCCCATTTAAAAGTCTAGTATGCAACCTAACTGTCTGTATTTCACCTCCAGCTGGGGCTGGCTTGGGCAGGCAGCCCGGTCTAACGCCGACAAAGACTGTGAATAATTTATTAACTGATGTTGTCTTCGTAGGATCTTCGAAACCGCCGCATTACAAGCAGTTTCCCGTACTCTAAAAACTCTTTATTCGAGTCTTAAAGGCCAAAAACAAAGTGGGAAAAAATAAATAGTAGGCGAAGTCAAAACAGGGGGACAGAAGTACGCGGAGGCCGGACAGGTCACTGTACGTCAAAGGCAATTAAGCAACGGCAAGGAACGGTAGGCGGACAGCTAAAGTACATAAGGCAACCACGCACATGGGCAAACAGGTACGCATGGGGCATAGTCACATGATCTCGCGCATGGGCGGCCGGGTAATCAGCCGAATGGAGTGGCCTAAACCTCGTCCCCCCTGCCCCCGGTTAGGATCTCGTCCAAACCAGGAATGTGGTGTCAGATGAAAGGTCACACACTCCTGTGGTGAAAAGGAGCAAAGAAAACATTAGTGGACGGGGCTTAAAATGAAGGCCGGTCTGCAGAAGCTGACAATGCAGACGGCATACCGACAAAAGAGGGGTGGAGGTAAAACGCGCCAGTTCGAGAGGAGGGTTGGAGTGAGGCCAGTGCGAAATTGGGGAGGGGGCACGAGGGAAGTATGAGCCCAGAATGCGGTGCCTTGGAACGGCTGTAAAAGGCACAAGGACGCTAGCTGGCTTGGTGTTCCACCGATGGTCTGGTCGTCGTCATGGCTCAGGCTTACCGGTTTATCCCCAAACAGTCAGTGAGCACGTGCACAGGGTTAGCCTGAATAACTGGAGATTTTACACAGACAGACCGTTAAGACTAAATCCCAACGCGCTACGAAGATCTTGAATCACGGAGACAGGTACTATCTGCAAAGGATCCTGCTGAAATGTAGACGTGCCACCTTCGACTTAATTCTTAGGCTTGATGAACTAACAGCAAAAGGAGCATCGTCTTCGGACGCACTAGACAGAGGCTTCACACTATTGAAGCAAATACAGAGGAAGTATCCTGTCGACGGTCATTAAAGGAGAGAGAAGAAACCGTTAGAATCCAACGATTGAGTTCCTCACTGTAAAAAAAAAACTACAAGACGGTTTAAATGCATAAGGCCCAAGCGCTGTGGCATAGTGGATTACCAACAGATGGGACGGCCGGGTTCCCATGCGGACTGAGAGTCAGGCCACAGGGATTTCCACGCGTAAATGGGGCGTCAGAGACCGCAGCTAAACCCATCTTGCCAGACAGAGTGAAAGCGGCCCACCAGTCGTCACCAGGCGATGCGCCAAAAATACGTCAGTCTCCATGGGGAGGAGTTCTACGCCATCTATCGGCTACAATGCACTTGAAGAAGATGCAACTATAGGGCGCACCGATAGTGAGGAACCCATGGCCGAAATCCATTCGAAATTATTTCAAATGAAAAAATACTGCTAAAGTGAGGTTGCGAAACTGGAAGAGAGGGAACTAAGCGTATGGATAATTCCTACAAGACAGTGTATCAACTTCCAATGGAGTCTTATTCCAAATTACCAGCATAGGTCTCTATAGTAAAAAATATAATTTATTTAACAGTTTCTTTGTAGACGACTATAAAATCGCTAAGTATACAATTTTTAGTATGGATTGCTTTTTTTTGAAAGCAGCGACCATTTCAAGTATAAAACCAATTACAATCGTGGGAAGTGTTCAGACAATCGCATGACTGTAAATGCAGTCCACCACCGGCAGATTCATTAAATCATTCATGTCGATCGCAAAGAGATTCTTATCTATGAGTAAATTGAGGTTGGCTTGTCGTAATACCTAAGGGCTAAACATTGGAAGAGATAGTTTTGAAACTTTAAGAACCGGCAAGAACATAAGCTGCTTTCCTAAATGAAACGTTAAAAAAAACTTTTTAAAATCGGAAAACTCTATTCGGACACAAGTATGAAATCTGAAGACGAATTTTCCCATAAGGTGATTATAATAAAAGAACGTTTCACATATCCTTTCCATGACTGAGGCTATATAAACATCAAAAAGGGGTCTTAACAGAAACACTATAGAAGAAGTTATATTTTTTCTAAAAGTTGCTTATGCAGGTCGCTCCGAATGAGCACAAACAGAATCCAAATATGTAGGAAGTGACTATGTAGTTTAGTTTACACAGTCAATCTTAAGTTGTTTCATGACATTTCGACCAAAGTTTCGCAAGTTTCGAGGCACAATGCACGTCAGGGAGGGAGGGAAGCCATCAAGAGGGAGAACCATTAAAACGTCCAAAAAGCGTGTGGTGTGCATCAGTTACGGTTATACTTAAGAGCTGATTACAGAGCCTTTGTAGACAGCCGCAAAGCGACCAGTAATTGTACTGGAAGGAAATCCAAGAAAAGAGCAGAGCGACTGGGATCGATTCTGGCCCATCCCACGTTTGCAAAACTTCCGATTCAGCAATGGCTAATACGCCAGAAATAATCATTCTAGTCTTTCTTGTCTTTATCGGTATTCCTTTCTATACTAGAGAAGAAAAAGTTACCTACGGAAAGATATTCAAATTCGTCGCACGTCTCAAAAGCAATCAGGCCTCTAGCATAGGAGTTGCGTATCGTCCATGTCTTTATGGGGGTAACGGACACGTAAAGGTTTCCATGGGTTTACTTCTGCCTTTGGCGTGGGTGGGCCTGGAGTCACGCATATTGGCTTCTGCGAGCAGTATATGCGTGCTGGCAGCATCACTACGATGAAGTGGGGTCGAGATTTGGACTAACCTTTGGCCTTGTGTTGTTCTAGGATGGCATTCACCAGCATTTCTGAACGTTCGTAATAATTGGAGACGGTTTCCTGGGGGATGAACTGCTCGGTCGAGGAGATGGGAACGTAGGAAACGTCTACCGAGTAGCCAAGCTTTTGAAGAGTTTGAGGGCTGAGAAAGTTCGGCAGACGACCCGGATACCAGCCTAGCCATTCGAACAACAACGGTTCAATTCGGACAGCGATGTGCGCCTACAAGAAAGAAAGAAAGAAAGAAAGCATAGTAGACTCTGCAAGGATTACAGGTGGAAGGCTGTTTTGCACCGTCTTTTGTGTTTTCTGTCACCTTGAGCAGTTAATTGGTCGGAGGGTAATTTGGTCACAAGGTTAAAATTTCATGTTAAAAACTTCGCTTGGGGGACCTTGGAAGTAACCAGGAGACGCGGTAAAGGCAAAGAGAAGACAGACGTGGATGAAGGTATGTCGTCGAAAATCAGGTTGCAACTTTCAAAGTTAAAAGATCACAAGAAACCAACGAGAATAGGCTGGAACGCAATATTTGAACACTGAGCAATAACACTGCTACCCTTACTGTCAGCGTACGTTCAGTCCTCCCACTGGCAACAATAACGATAACACTACACGGCGAAATCCAGCAGGTGTCCGTTAAATTCTTCCCACATACTGAAAACTTGACGACAGGTTACGAACCAAAGTCTCACTCGGTCTGGACACCTAAGTAATCTCCTCTACACTGCATGGGATCAATCCGGCCAGCAATGTTTACTACACTCCAACTTCTAGAATTTACGCGACACCAGCTCACAACAGTCGGAACAACGCACGAAAACGCCAGCCCATTTACTTCTGCATCTTTTGCGACTATAACGTGGGCTACAAAATATGGAACGATCGAATTAAGGAGTGCTCCGTGATATCAATTCACCGCAGGCGAGATCACGCTTGTTTAACGTTCACGTAAGCTCGAATCAACTGCAGTCCTCGTTTCCAGTCTAAAAAAGGACAGCGAGGCCAGCAACACTCCCCCACTGCAAAAATTTTGACCGAAATTCTGAAATGTATTTTCACCAAGGATTGCTTAGGTAAGGCTGTGATATCTATCATCGCGTCCCCGCATAAACCGAAGATATTTCAGTCACGGCAGAATTTCAGCTTTGTGTGAGCTTCCTTCTGTCTGCAAAAATCATCCTCGGTATACAAATGAATACGTATTTAATGTTAGTTTTTCGCATTGATTTTTGGGTTGCTTTTGAATTCGACTATATTTTATGCAAAAAGTGCACAGAAATGTTCTTTCTTTTTGTAGCCAATTACGTCTTCTCTAAATTTATGCGTGAAATGTGCATTCGAAGGGCATAGAAAACAAATTTGAAAGGTGCACAGTAATAAAGCTGTTATTTTTACCGAGTTTTTGCCGGCGGTCGGAAAGAAACTTATCCAAAAGACGTCACCTTGGCGTGACTAAAATATCTTGAGATTACGCTGTTTGGCAATCCACCCACCGGAGTAATCCCTTCTAACCGAATACGCATTTCAGAATTTTGGTCAACCTTCCAGGATATAGGCCAGTTACTGTAAATAAACTGGACGCCTCCACACACAACATACTGCAGAAGAAAAAATAACACCCACCAACAAAACAACGGTCTGATTACGTCTGTCATTTTCGAGTATGACGGTCAAATTTTCGGTAGTTTACTGGGGTTGAATCCCAAATATTCAGGGGAAACGGAAACACATCACAAACATATACTTTGTGTTACGGTGTTGTTTTCGTTTTGTTCGCGTGACCATCAGTGGCTGAGACAACCGAATCGTCGCGAAGGGAGCGGCCGAAAGGAAAATAATTAGTGGAGTGAATTGTACAGACCGCTGATGAAAAACTACTTGCGATTTCGCCAAGAGAGAGACTCCATGGCCAACTTGACATAAAGCTCTAGTCCACATACACCCACATGCGTTTTTTACTATAAACATACGCACAAAACAGATTTCATCAACTCGAACCAATCATCAAAGAAAGTTGTCATTTATGGACTTTAACAGTGTGGGTATATGTGAGGAGCTAGTTATCCCGTTAATAAGAAAACTTCTAGGCCAAGACTTCTAGAGGTCCCGTAGAGTTGAGGAACAAGTTTGGAAATTAATGGTAAGGAAACTAGGCGCTTCCTCCGTGCTACATTGATCTCACTCCCTTGCCACACAACAGAGGCAGGTCCGAGTGAAGCCGACTGGAAATAAGACTGGACGCAGTGGTTGACGTACCGAAAAACCTTAATTTAAGGGTGGCTAAATGTCTGTACGAAATTCCTACCGATCTAACGCAAAATCTGCCAACCGTCTACCGAATTCGACGCAGTGCAAACCCGGAAGGAATTTCGCACGTCAGGTGGCGTCTGCGCCGACTGACCAACACCAAAGTGAAAAAGGGGGAGCCCAGTCGACAGCAAGAAGGGCAGTGGAGACGACAGCGATTGCGAAATACGGGCTGCTCAAGGCAAAGGGCGCATTCACGTGCGCTTGTCGGTGTGAACTTCACACGCCACGAATGCGCACGGCCGCTCAGGGTCGAGCGGCCAGCTTACGAGACTGCACACGACACACGAAGCGGCAACTCCTAGGGGCGAGCAGGTTGCAGCGGGGGCTGTCACGCCGGTAGTCGCCGTGCCGCGGGTTCGAATTGGGGACACCTGATCCGACCATCGGCGTGGTTTCTCGATGCGGCCTGTGCACAACACTACCCCGTTGAGCAGGCTAGGCACCCACTGACAGCTGCAACGATCTGTGAGCGCGGGAAAATTTTACTCTTGCAACCATTGCTCCCCCCCCCCCGGAGAGTTTTACCAGTGCAAGCGGGCCATGACACTTCAGTCGTCCAAAGAGGTCGTGGTTCCGTGGCTCGACTCAGTCGATCGGGTTTCCTTGCAATGCATAAGTTCTAGCCATTTAATCGCCCCAGAAATTAATGCGTAACTTGGGCTAAATCATTCGGAATAAAGTTTTATAGGCTCGTCCCGAAAGTTGGTGTCAATACCTGAATCAAAATTCAATATCAGAGCAACACGTGTCTGGACTTTTAGCTAGTACCTGTGTTGGCAGCATGGTAAACCATATAACATGTGTATACCAAGATTCGAATGTAGATGCCCCCATCTTGCAACTCTGCAACACAGTTGTGAGTACCGTTCCGAACGACATCCAGTGAAACGCTTACAGGTGGCGGGCAACATTATGGCCTGCAAACTTGTTGCGGGTAATCGAGGATCGAGGTTTTGCCTACCAGTAGACAAACAATCTAACCAGAACCTTTAAGGCTTCGTGATAGCTGAGGTGCAAATCAGAGTTATTATTACTACTGAGAATAGGTTGTCTGGATTCGGTATTTCTCCCTGTTTCTTCCCCCATCGAGAAAGCGTGAATGACCAGGGGTCTCAACCCCGTCTCCGACGTGTCAAATACGTTCTTAAACGTTAGCGCTGAAAGTATAGAATGTGTGACCCTCTTTTAGGTCTGAGGTAAGGCAGCCACCGTTCACATATGGAGGCTTGGTGCTTGATCTTAAGCACAGAAAGGTATTTTCCTGGCGATAAAATCTGTATGAAGATAAGTGATAGCCACAGACAGAACAACAAGAACGGAAAGGTGCACCTGGTCACTGGCGTGAAGGAGTTCGCAAGCTGTCTGGACGCAGCGTAGGGCAGGGGAAGCGTAGCAGGCACAGAATCGGACGCCAGCCTCGGCCAGAGCCTTTCCAGAAGCAGCCGCAACAAAGACGCCAATCTGTGTGAGAGGCGAGTCTAGGACATGGTCCACCAAGTCTTCGCGGTTGTGCAGACGGGGTGGTAGGTTCAAATTCCAGCGTCTGTACAGACCTGCGAGGGGAGGAAAAGGCTGTTCAATCGTTGGAAAGCGAAATTTCAGCATGAAAACGGGCGAAGAGCGAATGTCGCAGGAGTTGAAGTCACCACCCTAAATAACCACTCGAGGCCCAAAATAACACACAAGGTGACTTACAATGTTGTTTGGATCCGGGCCTATATACTACACCACTAACGTAGCAAGTTATTTTTCTTAAGCGATCAGTTAATAGGTACAGATAGAAATGGGTTCGTCTATGGGAAATCAGATTATACTGAAAGTGTCCCCTGCTGGATAACTTATGAGAGACGACCGTTTTAGAAGACTGGGACTCCGTCACTCCTGTGTCTGCATTCAAGAAAGCACACAAGACGAAGAAGTAAGCATAAGTTTAATCGAAAATGCTGTAAATACTCTTTTCATCGCCGTTCGCGATTTGAAATGGTGCGTGATTCAAGGACGAGAGCAGACCAAGCCGGCTTCCGAGCTAGACGCGGTTGCATCTACCAGCGATTCGCACTGCGTCGAACTCTAGAATTCCTCTATGCCTACCAACAACCGACTGCCCTATGAATAGTTCACGCCACCGTACCTCTCAATTTCCTTCAACGTGAGTGCTTTTGCAGATAACAGAGACGGAAATTGTACAGGAATAAATCAGGCGAGATTAGGATATGCTACTGCTCCACCATTGTCTGAGTTTTGCCCTAACAACCTCTCAGAGCCATTCAGAATTCGGTCCGGCATTAGACAGGGCTATATTCCATCATGCCTCATAGCTAACTGTCTGGCATAGAAGTCTTGGAAGAGTTCCCTGCAGTTTTCACGGTGTCGAAGTTGCACAAGGAAGCTAGTCAACCAAGCTCGGCTACTAGGAAGACATTGTCTTGTACGCTGTTATGGACTACCAAAGGTATTATCGCATTGAAGTAGTACAGCCAATGACAGATTTCATGAGATGATTAACAAAATTTGAAAATTCGTTTTCAGTTACGAAGGATTGTTGAAGTGGGGACGCAAGATTGATTTACGTGCAAAATAATCCCCAAATATTTCAAGCACACCAGGATGCTGAAATTTGAATGCATTTATTTTCGGCCGCCCGAAGCAGTCGGTAAAGTAATGACCGCTTATGCGTTTTGCATATTTTTGTTATTTTCAATGCTCTCATAGGTTCAAATAGATGTTTTAGAAAACATACGCAAAAAAGGTTGTTTCCTGTACTTGGCAGCAACTTACATCTTCAAATGCTATACTCGAGAAAAAGGTATTTTTCTGTTTTGGAAATTTTAAACACTGTATAATCTACAGGCAAAGGGCATCGTACCTGTTCGTTTGTTAATGTTTCCTATGAAGTTTTCAACACGGTACACATAATTTAGGAAATTTTAGGAGCCCTATATAGAATCTCCTTAATTACATTGATTAATACCTGCTTTCCGTTAATTGGAAAGAAAAGGTTTGTAGACTGTGAACCCTAAACGCAAATGCAACGGCAGGCAATGTTCAAAAACGTTCGGCAACCGAAAACAAAACGTTTTAAAAAATCGAAGAATATCCTTTCAGGAGTATAAAATTTGAATAAGACATGCTGTGCTTGAGATGTGGACGCAATCGTTCACCTGACGTTTCGGATTCCAGCTCGAACCCATCTTCAGAGACAGTATCAGGTTCGTTCATCAAACCAATTCTTGGAGAAACTTAAAGGGGAAACTATCCTGCCAAGTGAGGGAACAGTATTTTTTTACATCACGTCCGTTTTTACTTCTATCCTCCAGGATTTGGCAGTCGAGACCGTTGAACTACTCCTACGAAGCAAATACGATGAAACGGAGAATAGCCTCGGACATGCCCAAGTCCTTCATCTTCTGAAGTTCTGTCTCAGGACATGCCCAAGTCCTTCATCTTCTGAAGTTCTGTCTCAGTTTGCCGGAACAATAAAGGACCAGGTGAGGGGAACACCAATGGGTTCGCTGGTCTCCGGAATCATAGCCGAGGCAGTCGCTTAGAGTCGCTGGTCTTCCAACACCAAAGACCAAAATTCTGGGCACGGTATTTGGAGGACATCTTCGTTGTCATCGAACGGGAATAGTTATTCACGTTCAAAGAACGCCTCAACAGCGTCTTCCCGGACATACAATTTACGCTGGAGGACGAAAACAACCAGCTGGCCTTCGTCGATGTCCTAGTCTGCCGCAAAGATTGTGATGGCCTAAAAATCAACGCATTCAGGAAAACAAGACATCCGATGCCAGTACGGAACTTCAACAGTAACCACCTAATCAGCCGTAGATACAGTTCGTAAAGACACTATACTGGCGTGTTGAGACACATTGTAGTGAACCGAAAGACAAGGTTGCCGAATTGCAATAACTTCGACTGGTTTCCAAAAAAATGGATACCTGCAAAACTTTGTCAACCGGTGCATGCGCAAACGGGACGAGCGGCAAAATCGCATGGACCCCAAATTTTAGTGAGCGATTCCATACATCCAAAACGTATCGGAGACCGTCAGCAGCCTTCTCGCACCATTTAGAGCTGGAGTCGCACACGGACCGGAGGCAACCGTTCGGCGTCAGGTAATGAGACCAAAGGACCCACTGCAACCGCAAGAAACATCTAGAGTAGTTTATTGGATGTGGTGCAGTTGTGGGCAAAACAACTACAGACTGCTACGGACGCGAACTGCCGACCACGCGACAGTAGTGTGGAGTAATGACGCCAATTTTCAAGCTGCGGCTCATTCGGTGAGACCCGGCCACAAATTCAAGTTCAGTGTGGCCGAAATTCTTGCGAAAGGTGGCAATCGCGTGGGCCGCGAGTTGCTTGAATCACGGTTTACAGGCCTCCAGTCCATCTAAAAGTGCACTGACCTTCCCAAAACATATTCGGTGCTGAGACTCTGTTTGGCCAAAACAATCAGCCACTAGGGGAGCGCGCAGACGAACACATTTTCAAAAACCAGTGCCATTATCATACCAACATCCAGCACGGGTGACGAAATTTCAGCAGTTAACCACTCGCATGTCGGCCATCAAGCAATGGTTGTGCTAGAGGGTAACCATCCGCGATGAAGGGGAAGCCATTAATTGTCATAAGTAAACGGTAACATAGCGACTGCATCCTATAAATAATACAACTCCATGTACGAATTAACCGTATCCGATAGTCTTTGAAGATGAATTCAAACTGGAGTCTGAAACGTCCGGGGAATAATGTTATTGCCCCAGCGATCGCGGTTACGTCCTCGGACTGGCACTGTCGCTTGTCGACACGATGTACTACCAAACAAGTACAAAAAAGGATATTTTTATGCATGTTTTCTACAATATAAATGTAAATTAATAGGAGCATAAAAATCACAAGAATAAGTATGTACTTTTTAATTGTTATTTCTTTACTGAGGGCGGTTTTTCGAGCGACTGAAAATAAGTGCATGGAAAAGACGATGTCCCAACGCGCCTGAAATGTTCTGGGATTAAGCTGTGATACTTAACATTAAAATTCAAGTTAAATAACCCTTCCTAATCAAAACCTCACTTCAGAATTTCGGTGAATATTTTATGAGATCGGTCGGATGTCTGGCAAAGTTTTGACAATACCAACCGAATGGCTCGAGCAATTCACGAAAGGTGGCCTAACGCGTTCGGCGTCTTTCACCAACGGAAACTAATGGACCAAGGGCTAGAAAGGAGGCGGGATTATCCAACCTGCTCATCACAAAAGCAGAGCGTGGTGCTAACCATTGCCTCATCGCCTCGAAAAGGACACTGCAAGTCCAAACGCCGAGACAGCTCCGACGGTAAGAATCAGCGGCGAAAGTGAACACGGCGGCACTAGATTAAGCTGAACGCAGACGAAAACTCTCCAACAATGTAAACGCCGGTCAGGATAACGTGTAAATTTTGGGTGGAAAAGGCATTGAGGGTGACATGCGCGTGAACTAGGGCATAGTGATAACAAATGTGCGCAGCATCTGCCTCACTCTCCTCCGTCACCCACGTGGTTCCGGCGCAGTGGCTGGCAAAGCTAAACTGCCCGCCTATGCTTGACACATAACACATATACCAGCTGTTTATATAAAAACGGGCGGCTCGTATTCAATCTGAGCGGGAGTGATATAGCGGCCACATTTAAAAAGGTTTTGAGCCTTACTCCCTGTCCTGGGAGGTGCGAGTTACCCAGTCAGTTGGCAGCCTTCCAAGCCACAACGTTTAGCGTGTCATGATGAGTTCCAGCACGCCAAAATGTCAATAGCGAGGAAATACGCTAAAGTGCCATGAGAACAGTCCAGATTCGAAATCACCTTCTCTTCCCCCTCCCATACATAAATCTACCATATGCACCGGTCAGCCATCTGATGCTGCGATGGGGTGCAAGCAGCTGGCACGGCGTGACGCCTAGGCGTGTCACCACATTTTTTGTTAGAGGATGTGCGGACTATGTGTAGTCTGGTCCACGCGCACTGTGCTCTAATCTGGCCACGGTTTCGGTTCAGCGAATCTCCAGCGTAACCCGTCATGGGGAGCACTCACATGATCTACACAAGCCAAATGCTAGGGAACTTGATTTGGGAATAAACGGGTAAAGAAGGGCAAAATGCTCGAATTGGTCTAATGTATTTCAATTCTGGGTGCAGATTTAGATTACGTGTTACAGTCTCCACGTCGACGGTGAGGGACGGTAGTACTCATCTATAGATCCAATAAATGGGTAAGGCCTTCACGAGGTCAAACGGTGGGGATGTGCGGTAAATTTTATCCTATAATGCTAGCCGCGGCGCGGCTGTTGGCAAGGCTGGAGAGGGAGCCCTGAGGTAGAATAGGACGAACGAGTCCAGTAACTGATCGGTGAGCTTCTATTCACCAATGGAAGTAAGATTGTTTAATGGGCCAGTATAAAGAGCATAGAATTATGAGAGATCCTGGTCAGTTTAACTGCAAGTCCAACTTCATTAGACTTTGGATCAAGATCATACAACCGAGCAGTAAGTCAGTGAACGGCAACACACGACAAACTTGGGGAGCAAGAAAAGCTGAGGCAGCGTACGGTACGAAGAGCCAAGAAAGCAAAAGTTGACGATCTCTGTAGCCTCTTAACGTACAGCCCCAACCCCAAACCACCCTACTTCCGGTTCTTTATGCATTGATTTTCCAAGAGATCCCACCGCGATAAGGTCAGTTCACGAGGTAGAAACCCAAAAGTTATTGGTCAACAACAGGAATGAAGGGAACGAAATAATTGCAAAGGTATGTTGAGTCTCGAGCGGTGAAGGCGGAAAATCATGCGCCGTCAGTACGAACAGTGATAAATGAAGGCCCACCCCTGCGGTCGATGCAGTGCGTTGTCCAGCCACGACCGAAGCAGAGGTCCACTCGCTCCGCATGCCGCATCACAAAGAGGCGTCGCTGGTTGCCATCGTTCGTGCTAGAACCCCGGCGGCCCAAGATCCCAAACATGGAGGAAAAGAGAGTTGGCGCGGAGGATGAGGAATCCACCTTCGTTTTCATTGCGCCCCCAGATTTGTAAAGCAGCTGCTGGCCTCGCAACGTCAGTCGACTAAAGGTAGTTTCAGAAGCCGCGGGGGAAGAAGCGGGCGACCCATTTCGAGATGGGGTGTATGTCCCCGTGGCAGGAGTGTCAGCAGGGCATTTTGACAGACCAGTGTTTGCAACTGCAGATCGTGATTGCAGCATATCCCTCAGATTTGCATGAGTAACAAAAGATGCAGGAACCTAAAACGAAAGAATGGGCAACGGGAACTCCATAATTGCCTTCAGAATGCACGTACATAGATGGCCGTCGATCAGAATGGATAAAGACTGCCAAAAGCGAAGTATTACGAGTTAATAAACAGTTAGTAAACTAAAAGAAGTCCCGAAAGAGACAAAGGAGACTGAGATGGTCATTTGCCATTTGTAAGCTGCCGTCAGCTAGCCTTACCCAAGCCCAGGTTTTTGCGGCACCCACGTCTCGATCTCACGCTATTTGATCATGGAGTCTTATAAAGCCCAATGCTCTACCGATTGAGCCAGAGACCATTTTTCTGTCGATTTTCTAACAGGAACTGATTTTGTAAATTTATTCACCTGGTCGCTAGTCGACTGCCTGCGAGGGCTCTATACTGAGCTCCAAGGCACAACGGAACGACCATGTCCCATAATCCCGTCGGTGAACGCACAACAGTACAAGTTTGCAGACCGTCAGAAAGACATTTTAAATAACCTTCTGGTTGATTATATAGACTCGTGGGGCTGGTAGGCTGGCGAAGAAATGCATAGTGAGGATTTAGATGATTAAATCAACCGGGCTGCAGAAGTAAAAGGAATAGGAACGATGCAAGACGGGACTTGGGTTGACGCATTGGCAACAGGTTAGTCGTCCACCTTGAACGAAAATATTACCGAGAACTGAGGATTGAAACAGCCGTTTCCGAATGGACTGCCTTTGTCTGCCACCAGCGCACCGGAGAAAAACCGTTAGGTTGGAAAAGTTAACACTGCTACAAAAAGAAGACCGGACCCGATGCATGGATAAGAAAAGGAGGCAAATCGAAGTTAAGGCGATTGGGTATGATGTTAGGTACAGTGGCTTTCATGACGTTAAGCCCGCGGCTTAAGTGCAGTACAAATCTGCATGGTCCATATTTTGGTTTCCTACAGCGCAGCTCGCCTTTGATGAAAGGACCAAAAGCGATAGCGGTCTCAGGACACGGTTAAAGTGGCTCACCATGCAACGAGAATTCCCCTGGTGCGCGGCAGGAAACTAGAAGCCTACACGGGCGCGCAAAAGGGGATAAAAATCCGCCTTCGAGCGGCAGGAAGCTATCCCTTTAACAACCTGTCCGGTGAGCAACGGCTTAACCGGATGTTTGCACTACCGTACGGCCCTGATCATGCGATCTGACTGGACTTCTCGGGTACAAATGGCGCCGAGGGGGAGGTTTCTCGACCAAAAAAAACAGCGGAAAACCAGCCACAGGAAGTTTGGGATACAGCAGAACAGACAGGACAGAGCAAAATAACACGGTCAAATTTCCTTGATAGCACTCAAAAAATGAACAGCCAGTGGTGACAGTTAAACAGGTAAGAACAGCGAAGGAGCATATCTTGATTTATAAAAGGTTTTTATGAAGCATTCCGTAATTATTAGCAGACAGTATGACATATATTCATCACGGTTCAAGTTTTCTTCTGCCAAGACAATCGACTGCAAAGTCAATTGGGGCAGAGGAAACATTAAACAACCAAGTAATGACCTGCATAGTTACCTACGGTATTCGGACTAGCATCGAGCTGAATAAGGCGCATTGATGGCTTGCAGTGAAGCGGACATGTACTGCATCTGGCTCAACCTCCGTTCTCAAAGTTAACAAGCACAAATGTAAATAAAAGGCAAAAATGACTAAAAATGGGCGTCGGCGCAGTGGCTGGCGAAGTCAAAACATCGCGTATCGCATATTATCTGGTTCCAAAGACCATAGATACCAGGTGTCAATGACTAGGTCTCGGCTCTCACAGAAACCAAAGATGTTACGAAGGCGACACCAAGGAGTTACCACAGCCTGGTCCTAATTTTGGAGTAAAATAGAGTCAGTTCACAGGTGAAAAACCCGTCTGCGCGCGCCACACTACAACCTGGCCCCCTTGAAACAGACAAAAATTACTAAAACCAGGGGTAAGAAGGAGCCATGGCTGTCTGACTCCCAGTCCACTGGTCAGCCATTCAGCACAGTGGGCTAACGGCGTGGTCTGTTATAAAGTGTCAGTTGGCAGCCTTCCAAGCCACGGCTTTTACTAAACTGTCATAGTCTCAAGGCTCGGATCACACATGCAGCAGAAGGGCCACATGGAGGGGGCTAAAGATGATACTTTCCTCTCAGTGAGAGGTGCTGGCTAAAAACACGTTCGGTTTGGTGTTGCATGTGACTATGCGTGATGCAGAGGCTCATGGGGAAAAATGGGGTAATGCGATACGAATGGCGGTGTTCTACCGCAGGTTTTCATGGATACGAATGGGACCTGATAGGATCATGCGGTGTGTGAATGTTCGCGGACAGTTGAGGTGAGTGTATGTTGGTGCTCCTGTCACTGATTCGCCGGTCTCTATGCGAGGAATTCGTAAGTGACCGATCAGGCCGATTTTTGAGGTGAAGGTGCGATGACAATGAGGGCATGATAGGTTTTGAGGTGCTGAGTCTGCGGGGGTTGTGTTGTTGGTACTGATGGTCGCGCTCATGTGAAGACCGGTTTGGGTGCGCAAGACGTGTTACGCGTGTTGACATCACGGGGGATTCCCATTTCGTGGATGCATATCTGACTGAACGGGCTCATGCGTTGCATGAATGTACGGGAGCAATGAGAGCAGTGGAGTCGCACGCGGCGACTGTATTATTGGGGCCCCAGACACTGGTTTGCCAGTCTCCATGCAAGGGAATCGCAGGTGACCGACCAGGCCAATGGGTGAGGTTTAAGTGCGGTTGCAGTGTGGACAGGTTGGGGCCGAGTCCACATCACTGGTGTTGGCGGTGGTGGGGTTAATGCCTGACGGTGTACATGATTTTTCGCACTGGTGGTGGGGGCAGGAGCCGTCACAGTATATGCTGAGGTGGGGATGCTGGTGGAGGATGGCGACGGGTGCTCGCGAGCACCGTTAGGGTTGTTTATCGACATGCGGGACGGGGCAGATGTAGACCGAGAGGCATCAGTTGGTGTCGTCCGGGTGATGAAGTTGGTCCGAAAATGTCCAGCCAGCCTCGATTATGCCACGGATTGTGTTCCTCCACACATGAAGATCCGCGGCAGCAGACCTGGACAGTTCAATCCATTCTCCTCACCAACGACGGACGCCGAATACCGAAGGTCCAAGAACAACTTTCATATCCTGACGAACTGTGTCGAGCCAGGTTTTGAACTGACCCCCTCTTCAACGTCTCCAATTGGGTAGTGGAGTCAGTTCAAGGGCAGTAACACTGAGCTAGTAAGGTGGGCGACGAATAGCGTGTCTGAACCACCTCAAACGTTGTTCTTGGATGGCTTGAGATATCCTTGCGATGTTTGCGCAGCGATTGTGGACTGCCTCATTTCAGACGAAGTCTGTGTACTTCACTCGGAGAATGGTCCTCAAGCAGTGGTGATCAAATGCTTCCAGTTTTCGCTCATCTTCTATGGGTGTAGCCAAGCATTCACAACCATAGAGAAGGACAGACCGGACAGACGCACGGTATATGCGAATCTTAGTGTCGATAGAAATGTCGCGTCGGGTCCACAGGCACTTTCTCAGGCTTGAGAAAACCCGACAAGCGGTATCGATTCGGGAGACAATGTCATCCTTACTCTGTCCATTCGGCAGCAATTTCACCTCAAGGTATTTGAAACTGTCCACCTCTTCAAGTTGACAGCCACCAACCTCGAGAGGTGTTTTTTCTGGGCAGGGGTACAGCTTAAAAAACTTTGGTCTTCCCCGCGTTTATGGACAAGCCGACCGATTTAGCGACTTCATTCACCGGCGACACCATAGACTGTAGATCACGAAGGTTTGAGGCTAGTAAGGCGATATCATCTGCGTAGTCGAGGTCAGCCAGCCGGCGTCCGGGTGCAAGCTCAACACCGTCCTCTTCATGCAGGGCCTTCCCAAGAATCCAGTCGATAGCGTAGCTGAACAGGATGGGCGACAAAATACAACCTTGCCGAACGCCAGACCGGATATCGAATGCTTGTGAAAGATTGTTATGGACCAAAACTCGTGCAGTGGTTGAGTCGTAATCGGCCTTGATCATGGCGATGATTTTCGATGGTAGGCCATTTAGTGCCATTATCCGCCATAAGGATTCACGATGGACGGAATCGAACGCGGCGGCGAATTCGACAAAGCATATGAATGTCGGTTGCTGGTAACTATGGCGGGATTCAAGGATATGCCTTAGTGTGAATAGTTGGTCCACATATCCACGCCAAGCACGGAATCCGGCTTGGTTGGGCCTCGTCCTAGAGTCGCGCGCAGTCTGGAATCGCTTTTCATCGCGGATACTTTTGAGATGTACCCACTTGTCCATGACGCGCGCCAGCATGACGTCGTGCACTTGCCCGACAATACGCATAAATCGTTCTGAAAACTTCCATTGTGGCCTGATCTTCCCTTTTTTATCGAAATCCTGAATGACAGTAATATTGGTGGTTCCGGTAATTCCTTGCAGCGGTCGGACCGTCAAAGATCATTTCTTTGTATCTACGGTGTTTTTTTTGGAATTCACATTCGCATTGAGTTTCCTAAAGGAATCCCTGTCCAAGGTATACATTCAGGCGACGGATAGGAATTTGGACAAATACTTTGAAAGCGCTACTGAGGGGGAAGATTTTGCGGTGATTGCTGCAGAGTTGAAAACTCTCATTTGCCTTCGTATGGCTGTCATTGGTGCGTCCTTGAAATCTTGCGGGGTTTACCCTGCCAAGGCAACGGCATGGATGTTGCCTCGTACCTGCATCCACTTAGCGTTAACACCGCCAGACACCAGGACTCGCCCTTGCACCAGACAAACCGGTACTTTCTTACTGGTATCTGGCGAGCAATCAGTCATATCTAACATTACAACATTTAACTTCTCACATCTTTCTAAAGCACGCATGTTGCTAATGGATGTGCGCAGTCTGAAAGCAATTCTAGATGGCCAAGAGTAGATCAAAACTCGGAGCAACTTGGAGAAATACGTCCACAATACTGGTAAATATTCTCCAAAGCTAGTCCTTCTTCCTCGCTGCGAACACGGCAAAGGTGTACCAGGTAACAGCGGCAGTTTATGCATTCCAGTGCGGAGCACGTAAAGTGCAAACGTTCTTTTCCACAGAGGAGTGCACTACGCCCCTTGCCGCCTCCCTGTTGAAGACGAACTGTTAATTGGGATGGTAATGTACGTTGTCGATGCACGGTTGGATAGCCGACACCGTCAAACGTACTAAGCCAATCGCACTCTCCTCGTTAATAATGCGTAGTTGCAGCGAAGGTTTTGTGTTAACAGTACCGAATGCTGTGGGCGTCCTGGAGGGCTGTAGGTAGTTGCAGCCCGTTGGTTAAGTATCTACACTACCTAAAAGCTCGTGAAAGTGAAATTCCTGAACAAAAACAGAGTTGTGCTGATGTCAGATGCAAGAAATAACTTCAAAGGAGAGACCCAATTCTGAGGATACATAAAAATATGTACAGACGACGATTGCTATCTAAGGCCTCTGAAAAATAGGAACCGGGGATGGGCACCTATGAGGGAGATCCCTTTGAACGAGCGCTTACGTGTCCTAGCCGGTTATTCTACGTCGAGGAGAAGTCAATAGGTCATCCCACCTCCAGCAACAGAGACACTACCCCATGAGCCAGACACATTTTTCGCCAAGTTTGGCTGTTGTATGGTGAAATTGCGAGGGGTTCGGCTCCTTAACGGGTCCTAGTGTTTTTGCCCTGGGGGGATTAGCTAAGAAGACGAACCCTTCGCAGTTGCATCATGTAAGCATAGGCGAAAATGTCCTCGGGCGAGGTTAGGAGTATGATCAAAACAACTGCCAAATAAAATAATAGAAATATTGATGTTGATGACTTGCATTATGATCAGTATGCGGTTATTCTGCAGAAGCTGGTAGACTGCATTCAATGATGAACGCTCACCGATCGCTAACGGAACTCACTCGTCCCATTCTACCTTGAGGTTTCCATTCGAGCCCAGTCACACAGCAGCTACTAGTAGAATAGGCGAATGAATATTGCCGGAAAAGACAAGAGAGACCGGACTGACCATTTCTGGCTTATCAGCTATCGTCAGCCAGTCATACCCAACTTCAAATCAAATGTTTATTGCAGTTTCGGGGCCAACCCTAAAAAGTCATGTTAAAGGGACTTCAATCCAATTTCCTGACTCAATGATCTGTGATACGGTTGGCTTAACACAAATCATAAGCTTTGAGGCCCAGGGAAGTCTATCACTATCAGAAAGTTAAACTACGGATCCGAGGCTAGCTGAATGCGATCGGAAACAGTTGTAATGGTGATAATTAAGACGACAGTCCTGTAGGTTTGAGAGTGAAACTTCAAACAGCTAACTGAATATCACGGTTGACAAAACATTGATAAACGAAGTAGAGGCAGCAAGCATTGAAAAGCGAGGAGGCTTGATAAAAGAAAGATTAAAATTTTGCCCGATTTTGGTGCACGACAATGTCAAGTACGTCAAAAGCAATCAGATGAATCTCCATGTTCCAAGTAAAGAGTTGATAGGCCTTGCCCAAAACCACTAACCTACAATGCTGCGACTTATCTAACGTTTTCAAGAGTTTAACTAGTGATAGAATAGATAATTGTATTCTTTTCACATGGACCCATATCCACATGCTCCGTTGCACGTGGATTTGAAGGTTACTAACCGGACGGCGTTGTGATAGACGGTTTTATGATTTAAAAAATGGTAATAATCAGATATAAAGGTTTTCAGAGCAACAAACTAGAAGGAGAGGAGAATAAAAACGTACGATGCTTGGGGCGACGAAAATCATGTCGGTGTCTTCATTACGCACGCCATTATCTGGAACACCGGCCAAAAGAGTGGACCTAAAGAACACAAATATGGTAACTCGGGAAACCCATTCAAGTGATTCAAAGATTGAAAAAAGCTATCCAACCAACACGACCAGGATTAATGCCTTCACAGGTGTTATGAGTAAATCACAACCACCGCCTTAGGAGCACAGTCAGTGTGTGACTCCACGTGACGAAATCACTGGGGGAATACTGAGGCTAGGCAATAATTACAGCAACATTCCTGTGAAAATTCACAAATTTGGTATGGACATTTTAACGCCTTAAACCAAGGGGTAATTGGGCAAGTGTGGGGAGATGGGATTGTTTAAAATGACCAGGATTTGGCCATTATATTGCATACATTCGAAAAAAGGTAATAAGACGAACTGCGAGAAGGCATCCTCAGGATTAGTAGTTTTCAACTTGAAGATAAAGGTAGTTTAAAATACCTCAGGTCGAGGCTGTTGCCGCATAGACAGAGTATGGGCGAAATCGTATCCTGAACCGATGCTGTCTGCAGTTTTCATAATCCTTAGAAAGTAACATACATCTCACGCGACCTCTCCACTGCCGACAAAGACTCACGTGTATCAAACATCCATCTAGGCAGTGCTCTTATACGGTTATGAAAGCCGGCAGTGGGCGTGGGATTTGAGCGAAAAATGGGGGGGGGCAGTTGTTCACTGCTGCCTAAGAACCAGTACTCGAGTAAAGTAAATTGACTGAGACAGTCCGCACTCGCTGCGACAACATCGCAAAGATATTCCAGGCCATCCATCTCATGAGCTCAGTGTTGGTGCCCCGATCCAGCGCTGTTACCCACCTGGAAGCGTCGAAGTGTAGCCCCGCTAAAAAAAAACTAGTCGTTCTCAGACCTTCGCACTGAAGAACAGTTCGGATCGAGCGCTCTAGATCCACTGCCGCAGATTGCTACGCGTGAAGGTGACATTCGCGACTTTACCGAGGCCTGCTAGATAAAGTATGGTTACGGTTGCGCTACGTACAAGTACACGCTGTCAAGGAATCAGTGGGACAATCAGCCACTACGAGGCTCAATGGCTGTGAGTCGGCGAGGTAACTGGCGCGCAAGGCAAGTCATCGCCAGTGCTATCGCAGAAATCAGATAGCTTAAGTCCGACTCACCCGGCATTAAGATACTTCTTCAGCATGACAAATACGCCATGGCTGAAAATTTAAAGAACACAGAAGTCGTCAGCACAACTTAAAAATCGTAATGCAGGATACCAATAGGGAGCAGCTGTATGGAGGGTAAAACGAGTCCTAAAGAGACGAATTTCGGTCTTGACACTTGTCAAATAAGGGAGCTATCAAGTGGACCCAGGTTGTTGAGTAAGTTTATACAGAAATCACAGAGGAAACTAGGCACATAAAACAGATAGCAGGCTAAAGGAAGATGTAAAGACGGTGACTGAAACCAGAACGGTCATTTCATGTTAGTTTTCGTCATCAGTGAACCGCATTCCGATCGCAGATCAGAAGGATCAGAGATTCTAACCCCAGTTCAGCTACTAATCGAGCATATTGCGCCAGAGGTCCGTGTCCTGTAAGCTGCAACCAGGAGCTCCAAGGGAAAATGGAACTATACCTCTGCCGATTTGCAATCGGGATAAAACGTGAGTGCTACTCCCAGGCGACTAGTATTCAATGTTTGGCCTGACATAAAGCTCGATTTATCGGACTACGAAACCGCTGATTCCCCTTCCACTGGACGCCAAACATGTGCACCGATGTTGGAAACATGTCCGTTAGCCGCGCATCAGATTCGCCCACTAGTCTAGGCGCTGGCACAAATGTGGCCTCTGGACTCACAAGCGGCTTCTTGAAGCCTAGTGGGAAGTAAATCGAGAATTCACATGCTTCAAAAGCATGATAAACGACTAAAATAGGAGTAAAGGGCAACGTCAGAAGGAGATATGCGACGCCTAAAAACGCTTAAAGTCCGGATTTAATTGAAAGAACGCGGTGGAAAATTCGCAAAGACAACAATTGACGCCAATGCCAGTCGTCTTCGCCAGAGACCGGCGTAAAATCAGTAAATAAATAAGGGAACGCGAAGTAGCACAAGCGGTACAGCAGTCGACTAACAGCGCATAATATACCCAAATACTGAGCAATTACGTACATAAAATCGCGCGGCACAGCCGAACGGACACCCAGCACAGGCTACGGATGTTATTTATAAGTACATTTTGCTGATACGTTGCTGCGTTCAAGCGGTGCTGCGCGGCCAGCAAGAAAACGACTAGTTGTGCGCAAACTTGCGGAGCCCTGTTGGAATGCGTCTCTGTACGTGTACCCGCAAGCCGGCAGGAGAGGGTGCAAGCGCCGAAGTATAAACGCCAGTCCCTCCGCTGAGGGGTAGCTAGTTAGTCAAGCGTGCATCGCGAACTCAAGGCAGAAAACAAATGTCGCAATGGTATGTGCATGGATTGTGTGGATAAGCATGACCGCCGTCTAGGAACCCAACGACCTCGCACACTGGAACTGGTCATCGGGCAGGCACCTAACGATGTGATGCGCAAACCTCTAAGGTTTAGGATAAGAAACCCAGTTAGGGTAGCATGCAACTCAATCTCATGAACAGAGCACGTGCAGGAGACCAGAAACTGGATTCAAAAACTCCGAAGTTCAGGAAGGAATGAGAGTAAAAAAAATGGGTTGCAAGATGACGACGTGGTAATGGTGCCCATAAGAATCACCTTCAAAATCAGTGAAAGAGATAAAAAAAAGAGCGTCAGCTCGTTGCAAAATTTCCTTAGCATTTGGTTCAGTAAATAAATGAGCCGGGATACACATACCCAAATCTCTTCGGTACGTGGTTAAGGCACGAATGGTAAATGAGCCAAAAGTGGTCATCCCTCTTGTTTTTGCTGGTAATACTGCCCCACTAAAAAAGGGTTTGAACAAGAAGTGACACTTTGGAAAAGAAACCAGCAGCGCTAGTGGTAAAGACGATCAAAGTGGAAGTGCTGCTAAGCGTCACCAATCGAACTCCAAACGTGTTATTCGGATACAGGGTTTTGAACATTTTAGGATATCACAAATATAATTACCATGCATGAGAGGCAGAAAAAGTATAATTGTGAGGTGAACTAGACCAAAACCGAGACTAAAAAAACTCGACTATAGGTTTTAATTTTCAGAGAAAAGAAGAACGTGGCATTTAAGGCCGAATAACCTTCGGAATTGCCAAGGCTTACCTGTGAGAAACCCAGGCGCAGGACTTCCCAACCCGCTTTCCCGAACTCAGGTTGAATACGCCAGTCAATCCGGATGAGAGGTTCAGACCGATCGCACTGCCAACGCAGCCAGAGGAGTCATCAGCTCCGGTGAGCAGGATTAAGTCATGCTTTTGGTGAGGGAGGGTGGGCTGTGAATGTGAGTGCGGACAGGTGTTTGTTGCGTACGAGTGGCTTTCCAGGGATGAGGAGCGGTTTGAAAATGAACGGGAGACACACCCATTTGGCACAGCGGGGTTATTGATCCTATTTACGGCGGCATTATCATACCTTTCTGATGATATAGCGCCAAGCATGGAATCAGAGGAATCCGGAGAAAGCTCAGTGTTAGGCGATTGTGCGGAGGAAGGCATGACAGATGTGTGGATTTCTGAATGTGAGTCTGTCGTTTTTTTCCGAGATAACTTCATAAAAAGTTCATCGTTCACTTCCATCGTGACTTGCATTTCGTAGAGCTGCAATTTGAAATTGAACAGTAACAGCGGATAGTTAATACAGTAGGAAAACAGTCTAATCTTCTTGAAGACCTATAATTAAAACTCAGTAGACAACCTATTCATGATAGCCAGTATTCCTTGAGATCAGAGCAGAATAAGTCAACTTGAATGTGCCTCAAGTAAGGACAGAGGCAGAGCACACGAGTGTTATTCACAGATGCCCAATGATTGCAGGACGGGAATAGGAAAACCCATTTTGCCTTAGATCTCGGAGTTCACAGGCCATCCAGAGGGCAAACCAGTTAGGCCCAGTGGACAATGCGTTGTACTTGAAATTCGCAATGGCCCACTGAAACCGGATTCAAACCTCGGACGTGTCAATGTTGGAGGTTGAGGTATTACTGGTTGATGACAGCTAATAAACCAGAAATGGTCATTGCAGTCTTCCTAACTTTTGTCATCAACACATTTTGAAGAGGTTTCAGCGTTGAATCAATTACCTCAGTGTCGGCGAGGGAGAGCCGGTGATCAAAAGAAAACAGATCGAGAGTCCAAGAGGAGAGCGCATCATTCAAAGTCTCCGGAAGACACGTTTGTTGGAGTTCTGAGAGGGCACTAGCCTGCAGGGTAGAGAACCCGTAGGCGACTGACATGTGGTAAGCGGTCTTCCGTCTTTTAAACAAACCTTCGCAATTGATTCCAACTAAAATGAAAATAAATTGATAAAACGGAGTCGACGTTGGTACAGGCTAAAGTCAATCAAGCCTACGAACGCGACTGATGGAGATGTCTACCCTAACGAAAATACAACTGGACTCGAGTTCCATGTGCTTATGAAATTTCAAGCTAACCTTATATCTCGCTTTGACCGTTTGTTGAGTTATTCGAGCCTCAAAATCATTGGATGCGTTAGTTTTGATGAAACATTTAGGAGTACCGTTAAGAAATTCTAAAAAATGATCGAGGAATGAGGGAAAACATGGCTAGGTCGTATCTGAGGGTTTATCTTGACCCACAGGTCGTATGCCTTGCGTAGCCGTTGTGTGAGATAACCTCGGTCCTCTCTGGACAGATAGCGAAGCCGCAAACGTCTCTCTCTCGCGATGCTCTGTCCAAAAGGAACGCCCCGCTTCACCGTTCATCAGTGGACATAGACGGCGAGGTTGGAGTCGCGCAAGGGGATTTCAGTGAGCTTGCCTGCTGGAAAGCTAACAAATTAGACAGTTTCTGCAATGACCACCCCTTCGCCATAAAGAAGCCCAAAATGGTATAGTAAGGGGTTTACGTTGCTGCTTATCTCTCTTAATTACCTAAAATTTTGAAATCGTTAGAGAGCATATTTTGAAGCCCTCTTAACCGTTTGTATCCGAAGTCACAAAGGATGGGTCTTCATAAGTCCATCCTGAACGAAGGACAGAAACTGGGGGACTCCGTTTTGTTTGATAACTCCGTGCCAGAGCAAAATCCGCGGTCGGATAATGATGGGTTGCCAGATGCTAACCAGTAAGATACGAATGGCCATTTCCTGTCGATATGCCGTTGTTGGTTGATCAGGCCGGCCCACCAAAGACCAGAAAGACTTGAGGTTTTTTGGCTGCTGAGCATTCTATCATTAAGTATTTCCGACTTGGAAGTGAGATATGGCTGACCAACGATCATGATAAAAAGCCGGAAGTGGTCTCTTGCTCTTTTCGGTAACATTTCTACGACATAACTTTTGTTCTGTATGCAGTATGATGTGCACAACACAATCCATCTACCCACTGATGCCCGGAAGTAAATTGCTGTAGGTCACTACCTCGCCCTCTCAAATTCACAAACTGACGCCATACCAAGAGACTTTTGTGTGCGTCTGCAAAATAGGCAAAAACTCAGTGAATGACAAAGAATTACCGAATTTTAGCAGTAAATACTTCCACAGAATCACCCACATGCTCTAGCAGCTTTACCTTCTGCAAATCAGTACACGTTTATAATAAATAGTTTATATCAAGTGGGAACTGAACGCTCTAACAGCACTAACGCGAAAACATGTTTAAAATTCAACAAAAATTTCGGCCAATAAGTGTCAGTTACAAAGTCTGTCTCCATTTGCCTGGTCTAGCCTCTCAAATAAGCCGCTTGGAAGTGAAATTTCACAGAGATTAAATCCTTAAGTTTAAGGACCTCGTGCCATTTTTACCGCGGTAGAAGACACTGGAAGAAAATTAATAGTAGAACCGGCACTGTGAAATGTACATCCTACGTTCGTCGATAATGGAGGATTAAATCGTTCCCTGGAGCCGTCCCTTAAATTTCATGTTAAATTACGGGGTGAATTTACACCCAAGCCCGTGAAACGCATTGCAAGCTTTCGTCTCACTTGTCATTCTTTGCAAATCCGAGTCTGCATAAGCAATGAAGGGGCGCGAACATGGGAAAGATATCAGTTCAGCCTGATAAAAGCAGTAGATTGTTGACGAAAAGCATGTCCACACTCATCGAAGTGTGCTCAAAATTTATGGATGGTTTTCTGCAACCCAGATGCTTCAGATAAGCGGCTTTCAACATTATCCGCAATTATATGTTTGCCATCAACTTTTAAACTACTTGCCGCAACTCCGTCATCCTTTTAACTAACTTTCACACATCACAGGAGAGAAAAGGCAGTATATTCCTGTGTAATACTGTTTTAAGTTTTCATCAAAGGAGCTTTTACGGACCGTACTATGAGAATAGGCACGTAATGGGGAGCCGTCCTAACCAACTAGTTTTTCATACGCCCCTACTATTGAATTCCGATTTGCGGATTCGATAGAGGCGATTTGTTGAACAGGCGGCCATCGAGACGTGCGGCAAGTTCACACCAACGCGGAACAGAAAAAAACCGAAGAGGAACAGATTCAGTTTCTGTAGAGCGGTTAAAAATGAGCTTATTTTCTACGAATGGAGCGGCAGGTGCGAGCCACCATGCAGTCTGTTGAATAACTGCTGTGGTATCCTGTGGCAAATTAAAACAGCGCGTACAATCAACTGGCACCGCTAGTATCTCGTCCGAGGAAACTTGTGGGTTTCGAACGAACTCTATACAATTGCACCAAAATTCAGCAGACAGTATGGATTACTCAAAAATCCTTCGCTGTAGAGACCTGGTTTACTTAAGAGAGGAGGGGGTCGTGGCTTTATCGAAGCAAACGACGTTTGAAAATTAATATAAAACTTCCTTTGCTGCGTCGTTCACCATAACTTGCAAAGTCCCCCATTTTATATATTTATTGTTATTCGATTAACATAATGTACGTGCATCAAACTGTGCCAACCTCCTTGAGGCCTGCGACTAAAAAATTAGGACATACATGTTATCTTTTAAAGTCTGCATAAGTATAGGTTTAACTATGCGACTTTCATAATATTTCCGGTCATTCATAAGCTAAGTTTATTGTGGACCACCCCTTTATACAAAATTAGTTTGATTGGATTTACTACACCATGGCAGATAAAGGACTTAATTTGTCACATTAATTCCCCCGAAAAATTGATAAATGAACTAAAAATACGGAAGGGGCAGTAATACATGACGTCATCAAATCGTTAGACAACATATTCGACTGCAAACGGCTGTCTTTCAGGAAATACATGCTATGGAGAAAGCCCTTCTCCTAAATGCGAATGATCATGCATCGGATTTTGGACTGAAACAGCTTTACAAAGAAGCTTTCTCGTTAGCTTCCCAGTCCTGTGTACCAAATCCTAAAATTGATCCCTTAGAGAGTGAAGTTCAGTTTGAATTAGTTCATTAAGAACTATCATTCTTAACACCGACATCAGAGTAAAACGTAACGTACTTGTAAGTCATTTAGTGGCATCGCTATCCAATGCTATCCTAGGACTAGACAACACCTTTGAGTATTGAAGTATCTACGAAAGGCATCCACACTGGCATCGAGGCTTAAAAAAGTAAAGGTGAAAGTTTAAACGAGGATTACTTAAAATGCGACCCATACCGAATGATTTCAGCAAACTTGGCCATCAATCCACTATTGTTGGGTAAAAAAAATGTCGACAAAATTACCTGAAAAATATTTAATCTTTTCTTCCAAGAAAATTTACAAAAGAGAGGAAGACTCTGGACCTAAAGCCCATGAGTTCACGTATTCCCAGAGTACGCGGTTCTTCAACAAACCACAAAAGATGTTTGTCAGTATGGCCCATTCTCTTGGCGAGCAATTCGCTGTAGCACAAAATCACACAGTAGCTGGTTAGAAAAACCAAACAGATTTGTCGAAACTCCACTGCAAATTCAGGGAGAAAAACATTCAGTTGTTTTAATAGCCCGCAGGACCTTAAATTGCGGAAAAAGCCTGTGATTTCGCTAGAAATTCAGAACACATTAATACATTACAGATGGAAAACACCAGTGTAAGGTTTGGGCGCACTTCTGAAGCTAGGCTGCAGATACTAATGTAGCGTGACCCAATGCAAGCCTACACGTCTTAATAGCTAGCTACGCAGGCAGGTTGAGAGTGCAACTTTGGGTAGGCATTGGTTCCTGTCGTAGCCGCTATGTTCAGGTCAGGCCACCAACAGAAACTATCAGAAAACCTGAAATTATATTATTGCATAGAGATGTGGACGACATCTTTGCCCTATTACATGACCCGGGATATGACATTCCACTAGCGAATACTCCAAACGAGTCACACCATGAGCTCAGAAGGAACGACTACCTTAATTTTTTGAACGTTGTAGTGCATAAGTGATACGGCTCAATCCCGAAATCAAGTTATCAGAGGCCAAGTTGCGAAGGACAGTGCCTGTAATTCAAGAGCTTTCCTTCCATTCAGAGAAATTAGAACATAGTTCAATGCTTTTTAAGGCATACGTGCCCTTCCCCATGTGATCATGCTTGACCTAGCCGCCTTGATGATGATGTCACGAATTGTGCATCTCCGCGCCTGATTTAGAGAACTCGAACTGCCGCAGCGGATTTGGAGAACCCAGCCTAAGCTCTTCTCCAGGAAAGAAGACCGAACTTCCAAGAACTACCTCTATCGGCGAACTCCATTGAACCAGTGTTGAGCTCACGCCTCCTGGACGGAGGTGGAACCGGATCGATGGCAAGAACGCAGAACTTACAGGGCAGACGAATAAGAACGTGACCAGAACCCCACAGTCCTCTTTCTGGGATGGCGTGAGATATCGTCGCGATATTACTGCAACAAGTGCCGGGTTTCTCGTTCGCATTGAAGTCAGTTTACTTAGCTCGAAGAGTGATTTTTACACACTGGTAGTCAAACACACCTAGTTTCGCTAGCCTTTCACGCGCACAGACAAGCATTCACGATCATATAGAACTGACCGAATGAAAGCCGATACACGCGAATATTTATAGAAATGGATATGGCGTCAGGTCCATTGGCATTTTCGAAAGATTGCAAAAACTGAGCAACGTTAAGTTGGGAGACGATATCGTCTTTAATCTGCATCTTTAAACGCAAATTATCCCCGAAGCACATGGAACTGCCAATTTCTTAAATTTGACAGACATTTATCCCAAGGCACGCACCCTCGTGATCAGAAACATAGGTGGGAGAGATTTCAGTCTTCCCATAACTCATAGATAAACCATTTGATTTACAGACCCTGCTCGTGCACGTAATCAGAGATAGCGCTTGCAGAGCGATTTCGGCAGTGTAGCCAGTAGAATTCTGTGCCTTAAAGTAGGTAAATGTCTGAGAGTGTTGTTTTCCAGGAACTTCTGAGGTAACGCTGATGAGACTTAAGCAGTTGTAGTTCTTGCATTAAGTCTTTACTCCCTTTCTAAAGGCAGGCACAAGGATGCTCGAGTTCTGGTCTTCGGGGTCGAGCTAATATCCCCAAGTTTGGACAGTCATCTAATGACATAAGAACGCTAGTTTCGACACAGAACTAATCGAATTCCGCGAGAATGTCGCCCTCTATGAAAGCTTTGATGTTGTGCAGTCTCATGATTGCCTCAATAATTTTCTCCAGAGATTGGAGTTATATAACAAAATATAAGCTAGAGAGAAATAGTACTCCACTATGATGCGTTCGTCATCAAATTCGAGGTGCTTGAAATGCACGCAGCGGCGCATGACCTTACCTGGGTTGTCAATAAGCAATTCGACACCTCCACTCCAAAAAATCATTTACTACAGAGGGTCTACCACAAACTTGACAAAAAACGACGTGCTGGAGTGTCCCATAAATCCGCAGATCACAAAGATGGAGTCTTTCAATCAGCCTTGCTACTGCACGTAGGCATTTTCTCGACTGAGTTGATTTGCAGCTGGTGATGACACGCAGACGGAGACGACAACGATGTTAGTAATGTGTCTCATCAGTCGTATCTTCACCAGTCAATCACTGAGTGGTTACCACAAGGGGTGTGTATGAGGCGCTAACTTCACGTGGGCAGTCGTCATACCTTGCCCCTGAGAAAAATCGCGTGATACGCTGTTGTAGACGGACAGCGAGATCCACCTCCGAAATTTTGAACTCCCGAGAGACTGAGCAGAGGCTCAGATTTCAGGCACGCAGCTGACATCCGCATCGCGTTCAGACTTTGGACAACAGGGTCGCAAAACCTGCATACTCCAGTATCCAGTGTCAAAGGTACATTCTGGACTGAGCAGTCCGTCGCGCATGTTATTCGGCAGCACCAGTGCACCATGTTTGGGTGGCTCGTCGGTTCCTGTGCACACTATAGCAAGGGCTGGGAAACTTAAAAAGGATATTTCGTGGGGTTCTTGGAAATTTTGAGTTCAAGTGGCTCTTAAATAAGTACTTGTGTTGCTTATTCAAAGTTGCGTAAGCTAGCGCGTTGGCTCTAGAATCAAATGACAATACAGCATTAGCGAGTATACTTAGCTAGGTGGTTGACTGTCACCACATCACAATATTGTCTTCGAGATTTGCTACATTTTATAAGGCGGGCGACATTGCAGATCACAGCCCTACATGTTTCAGTACCACTGTTGCTGCTGGTTTACGACCGTTGACTGTCTAGACACAAGAACTTGTTTACTTTGCAGCTAACCCTCTTTGAAGATCATTCGCTTATCATCCACTCCTGAACGCACCGGGTAGCCGGTAATTGGACTACCAGCGAACCTGTCCTCTTGTCAGCAAAATAGGTTGCAGTAGTTTAGATGCAAGATATTGTCTTATGGGCGACCTATAAAGTAACGGGTATCCGGAAACATTTACCGTAAAATGTTCCCATCTAAACGGCATGACATCAGATAGAAGAATTCAGCGAGAAATTTAATCCTGTTCAATATAAATAACGTTGTTCAAACGACTAATTGAAGGCTTCATAGCAGGATTAAGCAGGCTCTCCGAAATTCATCCCATACAGACTAAACAAACATGTCTTGCCTATGTATAACAACCCTTTGGTTATGCATTCGCATGCGATTGTGGGTGTAAATTGGGCGCGCGCAAAGACAGTTGGTAACTGCGCTCAAAGAAACGTTGAAGCGCATCTCAAGAAGGTAACTTGCCCCGAAGTTCAGTCACAACGTACCTTTTGAGTAGTGGCACAGTAAGGACATGCAATTGGCACCCAACCTCTATGATGCAAGGTCAGCCCATCGTTTATGTTATTCCAAGGCCGCTACAATATGGAGAAATGCCCCAGAAATGTACACCCAGTTGGATCACAGGATTAATCTTACACTACCTTGTAAGCGAGGCCTTGTCGAATGGCTTCCTAACCATTTTTTCTTACCTTCCAAATGTTTATCATTCCAAGCTAATCATCGAACTGCCCATTGCCGTCCCCCTGCTCACCGAAACCCTTCACAGGTCTGACTACCTTCCTATGCTGTTCATCAGTGCTATTTGTCACTTGCTATATTGTAAATCGTTCGCATAACCAATCCAACTGATAAATACGCATGCAAAGGCCTAGCAGATTAGAAAGCAGACTCGACATTTGATGGCACAATTCAATACTTTTCCTTAGCAAGTTTCGTTGTGTAACAATACTGTGTTTATCGTTGACCTTCGTGTGCTTGTCATAAAACCAGGTGTACAGGTAAGGGATCATAATTGCGCAGTTTATACGATAGTGGTAAAGCCCCGTATGGAGAAACCTACAGATGAGGATGAGATAGAGGGTTTATTTTTAATGAAGGATACAACTAGTTACTAACGCGATGACAAGAAAACAACCAATAGTGGTGGGCGCACTGGAGCGGCAGTGCGAACGCCAGCGTTTTCACTGACCAATCTCCAGTCGAAACAAGAAAAAGGTAAAATTGATACCATTAGAGCTAAAAAAAATGAGTCAAAGTATAACTAACTAAACCTATAATGGAATGCAGGATAAGGCCTACGAAGGGTGGATGGCAATAGTTTCACGTGATGTTCATGCACGAGTAAAACAAAAAATTCAGTACCAGGTTGCATAAGAAATGCAGCCACATTAAGATGCTTGCTGTGCAGTGAAGAAAAGTAATAGATGACACAATTGGAAAGTGAATAAACCGGAAACTTAGTGAAATCTCTGTTAATATTAAAGCACTCAAAAATCAAGCTGTCAATAGCGGAAATTCATGCTCCTTACTTGAGGTAAGTTGGGCGATAAATCTTTCACATAGCTCATTCAGCAGAGAATTGACCTTGTCATTTGAAACAATATATCCAATGAAGTCAGGGGAGATATGCAACTTCAATGGGATGCTATGAAGTGGAAAAATATCTCTCATCGAGGCGACGACGTTATCAAATGCGATATGTAAATCAACAACCTTATCATCTGGAACCTAAAGAAAGTATGAAAAGATTATTCCTTACTCTCAAGCCTGAAATGAGTGTGATATGGGGAGGATACTCGTGGGCGTGGTTCCAACATTCGTGTGCTAGGCTATCACACCAAAACTCGTGAACTTTAGAGTGTAAAATTGAGTGAGGACAGAGAAACAGGCAAAATTCCCGCGGAATCTGTTCATCAATACACGGATCTTGGCAATGAAGCAGAAGCCAGTTGGATGCTTCTAACAAGCCATTATACCCAGTCGAGGCAAGGGCTTTCGTTCTGCAAATATGTTAAACGG
This sequence comes from Schistocephalus solidus, assembly GCA_017591395.1. Classification (NCBI taxonomy): domain Eukaryota; kingdom Metazoa; phylum Platyhelminthes; class Cestoda; order Diphyllobothriidea; family Diphyllobothriidae; genus Schistocephalus; species Schistocephalus solidus. The sequence goes on from WEDG01002213.1 coordinate 258,275, forward strand.
AATAAATTACTCGCCTTCTAATCTGAGAGGGGCAAAAAAATTGCAATTTAGAGTCTAAATTCTTGGCTTTTATCCGATGAAATTCGGGGGTGCCAACACATGGAGTAAACGGAATGCCAAGCGTCTCCATCCCAGTCGAATCACACAAAACATCTGCGGCGCACGACTTTTCGAAACTAACGCGGATTATATACCTAATAGAAACAAAATACATCTTTCTCGTTTGTTGTGGTTTTGTCAGTTGCTTTTTTTCGTTTTTTTTATAGTTTTTTAATCATTGCTGTAGATTATTTTACTTTGGATATATGACGCAGCTTAATTTGTCGGAGATTCATACTCAAGAGTCTATTCGTACTCATATTGAATCCTTTATGGATATTTTCTGAAGATTACTCAAATACTCCGAAAACAGCATCATTTTGGCATGGGATGCTTTCGACATCATCCAATCTTAATCTTCTTATAAAATTTATCCGTGCAATTTTCAACAAGTGTGTTTTACCAATAGCTATTAGAGAGTTAGGAAACTTTTATTATAACTTCGCACAAGAAACAGTACGCAAAATATATTTTTAGAAATCTCGTATTTGTGGTTCTTTTGTGCTATGAAGTTAATTGCACACTTGGCTATATTCAACCAATTACCAGCTTGTTCGTCTGAAATGCATTTTTTTGGGCTCATGAAACGATAGCTAGAAATAAATTATTTTGCTCCATACATTCCGCTGTTAAACAAGCTCAGTTCAACATCGTTGATTCATAAAGAGCTCTTGGCGTAAAAACCGGTTTGTGCAGCTCAAACGTTGAACAAAAGCCATGGATGAATTTCATCCAATCGATGTTTATTACGTTAACTTCAGCAAGTTGTTTGATTTCGTTCCAAATAAGCTTCTCTGGAGGTTCTTTTACAATTAATCTATTACCACTCAAACGATGTCAGCCTTAGTTACAAAAATTAAGCTCCTTAACTGGATTCGAATATTTCTTAAGCGATCGTAGGCAAAAAGATACTGCGGGTGGTAACTGTTCAGAACGGGCGTCTGTTAAGTGTTGACTTCTTCAAGCATCAATTCCTTAGGTGCTCCTATTCATTATCTACGTAAATGAACTAGTGTTAGCAGGTGAAATCGGGTATGGAGTTTGGTTTTGGACGATCTTAAACTCTAGAGAGGGGTACAAGATGAATAAGACTCCAAGATATTATGAAAAACTGCAAGATCGGGTGCATAGTAATCACCGATATTATTTCGTTCTCCAACTTGGAAAATTTGAAAGCCGTTACCACTTCACTAGGACTGTTCTGGACAATATCGTTACAACTGCACGTACGTACCTGCTTCGCGCACATCTGGAATTTTTTTGTCGTGCCAAAATTCCTCATAAAACAGCATCAAATTTGAATTTGTTTATCATCTTATTCAAATTGACTACGCAGCCTGTGCACCAACAAAATTGACAGCCACTCAGGGAACCAATCGTGTACAACCTCGTGAGGATTTAAAGTTATCCAGGACCTTCGACATCTCCGAACGGCTGAGTCGTTCTTGCATATTTCGCATACCATTTCCAGTTTTTTTAAAGCGTTTTTGAACAAGTTGCCGCATTTTCTGCTCATATTGCGGTAAATAATCGCCATACATTTCAAAGGCGTTAGCCTATTTTCCTCAAATACACTGAACTGAACATACATCGTTTTTGCGATCTATCATGGAAGTCAAAAATATACCCTTCGGGAATCGTGCTTAATACGTGGTACCACCGAGGATCGAACCTAGGCACCAATGTGCGAGAAACGATGGTGATACCACTGAGCTATCGCCGCACGACGAACTCGCTGATTTAAATTTAAATGAGGACATAAACACTAATCATAATACGAATGACCTCAATTCCAGGCATGTTTCCTTAAAGTCACCTCCCGCCAAACGGGCAAAGAGTTTGATAAGTTTTTTGGATGTCGATCACGAGGACGAAGCGTGTGTGATATGCTCTAAACTTCTTCAAAACATTTCGGAGATGAAAAAAGAATATGAAAGGGCTGAAGATGGAGATAGAGAAGTTGAAGAAACCTCCTCACATTTTACCCGAGCAAAAACAGTCCCTAACGGGGAACATGAGAGAGGCAAACGCACATACGCATGCACAGCTTCCGTAGCCATCACATCCAAAAAGGATGGTGGTGCTACGTCCACGAAGCTCCGTTTAGCCGTTTAACAGTCTCCAGAAAGGAAAGAGGGCAACCGGCAGGGATCCCAGAAAATAAAAGAAACGAGTTTATGAAGACAAAGGTAATATGTCATCCAAAAATGTAAGTCCCAGAAGCCCAGCGTCGGACAAAAATAACTTTCATGTTGAAGTGCCAGCATCCACGAGTAACGCCACTTCTGTGAACTCCCACCCTTGCGTGGGCGGGCAAATTAGGACCTCACCCATAAACCGTAAACGAAATATCGTAATACGGGGTGTCTCAGAATCCACGTCCTGCATTCCGAAGGATCGAGTGACACACGATCTAGATCTTTTTCATTAATATGCCAGGGCAGTCCTGAAGAAAGGGGAAATTTACACCGTGCAAAAAGCTTTCCGACTAGGCAAAGCAGACCCCAACCGCGACATGAAACTATTCCCAAGACCTCTAAAAATTATTTTAGCAAACGAAACCCAGGCAGCACTTCTGTTAGAAGGAAGAATGACCTTACGGGGATCACACAAACAAGTGTTTTTTCAGCCGGACTACGAGCCGAGGGAACGGTTGAAAATGAGGGAACTACGGAGAGAATTGAGCAAGAGAATTGGCAGAGGGGAGAAACGGCTGAAAATCAAAGACAGTCAAAGAGTTCATATAAATGTATCCTTCCTGTGAAAAAAATTTGTGATACTGAAGGCTGGGTCACCTCGACAAATTGAGCATTGAAAGTCATCTCTGCAAATGTACAAAGCCTGTTCAACAAGCTAGACGATCTTAGAAACGAAGCGGATGAAATTAAACCAGCTGTTATGGCTTTCACTGAAACGCGGCTCACTGAAGACATTACTGATTCTGAAATATCAATCACAGGATATCAGCTTTTTAGGAGAGAAAGACCAAGTCGAGAAGGAGGAGTCATAGTTTATATCACTCGCAAGCTAACCACTATTGCTGACATACACATTCCATTACGTGATGTGTAAGTCTTAAGCATTAATGTATCTGCTAAGTATTCCAGACCACTGACGATATTGGTTGTGTACTGTTCACCTTATCAGACTTCCGATCAGGATCTCATTCTCATAACGGAACTCTACAAAGCCAGCGAGAAGAAAGATGTCCTAATTGTTGGGGATTTTAACGCTCCTGGTATTGACTGGAAAACATGGACTGCACAGGGAATGCCAGATAACTGCAACCACAAACTACTGCAATGGGCAACAGACACACTTCTCTGTCAGAACGTCACCTTTGGAACACGGATGCGAGAAGGACAACAGTCAAACTGTCTTGACCTGATTTTTACACGAGATGAGGACAATGTGCTAGACCTACAGGATCGACCGCCATTAGGGTCAAGTGATCACATTACGCTGTGCTTCGAGTACTCACTGTTTTCCAAACCAAATTTACCCGATACTTGGAAAAGAAACATTTGGACGGGGAATTCTCACTTATGAGAAGACAAATGTCAGAGATATCCTGTGAAACAGAACTTAATGGTGGAACCAATAAAGATTGGGCGACATTGAGCTCGTTATTGAAAAGGATTGTTTACCTGAACTGTCCTCTCAGGAGAAAGACAACCACAAACCGCCCAAAGTGGATAAACGCAAACTTGCAGGCCTCTTTCAAAAACGAAATCGCTTCTGGAAGCGTTACAGACTAACCGGCTCCGATGCTCACTTACGGGAATATAAGCAGCAACGCAACGTTTGTAAATGTGAGGCTTCTAAGCTGCGGAGGAAGTTCAAACTAAACATACTGCAAAAATCGTTGGAACACCCCAAAAATGCTATATGGCTACATACGGAGAATTCAGGAAATGATTCCTGCCCTAAGGTCTGCAGACGGAAATACTGGAGATCGACGATTAGGTTATAGCATCCCTTCTTTCAAAATTCTTTCAGACCGTTTTCACCTGAGAGCCTAATAATTTTGCTGCTATTCCACCAGTTCGTCAACCAATGTATACCCCGCATTTTCCTTAATCATCCACCTCCTCCTCATCCACAACAGAGGACCTAGACCTAGACTTTTCACCGACCATAGTTAGAACCGAATTACTTCGTATAAAGCCTGCCAAGTCGCCTGGGCCGGATAGAATTCCTGCATTAGCACTTAGAGAACTTGCTGATGAACTGTGTTTACCATTGTCCATCATATTGCAAAAGTCCTTTGAAGAAAGCAAACTCCCGGAAGAATGGAAGTGTGCATTCATCGCCCCGATCTATAAAGGAGGTTCACGACTGGACTGTGAAAATTACCGCCTTCTCAGTTTAACTTGCATAGCGTGTAAAATAATGGAGCTTATTATCATGAGGCACTTAATGCGCTATCTGCAAAACAACAAAATCCTATGTGATGTCCAACACGTCTTCCGTTCAGGACGTTCCTGTCTCACGAGTGCCCTTCAGTCGCACGAGAAATGGACAAAGGCAGCAGATAAGGGTCATCCCGTAGATGTTGTATTTTTTGACTTTAAGAAGGCCTTTGATAGTGTACCACACGGGCTTCTTTTACAGAAGATTTGGAACGTCGGAATTCATGGAAAACTTCTCAATTGGATCAAGAGGTTCTTGTCTTTCAGAGTACAGAGAGTTGTTGTTGGAAACTCTAGCTCGGAATGGGCAAAAGTCAAAAGTGGTGTTCCACAGGGTTCTGTTTTGGGCCCCCTACTCTTCCTAATCTACGTTACGACTGTCTCAATGACCTAGATTGTGAAGCTGTCATGTTTGCAGATGACATAAAAATATGGACTGAAGTCAGCTGCGCTGATGACGCAAAAGGGTTACAGTCTTATATCGACAAAACTAAGTGCCTGGTCGGCTAGGTTGCTGCTTAAGTTTAATGTATCCAAGTGCGTGATCCTACATATAAGCGCCGGTCGAAAAGTATCTCTGAATCACCAGGACTTTATTAATGGCACTGCAATAAAAGAGGTAAAAACACACAAAGATCTGGGCATGTGGACAACTGCAAATTTGATGCCCTCAGAACACTGTAAGAAAGCAGTACAGAAGGCAACATGTACACTGCATTGGATCAGACGTGCGTTTAAAATATTCCCCCTGATCTCTTCGGTAAAGTTAATGGCATCTTCGTGAGACCGCACTTAGATTACGGAATACCAGCCTGTACACCGTGGATGAAGAAAGATGTTGACCTCCTCGAACAGGTTCAACGGAGAGCAACGAAGATGGTCGACGGTTTTAAGACTTTACCATACCAAGACAGATTGCAAAAGCTTGACTTATTTCCTCTTTCCTACAGGCACTTACGGTGTAGCCTGCTCTGGACATTCCGGATTTTCGGAGCCATGATTACTCCCTGAGATCGGAGGATTTCTTCGAGTTTGCCTGCACAACTCATCTGCGTGATCATCCTTACAAGGCCAATAGTGAACGCACGCGATTGAACCTCAGAAAGTTTTTTTTCAGCCAACGAGTGGTACGAGCTTGGAACTCGTTACCAAGTGAGACAGTTACCTCTGACAGCAGTTCTGCTTTTAAAAGAAGGCTTGATTTACATAATATTTGACAAAAGACGACTCTCGCAACATGATTACTTAAAACCAGGCTTTTAAAATCTTTCAGTTTCTAATTTTCTTCCACAATGTTTCGCCTATAGATCTGAAGTTATGTTATGCTTTGACTCAAACATTTTTAAATGTACACCATTTTTTATACTGACTGTACACATGGAATGATAGTTTTATATCAATAGAATCATCAAGGGCAATGCCTTTAACCCTTCAAAATATGCATATACGAAAGTACATATACAAGCTGCACGCGTGGATCGAGAGCTAGTGCCTGAAATTCCATGTCAACACATTTGCGGCAATGCACATACTGTCAGCAAGACGAACAATAAATAAACCTTTCCGGTAGTATCTTTTGAAAAATCAACCACTTGTAAGCGTAACTTTCCAAAAAATCTTGCAGTATTCAGTAAAATGACTCAAGTGTAATGGCGCATTGTTTCAAGTCTACTGCGCGGGTCATGTCAACTATGAGCGCGGTACAAATAACGTTCATTTACTTCAAAATTGATATCTTTCGTAGGGTGTATGAGGCCTTTAGGCGGCACAGGTTTGACAGCATTGGCTTCAGAAATAAATGGGTAATCTCACTGGTGCACAACGATGTGTTACGAGGGTTTTTTCCCCAATCAGATATCCAACGTGGGAGCAGCACCTGACTGCGTTAAATTGCTACCCACTCCACTATAGACAGGATAGATATGACCTTAGGGCAATTTTTCAGTTACTTAGGGTTCTTGATCTGGATGTGTGTTCGGAACAAGCCTTTTGAATGTCACCGAAGTTCTATGTCAGACGCCAAAATTGCAAGCTATAAAGCAACCATGCCATACCAATCAACGCTCCTCAGAGAGTCATTAATCAGGTGACTTCTTTGCCGTCTAACGTTGCGCATTTCACGACCGTGTGTTCAAAAGACGTCCGGATAATCACGAGAGCTCCGTAAGCAGCACTCAATGAGCTCCTGTGATACCTAGAAGCATACTACTACCTTTATTTAAATAGATAAGTTTGTTTGCATGAACTTTAACAGGCTGGAAGATTTCATAGGTTGTATGTGGGTTGATGTACCGTTCGTTTTTATTTCGCTTGTACCATCTATTCTTAACGTTTAGGTCTCATTATTTTTTATGCAATTTTCACGGTAAAAATACACATAAATTTTGCAAATTTACAAATTTTCATCCAGATTTATATCGTTTAAAGGGCGACTCCACGTACCTCTGGCATTCACTTTAAGTATACCGCTTGATTGATTACCCTTAATATCAACTTCTCGATCGTTTGCTTAGAATTTTTTGAAATTTCTATTATAACGCACGTTGCGACAGATTTATATCATTGAAAATTGAGTTTGTGTCATGTTCGCCTTCAGTCCTAAGGGGTTATACTCAGACTTTCGCATAATTAAACAATTAACTTCCACTGCCTTTCGCCCTCGGTCCTGATAGCCCTTCTAAATGCACCGATGTCTGATTCGATTGCAACTTAACTTGATAAATAAAGAAACCAATCTGAATATATAATTAAAAAAATTCTAAAAGGTTATATTTTATCGTTGCTTAGTCACATAATTTATATTTGATTATCATACGATCGTTAAAAACAGTTAAAAAAAGTAATGCCCTGGAAATTAAATTACAGTCCGCAGGTGAGCGAGGAAGCGATTTGGTCACGGATTTGCGGTGGTCTTATCACAAAACGTTAAATTAAGTACCTTTAGCCACTAGACAAGATGGTTGTCATGGCTGCGGCACCGATACACCACCCCCCACTAACCTATCAAGATGTTTGATTATCTAAATTATATCCGGTGCGTAGATGAAAGTCGCTCAGTGTTGCTTGAAACACCTCTATAAATTCATAGAACACCAACGGAAAATTGACCTTTATAGGAAACGTTTGCCCCCCACATTCCTGCAGATGGAATACTATTGTCATCTTAAATGCAGAAACAGGAGACGAAGTATATGCAAGACTGACTATATCAGTTTTAAGTAAAGCAACCATAATAGATATCTTACTATTTAACGATGTTGAAAATAATCTCAGTACTTGTGAAGTTAAGAGAAATGAAAGGAGAAAACCTGGAAGGATTTTCTATTAAAGGAGATTTCTCCTAAAAGTTAAACATCTCCCTTCCGCATATATTGTGAAACAAACTGTTGGTGGCAATGTGAAGGATATTTGGAATGGTATTCATTAAAGTTCGTCAAACGTGTCCGCATTTATTTATAAAAATGGCGCTGTAACTCAATCCATACTGAGGTTTAAGTTAAAAGCCGTCAATCTTCAAGATGTTGAGCGGCAAATACTGATGGCTTAACAGTACATCATGCACAAACCTCTAAAAGCAGTGTGCATGTGGCCAGCATATTGTTTGCTGATTTGCTCACCACAGTTGTCGTCATAAGAATTCATATGGCCGAGGACACAAATATATCAGCAAACTCATCCCTCAAACACATACATCAACTAAAAACCTTATACGTTTTCTAGGAATTTTTTTATCCTCGTTTCATTCTATGAAAATGAGCTTGATTGGTTGAGCTTGATCTCAATCTTTTCATTGAGTATTCCATTTTTATTCCTTATCAGAATGGTGGTTATGGCACCGTTTACAATGCCTTTCAATTCGATACACCAGGCCCAGTCTGTGCGTTGTCATTATTTTCCGAGCCCTTCCATGTCACAATGGAAAACGAAATTTGAATATAAACAACCTCCAAATTGAGGAATATTCTTTCATAATTAACGGAGATAAGCGTATCCGCGGTCAGGTTACGGAGAAGTAAAGAGGAAGAAGGACTGGCAAAGATGGCAAGCAATAAAGGAGAAACATGAATCCTAAATCAGGAGGACAGTTATATGCCAAATGTTGATCTAAATTATAATAAAATCCTATCCATAAGAAAATTACTGAGGAAATATACCTAAATGTACAGTCTGACAAATAAAATGGAAAAAGTTTTTAAGTTATCTTAGTTGCCCCAAACCAGATATCACAGATTTTAGCCAAGGTATTGGTTTCTTAATTTACTGTAGAATCCAAAATATCCACCAGTAAGTATCAGGTCATCGGAATACATTTGAAAGGTGGGGGCGGAAGCACATTAGCTGAGTCCCAATTAAAACGCCTTTGTTTTTGCTACTCAAATGCTTACAGTAGGTTGTTTTGGGCAGTTTAAGATCATGGGGTTTTTGTTTTACGTCCACGGTTCTTGCTTCATCATCGCGAGAGGGGCTCGGGGTGGTTGCACCCAATTGCACTGCCCTGGCTTATGGGTTGGGTCCGGTTGTTGGTGTTCTGTTAGGTGCGATGCTCAGTCATGTGTTTTGGTCGTCTTGGGCCGTGTTCTAGGTTGGGGTGGGGGAGGGTAGTTACGGGCTTAGGAAGCCTTTGAGGGCTTCCCTTGTTTGCACATTTCGGTTAGATGCCCTTTGCAGTAGGCCATCTGCCGTGCTGCGCAGCGATGCATTCGGTCGGGTTTGGCTAGGCAAATTTTTCGGCAAGGGTGTCGGGTTTTGGAACAGAGGTGCCGCTGCCCACTGTTCTGTGCAGTCATGCCTTCGGCCACATTCGGTTAGGCTTGTGTGCCGGTGAGAATGTTGGGTAGGGTTTGTGCAGCTGTTGTTTATCTTTCGCGCTGTTGTGTGCGGTCATACGGTCTGCTCGATAAGCCAGTTCTCCATATTCTGCGGGGGGTGGGTTGGAGTTGGGATAACGTCTTCATTTCCGCCTGGATTTAGCGGGGCTGTAGGGGGTGGGCGGTTCCGTTACGGTGGTTAGGCATTGAACGGCTTGCGGGGTGCCCCTAACTACGTCTTCACACTCCCGTTTTCGTCTTCTTACCCTCCTGCCGCTGGTATGTTCGGTAACGAGATAACAGCTGCTTGTACATACACCTTCATTCTTGGCCAAGTGCCATTGTACCTTAACGCTAACTCCGCATTTGTCCTTTGACTGCCTTATGTTTTGTTAGGTCGTTAGTTCGTGTTTCTCGCCTAGTTCTCCTCATTTCATGAGTTTTTAGAGTTTGGAACAGGGTCGCTGTTTGAATGAGATTTGGGAGGGGCTGTTAGGTGGGGTGGCCTTCCCTTCGGTGGTTAGGCATTGGATGGCTTGGAGGATGGTCTTAACTACCCCCCGTTGTGCCCGCTTTCCTTCTCTCTATTCCCTCCTCTTGACATTATGCTTCATAACCTTATAACAGCTGCCTCCCCAAGCTCAGTCGCTTGGATCGGTGACACTGCATGCTAACGTTTACTCTACATCTGTTCTCTGAATGCCTTCTGTTAAGTCCGGTCACGCGTTACTTAAAGTTGGCTAGTTTTCTTAGTTTCCTTCGGTTATTAGAGATTTGCAACTGCGTATTGTTTTGTGTCTGGGTCTGGTACGCTTGTTAGAGGAAGTTTTCGCCTTGGGATGGTTTCGTTTTACATGGTCTGTGGGATGTTTTCGCTTATTCTTCTTCCCCCATTTTTTCACACAATAATTGTTTCCCCTTGGATAACTCGCATAGGTAGTCGACTACGGCGTTTCCATCTGCTTACGTTGTTGGAATTTGGGATGCTTGTGCATTACGTTTATCTGCAAGGTATGGATTTGGGTCAGTTTTATTTTACAGGTCTGCGTTGGTTTCATGTTTTCTTGGAATAAGGGTTGCTTCTAGGATTAGTTTTACTAATACGATTAGAATTGGCTGAGTTCACGGTTACGCTTTCATGGTTGCAATTTTCGGGTTAGGTATACGTTTATGGTTGCTTTAAGGTTATGCTTCATCTTCAAGTTCGGTCTTCCGTATGTGCTAAAGGATGTTTATTCTTTTCTTCTTAGGGTTTAGGTCACCGCCGATGCTAGGGTTAGTGTTTGAGTTACCGTTTATGGTTGGGGTTAGGTCTACGCTTAGGCTTCAGCTTACGGTTAAGTTAAGCGTTAGGGTATGGGGTTAATTTTAGGGTTTAAGTTAGGTTTACTGTTAGGGTAAGTGTTCGGGTAAGGGCTAGAGTTAAGGTTTCGGTTAAGGGTTAGGGTTGGGGTAAAGGTTTGGTTTACGGTTAAGGCTGGAGTTAGCGTTAGTGTTAGTGTTAAGGTGAGGGTTTGGGGTTAGGGTTAAGTTTCGGGTTAGCGTTAGAGTTAGGATTAAGGCAAGGGTTTTGAGGTACGGGTTAGGGTTAAATTTCGGGTTAGCGCAAGGGTTAGGGTTAGGGTTAGGTTGAACTAAAGGTAGGGGCTAGGTCTTAGTTAATTGTTAGGTTCAGTTTTAGGTTTTAGGGTTAAGGATCGGGTTAGCGTTAGGGTAATTATTATCGTTAGGGTTAGGGTTAACCTTAGAATTAGGGGAAAGGTAAGGGTTAGCGTTAGGGTTACGTTTAGCATTGGTGTTAGGGTTAGATTTAGGGTTAGGGTTGATGTTATGGTTTGTCTTAAGTTAAGGATTATTGTTAGCGTTAGTGTTACGGTTGTAGTTAGGTGAAAAGGGTAGGATTATGTTTAGGATTAGTGTTAGGGTAAGGGTTGAGGTTAGGTTAAGGGTCAGAGTTAGGTTTGGGGTTAGCTATAGGTTTTGGTTTAAGTTTGAGGTTAGGGTAAGATTTTAGTTTCACATTAGGTTTGGTTGTGGGCTAAGAGTTAAGTTTTGGGTGAGCGTTAGGGTTGATCGTAGGGTTAGCTTTAGGGTTATCGTTAGGTTAAGGGTTTATGTTAGGGTTAGTGTTAGGTTTGAGGTTACGGTTACCATAAATTTTAGGGTTAAGTTTACGATTAGGGTTAAGGTTGCGGTTAGCTTTTGAAGTAAGCTTATGGTTAAGTTTAGGGTTAGGATTAAGGGTATGGTTAGCGTTAGTATTAGGGTTAAGTTAAGGTTTCAGGCTAGCTTTTGCGTTAGGGTTCGCGATAGATTTAGGGGTTAGGTTAACAGTTAGGTTAGGGGCTTTAGGTTAGTATTAGGGTTAAGGCTAGGGTTATGGATAATGTTAGGGTAAGCGTTAGTGTTGAGGTTACTGTTAGGGTTAAGGTTACGTCTGGCGTTAGGGTTGAGTTAAGGGTTGTCGTTAGGGTTAAGGTTAGAGTAAGTTTAAGTCTAGGGTTAAGTTTTGGTTTAGTGTTAAGTTGAGGATTAGGTTTCAGTTTAGGGTTGGGGTTAGGGTTAGAGTTGTGATTAGGTTTAGTGTTAGAATTAGTGTCAACGGTAAGTTTACGTATATGGTTAGCGTCAGGCTTAGGTTTTAAGATTAGATTTACGGTCAAGGATGGAGTTAGGGTTAGGGGTAGGATTAAGTTTAGTGTAAACTTTTGGGTTTACGTTTATGGTTACGGTTAAGTTTGTGTTCTTAGTTATCTTTAACTTTACGATTGAGGTTATGGTTACGATTCATTCAAGGTTAAATTTTAGTCTTATGTTACGTATAGGGTTCAGAAATGAGTGAACCATTGTGCTACGGTATACTTTGCGGTTAGATTTAGTCTTCGGTTTATGATTTGGTTTGCTGGTGAGGTTACGGTTGCGGTAAGGTTGAAGTTTTTGTTTAGCGTTAATTTTACGGTCATTTGTACCACTAGGGACAGGGTTAGTGTTGGCTTCTCGGGTATGCATTCTTAACCGTCAGTTTCGGTTCCAGATTTGGAGCTAGGATTATGTTTATGTTACCCTTCAGTTCTCTTAGGAGTGCCGGCAGCACATTCAGTTGAATTTCACTTTTACTAACTGTCCGTAATTTGAGCTTGTATAACTTTCTTACGTCATTCACTAGCAGTTCATGATTATTTTCAGTATAAATTTAATTTTCCTCATCTCTTGCTTACCTTAGTCATCTACCTACGGCATCTTCTCTTCTTCCACCCAGCATTCATTCCAGTGCTCTCTAACCTATTATGCACTGCAAACAGACGCTTTCCCGCATTCTTTCGTAATTCTTACCTTCTGTTTCCGTTTCTTTGCTGGTTAGGAGTTCTGCAGTCCGGGCACTAGTGAGTTCTTTTGCTAGTCTTGTTAAAATCCTTATTTAGTTCCTTTTCTCTTCCATAAGAATTTCTGCGAGCACTGATGCTTCCCCTACATTTACGCATAGGTTTCATCTTGGCCTCAGTTTTCCATTTTTCCCAGGCTCTTACTTTCCCATGTTGCGTTCTGCTTCTTGGCAGGATTCCTTGGTTTCTTCTGCTCTTTATCGTCCATTTTTCTTATCTTTTGCTTAAAGTGTTCCACCCCTCCCCCACAAATGCCTTTTCCTTGCTTCGCTTCCCGTACCATTTTCCTGTTTGCGAAGAATACCATCACCTACGGTAGATGGTGCCGTGCTTCCTGGCAATGTCTAAGGGTTCGCTAGCGGTAAAAATACGCAGGGTTTTTAATCCTTTACTTCACAACACTTGAAATAAATTATTTTATAAAGCAGGGATTTGGGAGGGAATACAAAGTCTTTCGGCTGCGTTCCTTTCGTTGTGGCATTGCCTTCGTCACTACCTTCATTGCCTTTCACCGTCGGTATCCCTACTTCCTCCGACTTATGGGTAATCAACGTCCACATTGTCAATCTGCGATTTACCCTCATTTTCTTGTGTGGGTTTCATTCTAAAGGCGTTTTCTCTTGTTCTCAAAGGATAGGCGTCGCTATGTGGCCAACAAATGTAACCCAGGCCTGATATAAATTGTCAGTCCATATCACAAACGGTACTGCGCTTCATCCGGGTGGGCCCAGACAGCTCTTCCCGATGCTGGTGCTGTTTCAAAGAGCTTCCGCTTAAAGCTGCTCCAAAAACCTTCTATGGCGTTGGTATGCATACCCGTCTGAGGTTCTACGAAGTTTTTACTGTTGTTAACTGTGAGATGTTGGTAGCCCTCCTCGGGTAGCTGGCAGTAGGCTTTCCAGTCGTCCGTTACTATGACTCTTTTTTTACCAACCCATTTGGTTATTATCACCTTCAGTACCAGCCAGCTGCGGTTATTTACTTGTTCGAAGAGGGCCTTCTTTATAGAGGTGTCGTACATTCCGACTGTCCAGTATTGTCGTCCTATTCTTTCGTTATTATTCTTGCGCCTTGCCATCATTGTCTCATTCACCTGCATTTCCACACCTTTGCTGCCTATTTGGCCTACGGCGCTCATCAATGAAGTGGTTGACACATTCCGGCAAATTGCATACCACTGTATTGCTGTGTTGCGATGTACTCCTGCTAATGTGGCGCAGCACTTTGCTCGCATACTTTCTACGTACCGGTAGACGATTTGCATTATCTTTGCCAGTGTTAATCTACTTCCTTCGAAAATGGTTCGGGTACTAAGGGTCTTCTTCCGTCTGCAGCGATTGCATTTAAATAAGAAGCCGTCTGTTTGCTCTGATGAGGCCTGTTGGGTCATATTATTTTTTTCATACGCACTGCAGCTTCGTAGGAAGCAGTCTCTTTTCCTGCAGGTGCTCCACAATCCGGCTGGAGTCAATTATCTTCATCCGTTCTTCTTCTTGTTCCGTTGACGTTTTCCTCTGCGGTTCTCTCCTTTTTGTCCTCCTCTCTCTAAATTCCTTAAATAGTGTCAAAAACATTTAATACATGGAAGATTTACAGTAATGAGTCTGCATTTGAGGTTCTACTTGTCCTTACATCTTCCTTTTGTTTTTACCTTTTACTTTTTACACGCTTCTGACACATAATATGTGCTTATTTTTTGTTTTCCTTTTATTTATTCTCGTAAAGTACACAAATTTGCAATCCATTTCCTGTTCTTCCTTCTTATGCTCTAAAACACTTCCCTTTCCTCCTACTGGAATCCTTTATTTAAGATAGTACTTCCGTTCCGCTTCCCCTCTTTTTAGTCTTCCTATTTTTCTCTACTCCCTAACACCTAAACTTGCATCTGGTTTGCTATGCATGGGAATTTATTTTACATATAAATTCTTACCGCACTTCCGGTTCGTTTTTATCTATTTCCTGTGCTTCCAGGTGGTACAATTTGCAATCACCTTCACCGATTTCCATTTAGGCGCTTCCTAGGTTCTTCTCTTCCCATTGGCCCCGACTTCCATTGTTTAGGTTGACTTTATTTTCTTCCAATGAGCACAGTCCATTCAACCTTTTTCTGCTCATTAGATGACTTATTTGTCTTTTTTATATTCCACTAGTTGTCATCACGTCATTTAAAATTCATCTTTACTTAAAATTTACTATTTAACTTGCCTTCTCCGTTTTCCATGCTTTTTTATCCATTATTTTGCCTCACCCATAAAACCCCTATTGCCACGGTTTCCGTAAGATAGGCAGACGGGTTTGTGCTTTCATTCCAGGACCCGGATATTTTGCTCCTACCGAGGGAAAAAAAGGGGAAATATGGCAAACAATAAAGAAGAAACATGCATCGTAAACCAGGAGGTCATTAATGTGCCAAACGTTGATCTAAATTATAACAGGATCCTATCGATAAGGAAATTACTGAGAAAATATACCTAAATGTGCGGTCTGAATAATAAAATGAACAAAGGTTTTTAAGTTATCTCAGTTGCCCCAAACCATATGTCGGAGATTTTAGCCAAGGTGTGGGTTTATTACTTTACTGTAGAATTCAAAATCTCCACCAGAGTATCAGGTCATCAGAATAAATTTAAAAGTAGGAGACAGGTGTGCTTTCCTGTATCTAAACTGCAAATAAACTGCAGGCAATTAGCAAAAATGAACGATAAAGCGAAATTAATGTCAGTTATTACTTCAGTCAAGCACGTGCATTCTGTGGCATTTATGCTTGAAAATAGTCTTCCAGACCAGATTAAAGAAGTTGAGGCAAGTTACCTGACCTAACTGCGCCAAACCTGTTAGAACAAATGTCCTTATTGGTAGGTTTTTCTGATATTATCTGGCGAACATGGGTTGGATGAGACTCTGCAACTGAATTTGTGTACCGATTACTAGAAATGGCAGCGGATTAGTTATTTTGCCAGCATGCAATAATCTGAACATTCATTAAGGAAAGGTGATGGTCAGCCATCTCAACGTTCTGTATAACAAGCGGAGGAGAGAGATCGGAACGCAAAAGATCATATAAGCCTGAGTTCTGACGAGTATATTGCTAAATTATTTAAATATTCACTTTCTCTAAACGAAGCTTGTGTAGAAGTCTGCAGAGAAGTAGTGGGATGAGATGTTTTCCCAATATATGAGTGCCATTCTCAGAGATATTGTGGCCACCCACGTTACGCGAAACATTAAACAAGTACTGAACAACTTTCCCATGTTTGCGCAAAAAAATATTTTAACCACGGATGGAAGAATGCAAGCAATCGACCAATGTTAGTAAAGCACTAAACGCCAAGCTGTCTTTGGAAAAGGAAAAATTTTAGTAAAAGAACTTCCGAGAACAGCAAATAATTAACCTTTCCACGAGTAGGAGAGACAGTGTACCATCAGTCGTTGTTAGGCTAACAGGTTTCAAAGAAACTGTGGAAGGACGTTCTTCAAAATATCCTCGAAAATAAAACAATTCGTGTACTGTTCATTACGTATTACCGAAGCTTAGAACGTAACGACGAAGGACTGCAGCGTTTTGATTAGCTAACAAACCCTACGTATTGATCGCATTGGCGAATTTAAAGCTCTTCCAACAGAAGTCGGAGAACCCATGTAGTCCACATCAAACACTTTTATCCCTGATTTAAGAAATCCTTAATTTACTGTGCAAGCGGGCGTAGATCATGCAGAAGGCAATTACCGAATAACATAAAAGAGCTCAGTATAGGTATTTTGAGCTTATTTGCTGTTCTTAACCACCTTTATCCAAACCTATATTTGATCCAGCGTTCTTTGACTACCAAGCGTTGTTAAGGCCATTCCTATAGCAATTAAATTATGGGCTCATTGTCCTGTCGGTTGCAACCAGGGGCTGAAAATACGGATTTGATTAAGGCTGACTGATGACGGCTTATAGGTCAAAAATAACTATCCAAAGCTCCTTTGTCTTTGTCACCAATCCCTTTTACCTTTCCTACTAGTTGCTGCGCGACTGGTTGAGAGGCTCTATATCAAACATGCAAGAACAATGGGAAGAATATTTTCCGTCATCCCATCGGGTAGCGCATTTTTAACTTCAGACATATATGACAGTTTAACTGTAGTTGCCACGGATGACTACCCTGTGCCCCAGAG
Organism: Schistocephalus solidus; assembly: GCA_017591395.1. Lineage (NCBI taxonomy): Eukaryota > Metazoa > Platyhelminthes > Cestoda > Diphyllobothriidea > Diphyllobothriidae > Schistocephalus > Schistocephalus solidus. The sequence continues at coordinate 275,138 of WEDG01002213.1, forward strand.
CCTGGTGATGCAGGGCTGATCAGTTGCGCATAATTTAGTTTGTAATGATAGTAAACGTGCGCTGCATTCAGTCCTCTCCCAATTGAGCCAGGTGTAATTACCAAGTCAAAAAGACCGGAAACGTAAGAGGGCACAAATGGCTGGTGCGGTGGGAACCTGCATCTAAGCGTGCCGCCGTATGCGCTCGGAACCCAGCTGATTGGGAGTACCGTATAGGCCCCATGAAGAAGCTGTCAGTACATCCTCCCGCTCAGTCCATAAAACAACCACTTAACACAAATACGTGCTGAACTGGCTGCGAGATCTACCCCGTTAGTTGGTACCCTTCCGAGCCACGGCTTTTAGCCCACCGGCATAGTCTGAAGTGTGGCAGATTTCATTGTGAGAAATGCGCGCTGAGAATTAACCTCAGTCCCTCTACCTTTTCCCGTACACGATTTGATTTTCCGAGCCGGTCAATCAGGCGATGCTGAAATTTTAAGAGGTGGTTGGCAGAGCAAGGAACAGTCCGTCTGTGCGTACCACACACAGGAAAAGGCCCACGCAAAACAGTAGGATTTCACACAAAAGAATTGAAATGCTAGGAACACACGTACAGTAGAGGAGCCACATAGAGAAGCAGCCATAGATCATACTTCTCGCTTAAGTGAGAGGTGCTTACTTTGTGCTTTGGTGTGGGATTTTCGACGTGTTCATGTTAAGTGTAAGTACTGGTGACAAGATTGACATCGATTTACTATGGCAACTGGTGTTCTACCACAGGGATTTTATGGGGCTCATGTGAACGATTAGGCCCATGTGGTGACGGAATGTGCATGGGCAGTGTGTGCATTTGAGTCGGGTGCAGTGGGTTATGTTGGTGAATGTGCGGTTGCAATGAGAAAAGATTGGGGTCTAATCCCCATTACTGGTAGTGGGGTGGATGACGGCGAAAAATTGGTTGACGAGACGTTGGCAGTGGTCACAGCGGTGGTAGTGGTGGTGGTCATCGTCGTAGGCGGCATGCAGCAAATTCGTATGTCAGGTTTGGACGAAAACGCAAACACATGCTTCAGATCAACGCACGACATAAGCGGCACACAGCGGTATGCGACAGCTTGACAGTTGGTTTCGACGAGGCTCACCGTGTGCTCCACAGCAAGGTTGCCAAAGGACGATAACTTGCGCATGCACTAGATTAAAGTGGCAGTAGACTTGCGATACATCTACTGCACTCTCTCCTCCTCTACCTGGGTCCGGTGGCATGAACAAGTCAAAAAGATCAGAAGCGGGAGAGTGCGCAAGTGGCTGGCACGACCTGCGCCACCCTTGAGCGTGCCGTTACACCTACATCGGATTCCACGGGGTGGGAGTGCCCTAGAGGCAGTAGTAAGAAAGAGCAATTGCAGCCTCACTCTCCGTCCACCAGTCGGCCACTCCACTGGGCTGACTGTGAGGTCCTAGTTATTCCGTCAGTCATCAACCTCCAAAGCTACGACCTTCAGCGCACTGTGATGGCTTCAATAACGTCAGATCGTTTATAATGAAGAAAATGCGGTGCGCCGTCATCTCACTCTCCAGTCCCATTCTCAGGCTCCAGCCGATCAGTTGACTGGCACAGCTGCTGATGGCCTCGTATGCCCGTACCACATACATGGCCTGGCCCATCCAGCACAAGCACCAGGATTTCACACAAAAGGGAGTCGAGCTGCTCACACGTCATATCTACGAGCGTTATAGAGGTCACGTTAAGATGGAGCCATTGCAGCCTGGTTCTCAGAACACCAGTTGGCTACTCCTCGCAAACGCACAGTGGGTTGACTGCGAGGACTGAGTGCAGTAGTCAGTTGGCAAACTTCTAAGCGACGGAACTGATCGCACTGCAATATTCTCAGGCCCGGATCACCCATGCAGCATAGGAGCCATATGGAGAAGGAGCAGAGGATCTTTCTTCCCCCCCACCTGAGAGGTGCCACTTGCAAGCATGTGCTTTTTGATGCTGGGTGTGATCGTGGGTGATCCAGGTGTTGTTGAGTTGAAGAGCGGTGGTGTAGCATAGCTGGTGGTGTTCTACCTCAGGTTTCCCTGGAGATGCATTTGGTCTAGGAGACCCATGTGGCGAGTAAATGTGTGCGGAGAATACGGAGAGTTGAGGTGGGTGTGGAGGGTTTATTTTGGTGCTCCTGATAGTGGCTCGTCGGCCTCGGTGCGCTAGATTCACATGAGACCGTGCCAAATGCTTTTTTCAGGTTCACGAAGGTAGTATAGAAGTGAGTCCACATCTCCAGGTACTTCTATTGTAGCTGATAAACGACGAAGATCATTTCGGTTGTTTCACGCTTTCCTAGGAAGCCAAACTGGTCTTCCGGGAGAAGTCCCCTTTCTAGGTGGCCTTTGAGACGATTTAGAAGGATGTGAGCGAAGATCGTCCCGTCGATGTTGCACAGTACGATTGATCTGTAGGTATCATAGAATTGCCGGTTCCCTTACCATTTGTAGACCTGAACAGTTATGGCATCCTTGAAATCTTGAGGGAACTCTTATTGGTTCCACATCTCTTGGAACCAGCTGGGGTCGACCTTGCTTGTAGACATCGGGCATGATCGCGTCGAACCGCTTTTGTTGCCCATTTGAGTTTTTGTCCGGCTCGGATGTTTTCTGGTAGGGAAAGTGGAAGATCTAGGTCATTTCTCGTTTCCATTTGGAGATTCGGTCAATGGCAACTTCGGATCTCGTAGATCGGCGTTCGAGGACACTTTGGAAGTGCGGGGCCCAACGCTCAAGAATCTACGATTTCTGCATCAGGAATAATGTTCGGTCTGATATGAGCGGCGGTATGATTCCCTTTGTGCAGCAGTCGTAGACAACCTTGATGAAGGAGAAGTTCTTCGTTTCCTTGCGGTCCGCGTGCTCATGGATTATATTAGCCCTATGAGACATCCAGGTGTCCCGTGTCTCCTGTAACTGGTTCTGTATAAAGCGGCAACAACGAATGAGGATAACTTTATTGGCGTTGATCCAGCAATTGATGCAGGCTGTATGCAGTTTTTTTCCTTTCGGCGAGTAGGTTGCTGATATTGACATCTCACTTTCAAACTAGTGTTGGTGTTGACTGCATGCTTATCTGGGTACGTCAAAGCCAGTGGAATAGACGACGTTCCGTCGTTGAATACAATGTGTCTGCAAGGTGGCTTAATAACATGCGATCTGTAAGGCACCTAACAATTGGGTCAACTGATTCCTGAGATGGAAGTGGTAAACAGGTACTTTCAATAGAAAGGTGTTTCACTTATCTGTTGGTCGCTTACCGTATGATCTCCTGCGAGGTTGCAGACGGAGCCTCCTCTTGCAGACAACAAGACAGGGATACCTCAAGCCATCGGCGTCGCAGCAACCTACTTTTTCTGTCAGGTGTCTGAGGTTTGGCATATTGCAGAAATTTGTCTGTCCGCTTTGCGACGAAAAATTCTGCGAATGATTCACTTGTGCTTTCAGACCTTAATAACACGTTACAACATGTTTTCAGTATATGGCAGACTGCGATGTGCTTTAAATCCTAAGTAGGACGCTAGTTCAGTTCGCATGACGTTCTCATCACCTGATGCTGTGGGACAGCGTTTTTCATTATAAGCAACTATCTTCCTGGTCAGAAGCATGCTTTTGTCGCCCTAAAATCGTAACGTTGTTCGCAAACATTGGATAAATGCTTGAATGTACAGCGGGTAGGCCATTAATGTAAATCTGAAGAAGAAATAGCCTTATCGCAAACTCCTTAAGGGGACCACTATTTCTGCGTCTGATGATAGGTTTCCAGAATAGAGCCGAAACGTCAGACAACTACTGATACGGATGATTTTCCGCAAATTTCCATGGTAAATGTTCAGACTTCATTTGGTCTGTAACTTAATTTAGTGAAGTAACTTGCATGATTATTCATCTGTAGTGCACAGGAAAATTCCCGGACATCAGCAGCTCAAAACCTGGGGTTGTGTGAACTATCAAACTGGCCTACCGTATAGGTTAGATTTATGGTTCAGTTATGGGTTAGGGGTAGAGATGGCTATGTAATAGTAGATACTTGAAGAATCTTCAAGTTATTTTACATAGCATTGTTGCCATGAGTTATCGAGTTATTTGGTGAGGGCTATTGTTAAAGTCAGTACCGATATTTATTTATTAATTTAACGTTTTCATAGGTTAAATTTAAAGAGTGCCACTGAAGTTCGTCAGATTTTGATGCTTTTACACCGGGTGGCAGCCTTTTGACTATTTTTTTTATTAGCGCATATGTCCACCCTTGTGTTTTGACCGCGATTTGCTGTTTCCGCCACTATGACATCCATTTTCATTAAAAACCCAATGTTTGTCATCATAATGTTGATTCAAGGGTGTTCTGACAAGTTATATTTATCCAAAGGCTTGTTCCAAATATCCAATCTCCTTCTTCTCGGGTCCATAAATTGCTACAGTAAGAGAAACGAGGGCAGTGGTGTCAAGTTGACTTCGGTTTTGCCATTGATTGGGATCGTTGTGTACGTGATGGCACAGGATAAAACAATGCCTGAAGACGCAGGCCTACAGAAAAAAGACAAGCAGACGCGGTGGCTGTTGAACTTGAGAGCTTTCGCTTGTTCTCCGCTTGCACTTTGATATATTCGCAGGTGACCGACCAGAGAGATGCGTGAATTTCTGCTATTATGAACGCAACCCTGCGCCATGATCATAATTTATGGAAGAGATGTTTGCTTATAAGCCTGTACCCGTGCAGAAAGTCGTACAGAAGATCTTATATAATTTTCACCAAGATTTTTGCATGCAATATCGAGGAATATGACTGAGAGTAACCAAGACGCAGATACCCAGCTTATTTTTAGTTTTGGAAATAACCAGAGCACGCCTTTAGTGCTAAAAATGTCAGTTATTTTACGAATGCCTTAAAATAAACACCATGCGGGTTAACTGAGGTTCAGACAAGGAATTTAAGGTGATCGAGCTGTAAAGGATTGGTTTAGTTCCACGCGCAATAGAGCACGCACGACCTCCGTAGGTCCAACTAATAGTTCTTCTGTTTTGGCAAGGTCTCCTAGTGTTGAAAACGCGTGTGTATGTTCGGTCATCTGCCTGGAAGGTCTAAACATATTGTTAGGCGCGCGAAGATGAGAATTCTCGTTGTTCTCTGTGTGATAAAAAATGCCTTCTTCGTAGCACACTAAGGTACGGGAAACGAATAGACCGGCGTGTGCCTATTCCTGTTTGTATAACTATCCGATATGCAGCGACAGATTATGACAGGTGGCGAGGCACTGATGAACATAGGTTCAAAAAAGTGCTTATGACTTATCAGCTAGACCTTGTGCATGGACTATCTACCCTGTACTCGAGCGCGTGTTTGTGTTTGCAGTCCCAGCTGGTAGTCAGGGGTATTATTGGCTGAAGGAAGGCAGAATAATCCCGAAACAGACTGTATCAATCTACCCGTATTTTCCATTGCTCTTCTCTCTGCAACGGACCCGGTGTACAGGCAAAGGATGATCACCAAGGGTGAAACACCACCCTCCTCATCAAGCAGCATGATTACTGAGGATCTCCACCCCCAACCCGGCCCCTTCTCCACGCAAATTCAAAAACCTTAGTAATCCCGTATTACCCAAAATGTTACCACGTATAAATACTGTGAGGCGCGGTAAAATGCTTACCTCCGACGATGAAATCTTGTTTGATTTTTAAACGTCAGGACAATATAACCATGGTTCCCGTGATCGCCTCTTCTTCTCATTTATTTCCGGGAACGCGCATGTTCGCTTCTGTTAGCAATATTTTCGGGCGCGAAGCGCTTGAGTCAGCACGACGTTGGGAAATATTTGCCCTTCGTCTGTCTTCAACGTACCGCAAATTAAATTCCTTCACAGATGCCTTGACAATCACCTGCTTCCGAAAAGCTTGTCCTACAAGCCACCGGTGAACACAAGTCTGGCGAAACGGTGGGTGACACAACATAGCAGACGAATGATTCGGGTGCTCCTCCAAGACTGCCATCTTCGACTGCGCAAATACAATAAGGTTTTGAGCCAAGCGGTTGCACAGTGCGCTGAACTAATCGGCAAAGATGGAGTCAGGCTGCTGCAGCAGGTGCTTGATAAACGGACCAGAGACCTACGAGCAACGAGAGATGCGGAGCTGGCGGATAATCTTCGAAATATAACCCATTCATCTCAAGAAGAGAACGAAGTTCTGGTGCACAATATGTCATTGAAACAGTTGTCGCCTGCACAATTGAAAGTGCTTAGTCCTGAAGCTTGCTTTAACATCGCAGACGCCGATCCGGTCAATCTCTTGGCCACTATCTAGTTGATTCTCAAACAAACCGGGGATTCCGACGAAACGAAGCACCTTATTCGGCAGCAGATAACCTCTTTGGTGATGGTGCAAAAACCACGCACAATCATTTCCAGAGCCGAACAGAGTGCTCTCAAGACACTGAGGGCTGACACCAGCCTCGTGATTCTGCCAGCCGACAAAGGAAGCTCCATAGTAGTGTTGAATAAGACAGACTACATCCAGAAGGCCAACGCCTTACTGGATGACTGACAGGCGTACCTGCCATGTGACGATGAACCGATTAAGAAACTTGTAACGGAACTCGACAAGACACTCGCTGACATGCAAAAGAACAAGGCCATTAGTAAGTCGGTATGACTGGCCATTAATCCAATAGATGCGGTCGCAGCAAGGTTCTACGGACTACAAAAAGTACACAAGGCTGGTATCCCCCTCCGGCCAATCGTGTCATTGTGCGGTGCACCAACCTTTCATCTGGCGAAATGGATTTTCCGAAATATGCGGTCGCTCACCTCGGACGCGACCACAACGGTCTGTTCAGCAACTCAATTCCTGGAGCAGCTCCAGGGAGTGCAAATTACTGCAGACGAGGTAATGCTATCATTCGATGTCACCTTTCTCTTCACCTCGATCCCACAAGGCCTGGCAGTCGAAACGGTTAACGAACTGCTCGAGAGCAGGTACAACGAGACGGATGAGACGGTGAAATGGAGATATCTCATACAGCTCTTAAAATTCTGCCTGAAGACGTACTTCACTTTTGAAGGAACAACGTACGAGCAGGTCAAGGGGACGCCCATGGGATCGCTACTCTCGGGCTTCATCGCAGAGGCAGTACTCCACAAAGTAGAGACCCTGGTTTTTGCAAACTACAAACCGAAATTCTGGACTCGGTATGTGGACGATACCTTTGTCATCATCGAGCGGGAAATGATCCAGGAATTTCATGACAGCCTGAATTCTGTTTTCCCTGGCATCAGGTTTAAAATGGAGGTCGAAGTCAACAACCAGCTGCCATTCCTAGACGTTCTCGTCTATCGAAAACCCAGTGGGGACCTCAAAACGACGGTGAATAGGAAGGCCACCAGTACCCGCCAAATCCTGAGCTACCATAGCAAACACCCGTTATGCCACAAACGCTGTTGTGTTTGAACACTATACAAAAGGGCTGAAACACACTGCAGCGAGGCAGCCGAAAGAAAGGCAGAACTTCGATACCGCCAACGCCTCTTCATGGCCAACGGGTATCCCCGCAACTTCATCGAACGTAGCAGACAGTGCAGTCAAAGCCGAATGCCAGTGACCGAACAGCGAAAGATATGGCGAGCGTTGCCATACATTGACAGCGTTTCGGAGGCGGTCTACCGTCTCCTAAGACAGCTGGGCATCGGCATCGGCCACCGTCCGTAGTCAACCATTCGACATCTGGTTATGAGACCTAAGGACCCCTGTCACGAGGTGAAACGAGAAACATCATCGACCGGGTTCACTGTAATTTCTGTGCAGTTAACTATTGGAGAGACTGGAAAATGGCTACAAACCCGAGTCGGCGAATACATGAGGGCAGTAAGAAGAATGGACCCATTTTATTTGTTGGTGGAACACTGCGCAGACTCTGGACACACGTTCGCCTAACAGAATACAAAAATTCTGGGTCGGGAAGTGACTGCATGGCAAGGGAAACAACCGAGGCCTGGCACACGAAACAACCTCCGTCAATCGTTGTGTGACGCTTCCTACGGCCTAATAAGTCCTCCAGACGTAGCTCAATAACCAAAAGAGCCAACGTGAATACGGGCCTAACGTGCATCCGAATATAAGTGTGTCCGTGGCAGATACGTACACGATCGCAACACAACCCAGACCCGAAGAAGAAACAGTTATCACCTCGGACAGCTCAACCACTTATCCGGCAGGTGCGAAAACACGTGGAGGTGCGATCACAATCCAGAGTAACAGCCTGGGACGGCAGCTTCGGTCGATGGGAACACTGAAGACTATTGCCAACATGCGGACGCCGGTCCTCAACCAGTTTGAGAACAGGCCAGCACCCGCCATCGCCCCATCGTTCACGAACCCTGCGTAAAGGCGAAGGATGATCACCAAGGGTGAAAGACTGCCCTCCTAATCAAGCAGCATGATGACTGAAGATCTCCACCCCCAACCCGGCCCCTGTTCCACGAAAATTCGAATGCCTTAGTAATCCCGTATTAAGCTTAATGTTACCACCGATAAATACTCCGAGGCGCTTTACTATACTTACCTCCGACGATGGAATCTTGTTAGATTTTGAAACGTCAGGACAATTTAACCATGGTTCCCGTGATCACCTCTTTTTTTTCCGGGAACGCGCATCTTCGCTTCAACGCAAGCACGGAGCTTGCATTTGAGTAGCGGACCAGTCGTTTTTATCTCAGTTGTGGAACCGTATTCGCTGAAAGGCAGGCAGCTCAATAAATATACGTAGAGTCGGAATACGTTCTTTAGGTTGGATCATTTATTGAGTAAATTTTTGATACCTGCTAAACGGGTCGTCGTTAGACGCAGACGGAAAGATAATGTAAAAAAACAGTTAAAATCGTAAGTGCACTGAAAATCGATAATATCGTAACATTTGCGCCATTGAGCGGCCAACGTGTGTCAGCCTGTCCTGATTGGCTCGCGTTTCTTCCACTTCTCCTTGAAATTGCTGTACGCCGAATCCAACTCGATATGTTTGTTGATGCATAACTCATCTGAGTGCATCGTCTGAGGACATATCGAAGTTTCTTGAAAAGAAAGACATAACCTGAGGGAGCTGATCGATGTGCGTACTGCCAAAGAGAGAGAGAGAGAGAGAGAGAGAGAGAGAGAGAGAGAGAGAGAGAGAGAGAGAGAGAGAGAGAGAGGCTGGTGATCTAGAGCCTTCATCCAGTCCAAATTAACTCTCATACACAAAAAAGGAGCCAATGAGATGGAGCTGGAAAGAGTTAATTCAAACCCACGGAAACGCCGCTAAAATGGCTAAGAAAAAGCCTTCGGCATGTTTAATGTAAATTTGGCTAACCAAAACAAGCTTGTGTACCAGATCCTAACTTCTGTTTTGGAAACTCAGATCAATCGATATTTTGATCTTAAACAAAAATCCAAGCCATAAGCTTAAAATTAACCCTAACTCCCTAAGCGCATACTCAAACTCAACCCTAAACTTCACCAAACAAAAAGTTAACTCAAAAACTAATCTTAAACCATACCCTTATTTCCCAGGAATTTGGCAAAAAGCGATGAGGAATGCGTCCGTTCCTGTTCTTTTGTCATATTTAGGGAGGAGAGTAAATAACAGGAATATGGATTAGGGGCACCAGTTAGATTCAGTTAGTTTATGTTGCGTTGTAGAAAAATTGTCCAAATAACATACATGCATAACTGACATGGGTGCAATTCGAGATTTGGGAGAAACGTAAACCGCCGTTCTGGTAGAAAAATCTTTGAGGAGTATAAACACGTATAAAACCAGCACTGAGTGTATAATTTACAACCCAATTTTTCGCTAAGCCAAGAAAGCAGAGCATATTCCTAGGAGAACATAGTTTTACAGTATCCAGCCGAGGGGCTTACTGGCTGTGAAACGTATTTATAATCAAGTAAGCAAAACAAGTTTCTACAGATCAACCCTGGTCCTTAAAATGTTAATAAAAGCATCTTCTTAACAACAAACTATGACATCAACCATATTGCGCAGAAACACATTGCATAGAATCCTGGTTAGCACCAGAAGCTATGGTAAACCCATCTCTAAATTTAACTAAGTAGCTAAAATTTACCTCTCACGGACCACAATGCTGGGTGTACTGGAGACACCCTTGACTCACCTACTCACACCTGCAAATAGCCATCATGTCTCGGTGTGTTTAAGGGTGAAACCGCCCTTAAAAATCGCTTTGTACCAAAAATCACAATTCCCACACTGCTTCTTGCACCACTTACCAGTGAGAGTGTGTAGAAAACGCTAGTGGGCCACTACACATGGAAGAGCATTAACTGCTAGAAGGTTCAAGATTGCGCTCAGGGTGAGGCCTGAACAATATTCCTTAGTCGTCTAGCATGTGAGTGAGGGTATGCCTTGCCTTGGGCCAGAGCATCCTCTTTTGGAAGTCGTGAAATAACTAGAAAATGAGGCATACACTCTCTGTTCCCTCATACCTCCAAAAAAAATATGGCTTCGCCCCCCTGATCGAATGGTCTGGCAAAGAACAGTGAAGCAGAGTGAAGCAGAAATCTACGAATTCAACCAGATCCTCCCTGCAAAAACCAAAAGGGTATCTAACAAGTCTCAAGCGCCTCCAAACTCCAAAGCAAATCTAACGGCCTGCAAAATGCTTAGGATGTCTGCGAAGAGTCTGCACATTGAGCGGCCTCGTCGTACATTTGCGGACCCAACGCAATAACAGTCCGACAAACTTCACCTGCTCCCACCGCAAACGCCCTCCGGCGTCATCACTGCATCACTGCCGATGACGACGACGATCGCCTCCACCAAATTAACCAGCAGTGGTGGGCACACTCCCGACGTCCCCTCACTCGCATATGTCGTTGACCACAACCACCACGCCGCTAAAATGGCTAGGAAAAAGCCTTCGGCACGTTTAATGTAAATTTGGCTAACCAAAAACAAACTTGTGCACTAGATCCTAACTTCTGTTTTGGCAACTCAGATCAATCGATCTTTTGAACTTCAACAAAAATCCAATTCCCACACTGCTTCTTGCACCACTTACCAGTGAGAGTGTGTAGAAAACGCTAGTGGGCCACTACACATGGAAGAGCATTAACTGCTAGAAGGTTCAAGATTGCGCTCAGGGTGAGGCCTGAACAATATTCCTTAGTCGTCTAGCATGTGAGTGGGGTATGCCTTGCCTTGGGCCAGAGCATCCTCTTTTGGAAGTCGTGAAATAACTAGAAAATGAGGCATACACTATCTGTTCCCTCATACCTCCAAAAAAAATATGGCTTCGCCCCCCTGATCGAATGGTCTGGCAAAGAACAGTGAAGCAGAGTGAAGCAGAAATCTACGAATTCAACCAGATCCTCCCTGCAAAAACCAAAAGGGTATCTAACAAGTCTCAAGCGCCTCCAAACTCCAAAGCAAATCTAACGGCCTGCAAAATGCTTAGGATGTCTGCGAAGAGTCTGCACATTGAGCGGCCTCGTCGTACATTTGCGGACCCAACGCAATAACAGTCCGACAACTTCACCTGCTCCCACCGCAAACGCCCTCCGGCGTCATCACTGCATCACTGCCGATGACGACGACGATCGCCTCCACCAAATTAACCAGCAGTGGTGGGCACACTCCCGACGTCCCCTCACTCGCATATGTCGTTGACCACAACCACCACGCCGCTAAGATGGCTAGGAAAAAGCCTTCGGCACGTTTAATGTAAATTTGGCTAACCAAAAACAAACTTGTGCACTAGATCCTAACTTCTGTTTTGGCAACTCAGATCAATCGATCTTTTGAACTTCAACAAAAATCCAATTCCCACACTGCTTCTTGCACCACTTACCAGTGAGAGTGTGTAGAAAACGCTAGTGGGCCACTAGTGGGCCAAAGGCAGAGCGACGCGACGCTGGTGTTGCCTTTGCCATTCGTAACGACATCGTGGGACGTCTGCCCTGTCTGCCGCAGGGTATCAATGATCGCCTGATGAGCCTCCGCCTGCCTCTTCGGGGAGACCAGTTCGCCACCATCATCAGCGCCTACGCTCCCCCAATGACGAGCTCTGATGCGGCGAAGGACAAATTCTACGAGGACCTGCACGCCTTGCTGGCGACTGTGCCGAAAGAGGACAAGTTAATTGTCCTTGGTGATTTCAATGCCCGCGTCGGGACGGACCACGCTGCCTGGCAGGGAGTGCTGGGTCCCCACGGTCTCGGTAGCTGTAACGATAATGGCCTCCTTCTTCTGCGCACGTGTGCGGAACACCGTCTCCTGCTGACCAACACCTTCTTCCGCCTTCCGACGCGGGAGAAGGCCACGTGGATGCACCCTCGGTCGCGGCGCTGGCATCTGCTGGACTATGTTCTCGTCCGGAGGCGAGATCGACAGGACGTGCTGGTAACCAAGGCGATCCGCGATGCCGATGGTTGGACAGATCACCGCCTTGTCATCTCCCCAGATGAGGCTCCGACTGCAACCCCCGACGAAGGCCCCAAGGTAAGAGGCCGCCATGTAAGTTAAATACTCTTTTATTAAATTTGCCTGCTCACTGTTTTGATTTCAGCAACCAAATAACCGAGAAACTGGAGGACCTGCATGCTCCAGATGATAACGCTACCGTGGAGACACGATTGTGTCAACTGCGAAATGTCATCCAGTCCACCGCCCTCGATGTACTCGGACGCGCACACCGTCGACACCAGGACTGGTTTGACGACAATGACGCCGACATCAGCAACTTACTCGCGGAGAAGAATAGACTACACAAAGCCTACATGGACCTTCGAACTGACGCCACCAAAGCAGCCTTCTTCAGATGCAGGCGCCTTGTACAACAACGGCTGCGGGAGATGCAGGATGCCTGGATGATCCGAAAGGCTGAGGAAATCCAGGGTATGCGGACCGCAATGAAATGAAAAACTTTTTTTCAAAGCCATCAAAGCCATCTACGGCCCGTGTATCAAGGGGTCCGCACCGCTGCTCAGCTCTGACGGCACAACACTGCTGACAGAGAAATCGCAAATTCTGAAGCGCTGGGCCGAGCACTTCAGAAATGTCCTTAACTGTTCATCAGCCATCTCCAATGCTGCCATTGACCGGCTCCCTCAAGTGGACACGAACAATGACCTGGATCTCCCGCCTTCCCTACCAGAAACCATCCGGGCCGTGCAGCAGATTTCCAGCGGTAAAGCACCGGGATCTGACGCAATCCCACCGGAAGTATACAAGCACGGTGGGCCCCGGCTGATGGCAGAACTCACAACACTCTTCCAGGAGATGTGGCACCAAGGACAAGTTCCTCAGGATTTCAAAGACGCGACCATCGTCCATCTCTACAAACGGAAGGGGAACCGGCAACTCTGTGATAATCACAGAGGCATCTCGTTGCTCAACATCGCGGGGAAGATCTTCGCCCGTATCCTTCTCAATCGTCTTAACGGTCACCTAGAGCAGGGCCTGTCCCGGAAAGCCAATGTGGCTTCCGCCGACACCGCGGAACAACCGATATGATCTTTGCCGCCCGCCAGCTACAAGAGAAGTGTCAGGAGATGCGAACTCACCTATACACTACCTTCGTGGATCTAACGAAAGCCTTTGACACGGTGAATCGTGACGGACTGTGGAAAGTCATGCAGAAATTTGGCTGTCCTAAGCGGTTCACGCACATGGTACGTCAGCTTCATGACGGAATGACGGCGCGCGTCACTGACAACGGGACGGTATCCGAAGCATTCGCAGTGACCAACGGAGTGAAGCAGGGCTGCGTACTGGCCCCCACCCTCTTCAGTCTCATGTTCTCGGCTATGCTGATGGACGCCTACCGTGATGAGCAGCCTGGTATCCGCATCGCCTACAGAACTGACGGGCACCTTCTCAACAGTCGGCGTATGCAGGCTCCAACGCGCGTGTCTACGACTACAGTCCATGACTTGCTCTTCGCGGACGACTGTGCCCCTTAACACCGTGACAGAGGAGGACATGCAAAGGAGCATGGACCTCTTCGCCGGAGGCTGCGCCGATTTTGGATTAACAATCAGTACAGCCAAAAACAGTTGTCATGCACCAGCCGCCACCCAGCGCAGAATACAATGCTCCTCGAATCTATGTCAACGGTGCTCTACTCAAAAACGTGGAAACCTTCGCTTATCTAGGAAGCACGATGTCGCGCAACACGAGAATCGATGACGAGGTTGCCCAACGGATCTCCAAAGCTAGTCAGGCTTTCGGCCGGCTGCAGTCCTCCGTGTGGAATCGCCACGGTATTCACCTGAACACCAAACTGAAGATGTACAAGGCCGTCGTCTTGTCGACACTCCTTTACGGAGCGGAAACCTGGACCGTCTACTCGAACCAAGCCAGGAAGCTGAATCACTTTCATCTCAGCTGCCTCCGCAGAATACTGAAGCTGAGATGGCAAGACAGGATCCCGGACACGGAAGTCCTGGAACGGACCGGAATCCTCAGCATCCATGCCATGCTGAGGCAAGTGCAACTGCGATGGAGCGGCCACCTGGTAAGAATGGACGACGAGCGACTACCCAAACGACTTTTCTACGGTGATGTCGCTACGGGTTCTCGCAGGCAGGGAGGTCAAAAAAACGACGCTACAAGGACACTTTGAAGACATCGCTGAAGCAACTGCAAATCAACTCTGCGACCTGGGAGGACCTCGCCCAGGATAGACCGGCATGGAGAAGATCAGTGAAGACTGGTTCAGCGATCTATGAGGCCAACCGGATCGCCGCTGCCAAGGCCAAAAAGAGCGGCACGAAAGTCACCAGCGCCCCGGACCAACACCGCCAATGCCCAGGCCCTGCCAACGTGCCCGCGCTGTCAACGCATCTTCCGCGCGCGAATCGGCCTGTTTGGACATCTTCGGACGCAATGCACAAACAATCCGACAATTCCAATTTCTACGTCAAATTCTGCTAACCCTCCTTCTGACTCCCCTACCCTCACTCCTGTCATCAATTCCATTGCTCCCACCATCACAGAGACCACATCCATCTACTCATCGCCTGTTACCCCTACCACCGCAACCACCACCGCCTTCACTACCAACACCACCACCATCAGCGATGGGGAATCTCTCCTAAGCTGTACTCAATGCGACCGCACATTCACCTCACGATTCGGCCTGGTCGGTCACTTGCGAATACATCGTACAGAGACCGGTGAGCCAGTGCCTGGAGCACCATCACACAGCAGAGGTCGTCGCCTCCACTGCACTCACTGTCCTCACGCATTCACTCATCGCATAGGCCTATTCGGTCACATGCGCATCCATAACAGCGGAATTAACCACAATGCCGACAACACCGATAAACCATGCACACCCTCCGCTCCTGCCATTCTTAGTGCCCCTGCTACCCCCACTACCAGCAATGACATCCTCCCAGCCTCTACCGATTTCTCCTGCCCACACTGAACCCGCAACTTCAACTCACGCATCGGCCTGGTCGGTCACCTGCGAATCCATCGCATGGAGGCTGGTGAACCAGTGCCTGGGGCTCCGACATACAGTCGACGTGCCCGCCTTCACTGCCCTAACTGCTTTCGCACATTTACACACCGCATGGGCCTATTAGGACACATGCGCCTCCATGACAACCTCCGGTAAACCACCGTAGGCTAACCTACATCAGCGCACACTACCTACACCAATGCATCGACAACACTCTCACAATCACCATTTACCACAGTATATCACGGTTTCCTAGAAACCGTGGCTGGGAAGTCTGCCAATCTGACGCTTCCACCAGACCACGCCGTCGGCTCAGTGTATGTGCTGTGTGTGTCGAGTGGCTGACCAGTGAACTGGGAGTCAGACGGCGATGGCTGCTCCATATCCCCTGAGTTTGTGAATCCTGGTGTGTGCGTTATGGGGGCCAGGTCGTGCTGTGGCGCGCGAAGACGGGTACGCCGATCCGTCAGTTAATGCGCCCACTCCCCACATCAGGCAACTGACTGGCTCGGACAGTGGTCTGATTGTGGGGGTGGGGAGAGAGTGAGGTCGAGAGCTCAGCGTATTTTCCTCACTATAAACAATCTGACGCGCTTGAAACTATCACGGTGCGCTAAAAGCCGTGGCTTGGAAGGTTGCCAACTGACGGGATAACTCGGACCGCGTGGTCAGCCCAATGTGTGTTTTGTGTGGAGTGGCTGACTGGCGGACTGAGAGTCAGGTTGCAATGGCTCCTTCTTAATGTGGCCTTTATGGCACTCCCACTCCGTGGGATCCGAGCCAGGTGTGGTGGCACGCCCAGGGGCGGCTTAGGCCGCGCCAGCCACCTGCGCCCTCTCCCATCTCCGGTCTTCTTGACTCTGTCTTGACACCGGACTCAGGTG
The DNA here is from genome assembly GCA_017591395.1 of Schistocephalus solidus. NCBI lineage: Eukaryota > Metazoa > Platyhelminthes > Cestoda > Diphyllobothriidea > Diphyllobothriidae > Schistocephalus > Schistocephalus solidus. The sequence goes on from WEDG01002213.1 coordinate 291,504, forward strand.
GGGGAGGAGGAGAGAGTGCGGTAGCTGCAGCGCAAGGCTACTATCACTTAAAACTAATTCACGCGCAAGTCACCGTCCCTGCACCACCTGGTGTGGAGCATACGGTGGACCTCGTCGAAATCGACGGTCGAACTGCCATGGGCCACTACACATGGAAGAGCATTAACTGCTAGAAGGTTCAAGATTGCGCTCAGGGTGAGGCCTGAACAATATTCCTTAGTCGTCTGGCATGTGTTGCTGTGAGTGAGTTATGCCTTGGAGTGTATAAGCAAAAGAATTAGCAATATTTCGATGGGCGCAGAGCCTTTACTTTTTGGATGCCTTTGTAACTGCAGAGCTCCTCCTACAGAAGGCAGAGAAATCACATAGCATAGATAAAATACATGTTCTCCTGTGTTAAGGATTCGCAGATGAGCTTTTTAAAACAGTGTAGATTATGCGGAAGGAGATTACCGAAGAAGTCACGAGAGACTGAAATGCTATTTGTGCCTTATTAGCCATTGTTAACTAGCCTTAGCCAAGCTGGGAGTTTGCAGCAGCCTCGATCCTTCGTTTTTTTATCAAGCGCTAGTAAATTCAAAGCTGCACTAAATGAACTATGGATTCTTTGTCCTGGTGCTTTCGATCAACTGTGGTAAATATGGGCTTTGGTAAGTCTGATTGACGGTGTTTTATAAGCCAAAAATGTTTACCCCATTCATCCTTTTCTTCAGCAGTACTCTCATGCTGCCTGTACTGTTAGCTGTTTTGCGACTGCCTGAGGGGCTCTAGGTCAACACGAACTGTAATATACTTTAGGGGTACATAGGAGAAGTCACACACCAACAGAAATTAGGTACTGCCCTCCTGACGTAAACACAAGTGAACTTATATGGTTCCCGTGTGAAATTTTCATCCAGTTGTTTAACCCACATGTTTTGCAAGGCCAAGGAACGACTTGCTTAAATGTACTTAAGCAAGTAGATTTTCGGCTCAGTTGAGCTAAATATAATTGAAGGAAAATCGGTGAGCCCCTTTAGTTTCCCATTACTGGCATCAAAAACAGATTTGTAACAACGTGAGTGAACAATAATGCCAGATGGAGCCAGCATTGCGTCCTCAAAGGTAGGAATATGTGTAGTTTGTGTAGTTCTACTGCTCGTTTTTGACTATAAGATATGCCTGCCAAGACTGCGTTTGAATGGTTGCAGAAACTTAGACAGTGCAGTCGCCATAAGAAACCTAATTCATCACTGCATGACGCCGTTCGAAAAAAAAACTTTTCTCACATCTAAATTTCCCACGGTTCCACGTAGTGTGATGAAGTGAACATTAGAATTTGTATAAGCGGCGTGTTTAATGTAGTTCAAAGTTCAACACACCTAGCATACGGAAGAGTTGCATCAAGTCGTCATAAATATGCATTTATCTGAGAAGAAAGAAACTAACGTTATATAACGGGAAGCACAGGAAAGTGTTCCTGCCATCATAATAATATGATGGTTTGCGCCCTTAACCCATGGGTAACTTCAGAACTTGCTGCATTCAAGATCTCCAGGACTCTTTTGGATATTCAATGTATGACCTTACACAGGGTTCGAAGACTTTGGAGAATCGGAATTCACCGAAAACTCCAGAGATCGTCTTGATTGCAGCCATAATTGAATCCAAACTTTAGTTTCCATATATCAATGGGTGGAAAGCTTCAGCGCTTTTGCCCTCGCAGAGTTTAGATGCTCTTCTTTTTGCACCTGAGGGGGTGATATCCCATTCAGATGGTGCGTAGGTGTACTGTAGACGTACTTTCTATTTCCAGAGATAAAGTGTGATAGATTCTTGAGCATTAAGGGAAAGGAGGTGACCGAAGGACCATTCTTCTAGTTGGTAAATAATTTTCTAGGAGTTTTTCTCATGCGCAACACTATGGGTGACTTAACTAATCCTTATGACTTTTTTTAATCACTAAACATACATAGTCCCTTTTTTGCACACAGAAGTTAACAACCAAGATAAACGGGTCAGTCCCATTACTGAAAATACTAGAAGAGAACTCTCTGATGCTTAACGCATTGATATCGGAAGAAGAAACAGCCTGACCACAGACATTCCGGGGACGTCAATACTGCTGCTTCTGGTGACGAGTTTCCGAATGAATCTAAAATGTCAGCCTAACAATATTCAGCTACAGATAAATTTTCCATAAATTTCTATGGCAGCAGTTTAGACTTTGTTTTGCTTGCTACTTAATATAGTGAACTTTTCTGTTTAGCTATTCATCCGCAATGCCTCAACAACGGACCACGCGGTGAAGGCGTTGGACCAACACAGGCGCCAGATAAGGCATGGCAGGCGTTATTGGAGATGCGCAAATGCCACAAAGGCGGGCGCGGTGGCATGCCTTGGCAAAGGCTGACGTCGCACAATCACCGGTGCCCGATCCTGCCCCCGGTCTCCTTGACTTTGTCTTGAGAACGGACCTAACTGGGCGAGGGAGAGGAGAGGGCGGTCGGTTTTGTGCAAGCCCACTATCACTATAAACCATTTCACATGCAATTCACCGTCCCTGTGTACAGCCTGCTGCGGGCACACGATGGACCCCGGGGGTAAAGCCAGTCGAAATTTCGTTTTTATCCGAGATGCATCAAAAACTCCTGGAGGTCAGCTGTTAACGGGCAAGGGTAATGCGAGTTATCGGCTAAGCCTAAAGTATGGGTTCGATTAGGAGTTAAGACTGGGCATTGGGTAATAGGGTTGTGGGCAGACATAGTCCTAGTATAAAGTTTAGAGCTCGAATTAGGATTAAAGTTAAGGGCAGAATAATCTTGCGGCTAGCACCAGTCTAGTTCTAACTCCAACCATAAGCATTCTCCATGAATAATTAACCCTGGCCCATAACGCCTTGCTTTTCATGCGTAGCATTTGTCTTCACACATACTAAGATCTACTTCGCTACGTTTACAAATTAAGTAGTTGAAGCTCCACTACCTTTTTCATGCTGGTTTTGCCTGTTTTACTGGTGGATCATTTGATGCGAGCGCACGGTTACAGTCACTAAAAGTTGCCTTATGTAATTCGGCCTTTTCACAGAGCGTAAATGGGGTGCGTTAGGATTCGACCCGTTTAAACAGTGACCAAGCTTCTACTCATATCTTACCAGCGCTCAGCTCTAAAGTTCTTTTTGTCACTCTTGCTGTTTTCATTCATAGTAACTCGATTTACCACTAAAATCCCATGGTTCATAACCAAAAGGTTTATTTGAGAAAGTTCTCACAAGCTATGCTAGCCCAAAACCTTCTTGAAATGAGCAGTTTCCCTCCTCTGTGGTCCATATGTTGTAAGAGCACGAGAAGAGACCGTAGATATGTAAAAACTGGATGCTGCTGTATCAGTGGGCCCAGTTGTGTATGTCCCAATTTTGTCCCCAAATGGGCCACAAAGTAGATGAAATGGCCCAACAAGAAGTCTAGATCAGTGCACGGCAGATTATTGGAGATGCGAACTATCAGAAATGCCGCACATGGTAATACGCCTAGGTGCATTCTAATGGTGTGTTGGCCACCTGCATCCAATCCCGTTTCCGGTCTTCTTAGCTTCGTCATGACAGTGGTCACGTGTGGGTGGTATTGGTGGTAGAACTGCCATATGTGCACTTGTCAGACCAGGAAAAGTTGACAGGATGGGCTTTGGCTAGGGGGGACCCCCAGTGTTTCTCCGCTCACACTGTGGTATATTTTCAGGGAGATGCGTGGTTTAAAAAGGCAACCGCACTGGGGGTATGCTAGCCCTGAGTCTACATGGCTAGGGGTTGTGTTCTGTGCCGTGTGGCGTACCCTATTCAGTGGATGTGCGATGAGGGCTGACCGCAACCAGAAGGTAGCGTTATAGGGCGGACAGATGACAGGCCCGTAAAAAGTGATTAAGGTCACATTGGTGCTCTGCAGTTCAGGTGGAACCCAGTGTAACCAGCGAAGCAATTGCGATTCATTAAAAATACACTGTAGTACGGATATTTTAGTAGGCGTTAAGCGTTTGCTGAGGTAATTGCCTAAAATAAAGTCTCACGCACCCGATACATCGTCTTCTGTACACGTACTGGATCCGTATTGGAAATTACTGCATGCACTTTTGTGGCAGTACGGTAATGTGTTGCGGGTACCTATTTTTTGCAGCGTGCGAAAGCTTGGAGGCCAAAAAAGATCTGGATAACGATTTGGTCAGCCATCTTGAGGAATTTTTAGGTACTTTACTGCGAATGTGCTAAACCATGCACAGCAGTATTTATCGCAAAATATAATTATTTACTAACTAAGTGCAGTGAAGGTCTCACTACAGCCTAGAATGGCGGCCGAAACAGCATCCTTATTGACCAGTTTCCTGTTGTGGTAGACGGATGATCTCAATCTCACTGTTCGTCTGCTTTCCTTCCACAAAGTTCAGTGCACACTGAACCAAGGTGAGAGATAAAATCTTGCTATGATTAGCCCGAATTTAGGTTAACCGATCAAAAATTAAGGCAGTTTTGAATGATAGTATTATCGGCCCAAAGTAGTTGCTTGCAAATCTTTGAACTGTAAGGGTAAGTTTGGATGTATTCAGGTCGGAGAACAGTGCCATCTTGACCAGAAAAACAACACAGCAAGCTCCGTTTCGAGATACAAAAGTGTAATTTAGCTTTTTAAGAAGTCATCGCAAGCCATTATCAATGTGGAAATTTTTGAGCTTCTGAACATAAAAAAAGACATACAAATAGTTAAAAATAAAAAAGGAAAAAATTTCAACTCTGCGCGGTTTGTACTCAATATGAAAGGCTATGAAAGGAAGTAAATAAAAGACTGTTTTTCTGCAGTAAAGTCTTTGGAATTCGTTAATTGTTTGGAGGCTAACCAGCCCGCTTTTGCCCGCCATCCTGAGCCATGGGTGGTAGCACAACACAAACTGTGCGGTTTCGGTGATTTCGGTTGATTGCATGGGGTACTATGGTGGTGCAGAGTGCGCCATCGGGCGCGTCAGAGGGGAAGATGTCCTCGAAGGAGGATGGTTGGGCTTCGGGAACGACATTTAAGGTACCGGGGCTGGTTGGCTGAACGTCGGAGGTATGTGTGGTGTCGCCGGTGAGCCATCGTGCATCATAGGCAGGCGGAGGCTGACGAACACTATCAAAGGACTGGCTGCGAGTGTAGTCAGGAGGGGCGGATGCACGAGTCTGTCTACTCACCTGTTCACCATTCCTGTGGGAGCCGCAACCTGCCGATGTCCTCGTCATGTAAAGGCCGGTATTGTTATAGAAACCGGAGTTTATAAGCCCCACAGGACACGAGCGTTGCGTATAAAAGGGTGGACGTTTGGGACCTGTGTGGTAGGGGGACGGTAGTTGGAAACTTTCAGTAGTGAAGAGGGCAAAAATATAGGTATGTAAAAAACGTCAATATCAATAAAGAAGTGCCTATACAAATTCAGTGGCTGAATGAAGTTCATCAGAACGCTCCGTCTTGGACTCAACGTCTTTTTACCTATTTACTACTCCACCGTACATGCTTCTTAAGCATGTTATTCATGAGCTTGAGTCTTTTTGGTTTGAGGGATGGGTTATGACCGGCTCACGAGTGAAACGAAGTTGGAACCACCATTTCAGTCTGCCTTGCCCTGGTCGACAACAGCTGTCAGTGATGAGTGACTGTTCGTGGTAACCTGAGAGAGCGCTGCAAGCGAGTTTCAAGGCCAAACGAATAGGTCGACCGCCTGCCTGGGATCGGAATATGTACAAGTCATTGAATGTTACCCCAAGTGCCCTTGAATTTTTTTGAGCACAGCTCATAAGGAATGAGTCCATAGTGAAAGTACTCGAGTATCTGACGCGGCCAACAAAACTTAGCACCATCCTCAAACTTCAAGTGGCTCCGGCCCGGGGTTGACAAAGGCAAATACCTAGAAAATGTCCATTCCTCTCCCGTTTATTTTTGCCTGGAGTACCTCCCGAATTGTGGCTTTAAAATACGTGGATTGCACGGAATCAAACAATCAACAAATGGAGAATCAAAAGACTAGTTGGCGAGCAAACGTGTGCTTTCGATAAATTCTCGTCGGGCAACGTGTGGACCCTAACGAAGCCTTCGGTGTGATTTATAAAGTGCCACCAAACTATCCCACTTCAATGGGTCAACAGCAGAAGCCACCGCCATCCGGTTGAGAAAACCGGTCTTGTGCGCACAAAAGAACCTCCTACAAGCTCCGCGCTTAGCACGGCCAACGACGGCTTAATTACATGCAGTCCAGGCCGTTCGCCTCTTCCCCTCCCCTCCCCCCTCCCTTTCGTGAACGACCACCAAACCCCCACCGCAGCTTAACCATTTGTCTCTTATCGCCACCCCTCCCCCTTTTAACACGACTCACTGGTATGACGAGATTTGGCTTATTGATTTTTTTGTCTTAGCTTGTACTCCTTTTCCCATATAAATGTACTGGCCCGACGAAAATTTATCGAAAGCACACGTTTGCTCGCTAACTAGTCTGTTGAATCCTTTGATGGGAATTTTCGCAACTCTAAATGGAGAATCGTGTGGGAAAGAAATTACTGCAGGCAAAATGGATCCATTTTTGCCTGCTAACCTTATTTTGAAGCGCAGTCAAGGATTAAAAAAAGTTTTCCACTGTTCTCACAGCTGTTGCAGTTAATAAACAAATTAACTGTCCCTAGTAGTCATCACTTATCAATATCATGTGAGCTAGTAGAGGCAACGAGGCGAGTTCCAGGAAGTATTCGAGTGAGAATCCGAAACGTCAGGCTAATAAGACTCTTCTTTCAGCTATCATGTCTCTTTCTTCGCGATCATGTGAGATGTCAACTGCCTCAAATATATTGGATTTGAGCTACAAATCAGAGCAAGAGAAGAAAGTCATGAGCAAAAAGAGGAGTTTTGGGTCGATCAAGTTATTAGACCGTCGGTGTCAATTTGTTTTCCAACGGTACTGCTGACATTATCATACGTAAATAAAGAAATACGTGGGCGTGTGCAGCTTAAGTCTAAGCGATTTTCGCCGTTTTATAGCGATGGCTTCTCGTAAGCGATCGGTTGACTACATTAAAGGGAACTAGATCTGATAGGAATGAGGAAATGATGGCTCCTTCTAGGATTGTGAAAAAGGACGGCGGTGCCAACTGTGTCTTAATTTACGTGAAAATTATTGCAAGGCTCCCGGAATAGGGTGGTCACATTCCTGTGTCCTGCCGAGTAACAAATAACAGTCCACTGCGTACAGTTTTCAAGGTCACTATTACCGGGTCCATCTGACGCCACCTAGCCCAACGAGCTTGATGTATGCTCTTTGCTTGGGGCCTAAACCTAACTCTACTTCTACTCCTACCCATAAAACTAAACCTTAGCCGAAAACCAAACACAAGGCTTACTTCTAACCCCCTAACTTAACCCTAAACACAACCACACATGCTGAAAGCGTACATTGGTAAGTGGTATCGCTTGGTTCCCAAACGAGGAACAGTGCAGGGGTCAAGCGCTCAAACGTTTCCAATCACATAATTATTTGTACGCACACAGTTATTGAATAGTCAACTTTAATGGGAAGATTAACTATTTCGTGAGTTTATCCTACTCATGTCAGTTGCACCAACCCCACTAGTTATCCTTTATTTACTGAGGCTCATGTTGAGTTGTTGGCACGATTGGGCAGGTTAGGAGACGATATCGGCCACAAGTTCGTTACCGGCCTCTACCGAAACATAACTAAACAAGATTAGATCGAAATATTATGGGCAGGACTGCGTATTGTAAAGGAGAAAAGTAATGTGATCCGACTCCAACTGTAAGATCGAGTGATGACGTCAGGCTATACAGCAAGGCCTACACTGACACTTCAGTCGTGGAGTCCATGTCTAAACCTTGACTTCGGGCTTTGAATATCTAGCCTTCATCCTGGCCAGTGGTTGATGGATGCGTACGTGGTAGCCGGCAGATAGGCGTCAGTAACTAGGCATTTCACCATGATATCAATACAAATCGGGTAGTGGTTTCAAAACGAGTGTAGCAGAAACTGAGAGCAGAGTGAGGAGATCCGGAGGATGGATAGAGAAAGAGAGTGGAACTTACCACCAGAAAGCGCGGTCTCGTTGGAAGCACCGATAGTATGCGCCCGGCGGTCTTGAACGGGTCGACTAGTGGAGGCAGGAGGTCGACTCAGAGATGTACGGACGAAAACCTGGGCGTCACACTGGCCGGGAGCGCTGGAAGGTCGTGCACCAATAATTGAGACAGTGCGTATTGTAGCAGCGGGCTCGTCAATTGTGCTCCGCAGCAGGGGCATGCGTTGAAGCAGCTGACCAGCGGTCGTTAACCAATACGCGATCTTGTTTCGAACGCCACGAACACGCAGCGGATCCACGTTCGCCACGACTGTCCCGTCAACCCTTGCCGACTCGAAGTCAGTGCTGGCGGTTGCAGCAGTCGCACGGGTTTCCTGTGTTCGCTTGGGCGGCCGCGACTTTGGACCAGAGGAGGACTCCAGCGTGCCGGTCTCTGAGTCACTTGAACCCTGAACTGGAGTCGTAAGGGTCTCAGGGCAGCCGACAGTTGAGAATTTGCGAGTTTCGTAGTCATCGAAGTAGTCCTGTATGGGCAGCCTCCTGCCTCTGCCAAACTTCTTCTCTAAAAGGGCGCCCACAGTTTCCAGGCTCGGGGAGAACGTACTGGTCAAAGAGTTCATCAGAAGCCTGTTTTACGAGGATAAAAAAGACAGCATAAGAATTGCAACGTCTGGAGAGTAAGCCGAGAAACCTAACATAGCAATCAGACTTATGTAATTATCTGTCATATTGGTCCACCAAGATAACCAGTGACAGGCTAAACCTAGCAAGCCTGAGGCAGGCATCTAATAGGTTACAAGATGGACTGTACAACTTCATCTTACCAGAAAATAAATTGAAAAAAGGGTCTGACAGAAGAGTAGTGGTTCCGATAAAATCAGGCGTTAAACAGCCCAGAATACTAACAGGTGTATGTCGCTGGACGGATCAGTCACCCGAAGAAGTGCAGAAACAAAATTCTAAGCCTAACTTCGGTTACTTAAGAGAAAATAGGATTTCTGCGCGTTCAGTGAAAGATCAAATTGATCAATAGGTGCAGATAGTCGAAAAAATCTCGGATATCATCGTGGGTTCATGTGAGGCTCAAAGTACTAATGCACTCTGCGAGTATTTAGCACCTTTTGGAGACTATAGAACTGGGAAACAAAGGTTGGATAGTTTTAATTCATAGCAAACCCTTCCTCGTAGTTGAACCTTATGTATATTAATTCCCGATGAGTACGTCAAATTTAAATATGCAAAGTTTTCGCTATAAAGGCAGTTAAACATGCAAAGTTTTCGCTATAAAGGCAGCATCAACATCCTCCTGACTGCCCAAGAACGAGATTAGAATTTCTGCCCTAGCAAACGAATCCGTTGGCCATGATCATACTTAACGAAAGATAAACTCGCAGAGGCTTATACGTCTAGACATTAAAACAGACGATCATAGAGATTTTTCCAAAGATTTTGCATACTAAACCGGCGGAAGTGACTGACGATATCTTAAAGCCAACCACCCAGAACATTTCAAAAGCGCCTGCCATTTGGACAAAGAATTGAACGTTTAGCATGTTGAAGTCAGAGATTCCCTTATCAGCAGGAAAGGAAAACTATTTCGTAGGTGAGATAGCAGGAGAGGTGTGGGAGAGCCTCAACACAGAAACGGAGAGCATGCGCGGCACGCAATGCGAGAAAATCGAAAACAAGTGGCAACTCGACAGGACCTGCAGACGTAAATTTTCAGAAGGGTGAGATCATGTGGTCTGCTATCAGAGTGGTGCTCAGAGCCTGAACTAGCTGATCTCATTCGCCTTCTTAATTTTCTTAAGCATGACTAACAACTGAGGCTCATGATATTGGTTCCGGGTGATAATAGTAGAAGCTCAGGCAGCGTTTGAACACAAGACGATGGAAGCAAACCCGAATGCTCCAGTCCAGTCTTTGACGAAAGGGCGGGTTCAAGCTTATAAGTCGATAAGGGCGCCGGCCGGCAATAAGAGAGGACGAGGAAAGCTGGGGCTGTGGCCTCTGCCATCAACTGCACAATTTATGTACTAATAAGCTGTCAAGCATTGTGCTCACTCGGCCGGACGGCGTGGTCCAATTTTCTAATATGGACTTGACCGGCCATCGCGTCGCGATACGACTGTCACCATAAGACGTTCAGCTGTTGCTGATATAAGTTTATGGTCTCTAAAAATGACCTCTTAAACGAGTCCAGAAGATCAGGCTAATAAAAAATACCGGTCTTAGCGACAGACTTAAATTTTCGCAAAAGGAGGGTAGGCACACGAGAAGGAAAACGGGGGCAGTGTTCGTGAAGGAGAGTCAAAAAGACGGGATCAATTACCTAGGCAGGAGGGCGACAGGCGTAATGATGAGCATACAGAGCCAAATTTCACATCCGACATGCTGACAAAGATCACATAGTAGGGCGGATCCGGCTCCAGTTTCGTCACGCCGATGCCATTGTAGATCATCGTAAATAAGAGCCAGCAAACGAGGTAACTGCCGCCATAAGTGAGAAAGTGAAAGAGCGTCTATCGCAGATGAAAAGAAAGGATTTTAAGCCAAAATGGAGGAGGAGAGGCCCAGATTAAGAAAAGAAAAATGTTTGCAGAGGCTTCTGAAGCGTGATCGAGCACGTACTTATAGGTGGGAGACACTATCTACTTTTCAAGAGAGCTATATATTGACCCGAACCTTTCAGATGACATTGGACAAACACTTTGGTTAACAGTTTGACTTGCTTGTGGCCTGCATCACATTGGGAGGCTAGTAGACTATCGATTCCACTCACACGCACCGTGCTTCAAGGGTAGAATAGAACCAGGTTGGCTGGAAGGGGAGCGCATACCACCTGAGCTGAGCAGACGCAAGACACACATCGAAGAGTGCCACACGCGTGTTGGAACCACGGATTTTACTCACTTGGATATGACATCAGTGAGAGTTGACACACGGTCTTCATACTCAGCGTTATGATTCCCCAGTCGGGAGGAAGACCGAATTGTACCAGTAGTTGGCAATCTCCAATCATGACTTTTAGGACAGAGATATCTGACTGAAAAGCGCGTCCGATATATTATAGCGAGGAAAGATTGCGTAGGTTTGGTCACCAAAATATCCTATCAATCAACTACTGTGGAGGTCGGGTCAGACCGTCTAAAGACGGGATCAGGCGCGGCAGTTGGCGTTGCCACAGGACGCATAAGCATGACCGCAAAAGCAAACAATTAGTCACCTATTCATCAAAAACATACAAAAATGCTACCAGCCCCCACTTTCGTTATGTTCCCTGGACCATAAATCAGTAGTCATTTGGCTTGCTTTTAATCAAGACCTTATTAGTCAGGTCATTATATTTCATTCCTTCCCAGAGGCATTTTTCATGCAAACTATCAAGAAGATATCAGGCAAAATTCAAGTAGAAAAAGGACACGCCGTAATTTGTGTATAAAAGCACACAAGATATGCTGATCAACTATGTACTTTGCAGTGAAAAATGACAATGGTGATGCTAGAAAAGTGCAGTCAAATAGGGAAGACTGTTCAAGCATACCAAGCATTTCGATTCAATACCGATATGCAGGATCGAAATAAAGACCATGCAGTTCATGCAGACCATTCCCAGTTGCCAGATGGACACGTTGGAGTTCGCGTACACAGCAGCGGGTATGAAGAATATAAAGAGAGACTGCCAAATGGCGTCGGCGGTGTTCATCCAAAAGTGCCAGTGTTTGTAAGTCTAGAAGGGAAACAAGTAACCAGGATAAATTTTAATTTTATTTTGTACGCACAAGACAGTATTTCTGAGGACCGGGACTTCTCACCGTGGCGTCTAGTTGACGAGAATAGACAAGAGGAAAGCAGAACCAGATACTACCCATTCAATCATTCACCTTTACGTTCTAAACACGGGAGTTTGCGAACACACAAAGAACAAAACATGCAATTTTGCCATGACCAACTCCATACACACGTATTTGAAACATTAAAGGAAACCATCACGCACGTCGCGCAACTAGAACGACTAAAAAGAGAAGAATCTTGGCTAAAGAGTGGAGGAGAATTTCTCATAAAATTCCCAATGACGCAAACGTATCCAAACAAAGTTATAAACCTATCCTCAAAATTCCTAACAACAACAGAGGAAAACGTGCTGTGCAAAGGAATGAAGTACAATCCGTGACTTCCTTGACAGCTTCGAATCAATAATATCGTCAACAAATCTAGCAGAAGAAGAGTAGTTTGTAATTCGCAGCAGTACTGTGCATGCCTTGAAGAACCGAAGTAAGCACTCAACATTATCTTACAATGAAAGAAAAGCACTAAAGATAATTAAGCAAGAAAAAAAGACATCATCATTCTACCTGCCGATAAAGGAGGTGCTACAACCATCCTAAACAAAGTAGACTACACAAGCAAGATGCTTTCACCATTAAAACACGATTCAACATACAAACCGTTGTCTGCGGACCCCACAAAATCCCAAAACTCGTACATTGATAAAACACTGAAACGCCTTAACGGTAAGGAAATTAATATCAAGAGTTCTTGCTTAATCTTTAAAACAGGAAGAATCCACCATTGCGAACATATATGGTCTTCCAAAAATTCACTGCGAATGATAACCTTCCTAATCGGTGCAACGAACTATAAAATTTCAAAGTCTCTATTTCACCAAGTACATCCACATACAAAGAACTCTGAATACTCCATTGAAGATTCAAAATGTTTCTAGACAAAGTAAAAGGAGCCACAGTTATATCTGACGAGGTAATGGTTTCATTCGATGGCGTCTCGATCCTCACCTCGATCCCTTTTTATTTAGCGAGATCATGCACCGAAGAACAACTCCAGGCCTACGTCACTGCCGATGCTTTACTCCAACTCCGAGACCTTTGTCTAGAAACCAATTTTTCCTTCTCTGGCCAATGCTATCAACAACTTAAAGAGGCCCCTGTGGGGTCGCCCATATCCGGCTTCCTGGCCGAAGCCGTAATGCAGAAATTAGAATCGATAGCTCTCCCTAATGTTAAACCAAAACAGGGGCTGCGATAAGTAGATGATACATTTGTCATCATCAAGAAAGAACTCTTAGACTTGCTCCACAAAATTATAAACTTAACATTTCCAGGAATTGAATTCACGTTCGAAACGGAAGCTGATTGGCAACTCCCATTGCTGGATGTCCTCGTACATCGGAAAACTGATGGATCACCCCACACCTCAGTTTACCGCAAAGAAACATATTCGGAGGTCATCCTACACTTTGAGAGTAATTATCCTGTCTCTCACAAAAGGATTTCTTTCTAAAGTCTCCTAAATCGAGCCAAAACACACTGCTCTGATGAAGAAAGTTATCGGGTAGAAATGAAATACCTCTTTAACTTGTTCTCTAATAATTGATACCCGCGTGACTTCGTGCATCGAGGCAAGAATCCAAAGAGAAAGGTATTTCAAACAACACTGTCACCCAGGCACCCAAAAGGGTGACCTGGCGAACTCTTTGATACGTAAAAAATATATCAGAGCTTGCCGAAAGACAGCTGGGAAAACACCAGATACAAGCAGCACACCACCTTACGTCTACTTCACGCTCACAGCTGGTACACCCTAAGGGCGGGGTTAGCTACCTTGATGTGCCGTCTACAAAAGGTGTTGTCTACAAAATCCAATGTTCCAGTTGTAATGCCATTTATTGTGGGCAAACTGGGAAATCTGTCTCAACCCGCTTACAAGAACATCAGTTAGTGGTTAGAAGATGAGACCATTTGTCCCAAGTGGCTTTGCATACACTGGAAAAAGGGCATAAATTTGCATGGGATAAAACACGGATTATTGGGCCCCTGCCCAACCAGAAAGGGCCGTGAATTTCTGGAAGCAATGCACTCAGGTGAGGCATGCATCAACCGGCATCTCGATTTGGATGCCGCATACAAAATTGTTACGGACAAACCCCTTCTTCATTTCACTTCATTCATAATTTTGTAGAAAATACACGTTGACCAAAGTGGTTCGAGATTAGGAAGAAGACTTCCGATAGGTATGTATCCTACACGGTGAGATAACCTGTATTAACTGGAATAAGGTTTACGTCGGAGAAAACTACAGTGACCGGACAACACGCAACAGAAAATGTATATTGTCATCGTAAGGGAGGCCGAAAGCAGCTAAGAAACGGAACCTAGTCATTGCATCTTCCCCACTCGCTCCACACTGAATTATGTACACCTCTACCAGAGCTTGGACGATTTACATGGCAGAACGACCACAAGAAATCTTCATATTACCAAACAGATGACTGCTGCAAGCGTGTGGCTCCCCACTTCCATCCTGTATGGATCGATGCATTTCATGCCCATATAGCTCGGCATTCCCCAGCATCACCCACAAGACAAGGGCTCTTAGCTCAAACGTTAATGCGTTTCACACAAGGATTGTCAACGACCAACTAATTGCATTCCTATGTCAGTTGCCTATCTAGGGTTGCGGTATGGGTAGTTGGTGGCAGCAACTCAGTCGCAAGCCCCGACTCCTATATTTATTTAGGTAACAGTTTTCGATTATCAACCACCCATCGTCATCCGAGCATCTGCGAGGACTCTGGATCAGGTGCTCAGTGTCATTAAGAGAAGTGGTTAACTCGACTACACTGACTTTTCATGTACACGCGCAACGGAGCTTGCACGAAACATTTCAACGTTTTTTTTTGGTTTGTAGTCACTTAACTTGCTTAAGTTCAGAGGTTTTTCGACCAGTCAGCATAAACGAGGCTGACTAGCATCGACAGACATGGTACCCATTTGCGTGTTTTGTGGTTGGCATTCAATCCGAATTCTGCATTCAGTTGTCAGAGAACGGTCAAGAGGCATCAAGGACTATAGCCAAGGACCCAATCCGCGTGTTAAAATTAGCTTCTTTCACCTGTATTCTGGACTATCAAAGATTCTTCTTAACTTCAATTATTTTCACTTTTTATCTAATCCACTGTCGCTCTTTGGTTAGACCTGAGTGCATTTTAAGCCGGCGCAGAAATGTAGAACATCACAACACAAAGTCGTAGGTGAGAGTAAAGAGAGAGTCTCAAATCTACCATGGAGTCGCGTCCGTTCCGATAGAGTTCCGGGTTGGCCATCAGGGTGCTTTCATCAAGGGGTTTGTCGAAAATGCCAAGGATAAAGGGCGGAATACTGGTCATGGCTACCATGAAGAGCACCTGAGAGAGCTGATCGATGTGTGCACTGCCAGAGAAGCCGTTGAAGAACTGGTACCAGAAGAGGGAGAGTATGTAGAGCTGGAAGGGGAAGAAAAAAGCCCAAAGAGCTTCAGCCATCATCCAAGCCAAAAGAACTGCCAACCACAATAAAGTAGCCAAGGGGATGGAGTCGGTAAGTGTGCAAACAAAACCACGAGAAAACTGCTAGACGGCCTGAAAAACGCCTTCGCCGCGTTGACCTTAAATTTCACTAACCAAAAACAAGCTTGAGTACTAGATCACACATTCTGCGCTGTAACTTCAAATCAATGATAAAAAACAATCGGGTGTCTGCAGCTTGGCACAGAGGTACCCGTTGCGTGAATACAAAAATGGTGGCCTACATTTGCTAAACAAGGTCCTGCTTCGGATAAGAAACAAGCACTAAAAATCTCTTAAAGACGCAAACATGCGTCGTTCGCACACTTGAATTCAGCATATGATGTCGCACCATAATACCTTCAACATTTTAAAGCGAAAAAAACAATAAGGGCCACTAGTGTAAGTCAAGAAAATAGGTAACATGAAGCGTCAACCTAAATACCTCATAAACTCGGAGACAGTCAGTGGGGCACTGTAGTTTCAAAGATTGGTGAACGGAATCTTATGAGATCTACATACACTGAAAACCAAAAAAAGTGTATAAAGAGTATAACACCCAAACTTTCTACAACAAACAACAAATATCCAATTCTAAGAGCCTCAAAGTTAGTACTTTTTGACCATGGAACCACTAAGTCCGGAGAAAGCACCTCAAAAATTTGTAACTATTTTACGTACCACCGCTCTGCAATATTTGCAGTTTAGCTCCTGATTTTGTGCGAAAAGCAGAGGTTAGCATTCCCAGTGTGAGCCCAAAAACAATGCAATGCCTGCACCAGCAAATTTAGCAAGTACGATAGCAGGTAGGTGAGGAAAGCGTTAGAGGGGTTGAAGAGGATGCACGCATGAACTTTACTGTAAAAGAAAGAATTGTGCGGCACCGGACTCACCATGGCTTCGCTCTTATATCCTGAGCTATAAGCATTACTGCCCCGAGCCACTGGCGATTAGAGTTAACCAGACACACAGGATGCGGCGAAGAATTTTATAGCAAGTCTAGTTCCCATCCACTGGCCAAACCAGACGGCACCCACTAAGACGCTGAGTTGGGATACGCACCGGCTACGCATATCTGGTTCAGGCCGACGGTCGACATAGGTGCCGGGTTGTGGCCAATGGCCCCTTATGAGAAGTTGAATTCAAGGGAAGTCATAGCAGAATGAAGAGCTCATGCATTAGATACGACTATCAACCCATCGGAGCGACTGCTTGCTGAGTGCAGCTTAGTGAGCATATAGAGAACTTACTTCTTTTAATCCAATTTGCTGTGGTTTCTGTTTTTTTACAGAAAGTGAACCAAGAGTGAGCAGCTACAGCATATCCTGCGTCCTGGCCGTCAAAGAATGTCAACCCAACGAGATGACGCCTTTGGGTAAATGCCCGAACCCTCTGTTTGCAGGTCCAGATTTAGTCAGGTCCACGCCTTTCCAAACACAGAGTCTAAGGCTTGAAATTGCTCACTGTCCGGCAGAATTATACGGTTGCTTTATCACCCGCTAGCACACCAAGGTTAAGTGTCCTCGGTACTGTCTGTATAATGACAATGTTTGGGAGACTTGCGACCTCCCCATCCATCGGCACCAAGACAAACTGATGGGAGTAAGCGCGAATAAAGAGTTTACTTGATCAAAAATTTCCGTATATACATAAAAGACGAAGGAGTAGCATTTCCTCTTGACAAATCTGTGCTTGTTCCCAGGACTGTGCCCATCTACAGTGGCATCTTACTAGGCTGCAGTTCAGTTGACGGTCAAAATTGGGCAGTTAGTACTACTCTGTGGGTAACGCAAATCAGTCCGTTAGAAATATTAGTTTAGGGGACTGAATGAAGCGGAAACATGGCATGGATGTCGAGGTTTAGGGGGAGAGGATGAATTAACAGACTTGACTGGAAAAGGCAAAATTCCGGTCAGCCGTCAAGTACTACCCGAATTCTCAATGAGAGAGAAGAATGTCCTGTCAAGAGTCTGTCTGGAGGGATTCTTGGTGACAGAAAAAATCAAATACAAAGAGCCGAAAACAAGGGCAGATGAAAAGCCCTAAAAGTCTCAAGAACGCAATCTCGGTTAATTTAGGCATGACTTACGGCATCTTTGTAGAACATGTAGAGTGTCATTCTGGCCAGCTTTTCATAGCACCAGTGACCATGAACCAACAGAAGACGCTTGAGAAATCGGAATCGACTGATGGCAAAAATCCGAGGGCCATTACCGCCTGCATTCCTCCTGTCCACTGATTCCGATCCCCACGTCGGCATCACTGAATCATATTTGCGTCGTTGGCACCATCACCAATGGCCAGAGTCTGAACGCCCAGTTCAGACCCTTCACGGCTGACACCACACAGGCTAGGACAGAAGCACGAATACGCGTGTCAGTCGGCATAGTCTTCTTTATATAAGTTTATATAGTGAAAGCGACAAGCCCAATCTTTCTAAATCAGCGACGCCCTCCATTGAAAGCTAAAAAGACCACTGACAATGGCATATGGACCGGATGCCAGGAACTCTGTAATCATAGGAATGCTTAAAGAAGGCGGCGATTCTTGCGAAGCAGGGAATTTAATAATGAATAACTGGGTGGAGCGCAGTGTGCGTATTTGGAAATGATGGATAGGTCAGCTGCGACCGATACCGTCACTCAGAAGTCCTCTAAAAGATATGATCAGCGGCTATTTTCGCCTGAGGAACATCCAGAAAATCAAGCGCTGGGTAGGAGTGACAGGCACATCGAGAACGTTGTATAAATTAAAAAGTAGTTAATTGACGTTTTATCCTTTTTTTTGTGATCCCAGATTTCTGAGGCACTCTGCAGTCACGTTAGCAAGCCAACACTACTTGGGAAATAAGGGTTAGTGGAAAGAGGGTTGAAGCGCTCGAAGGCCATAAGACAGAAGTGCGTGTCAAAGGGCGATTAGCAGACGGAGAAATCACATTTAACAGGCCGCAACTACCTTTTGATGCGGTGAAACGCGACAGCAGACGACACTGGAGCAGAGCTGAGCCAGACTCATAAAAAGAGGCCAAACATTTGGCTCTAGAAGAAAGTTCAGGGTGTAGTCCAGTCGACAACCATGCCCAGATTTTTGTGGTATATTTACAGGCACCTCATTGTTCAGCAGAGATACAACGGAGAAGTTAGTGTCAAGGTATTCAGATGGCTGTGACTCGTTAAGACCGTCTTCTTTGTTGACGCTAACTGCTGTCTGTAGAGCTGACCATTCATGTTTATGCGTCCTGCAAAAGATAGTTCTACGGACGAGCGCCTGGCAGGAGGTCCGCGATTTGACGTTTTTATTTCTGCCTCAGCCTCCTCCTGAGACGAAGGAAGAATAGATTGGAGTAAGAGTTCGTAGGATATTCTAAAATGCAGAAACAACGAAGTTGAACTAAACCATCTGTCGGGCGAAAACCTAGTAAAAAGAATATCTGAGACAAACTGGCAAGTACCATGGTGACTGCGAGAGTAGCCAACTCAGTCGTTTTCGTCCCAGTTGTGAACCGTATACACTGGAAGGCAGGCATCTCAAAAAATATAAGTAGAGTCGGAATAGGTTCTTTGGGTAGGATAATTTGAAATGTTCATTGAAATTTCGGGTCTGACCCTAAAAGTTATAGTCCGAATAACCTGACTCCATGTCCTGCGCCCGGCAATTTCAGAAATTATTTACCCGATATATATATATATGTATATATCATAGCATCGACATATATAGCTACATATATCTCTGAAATTGAACCTGACAGAGAGACAAAGGGGAGACCGGAATGGCGTTTCAAACTGGCAGTAGCCGTCGTAATCATGCCAGTCGCACGATCCCAAAGTGTAGCTGAGCACTACGTTCGAACCAGCGACTTTTGGTACATTTAGTCTCAGACGCTCACTCTATTGAGCCACAGCGGGCTCGTTGTTTTTGTCGGTTGTGATCAGGGAAGTAGTGATGATGATAGTGTGCTGACCGATCTGCTTGGGAGGTGTATAGTTCCGTTGTGACTCCTGAGACTCCGGAGCTAGAGGCCCTCGCAGGTGCAGTCGCGATAGCGACGATGTAGCCTCTCTGGTGAAATTGAACCGACAGAGACCAAAGGGAGACCGAGGAATGGCCATTTCTGGCAACTATTAGCCGTCATCAGCTGCAGTCGCTTCCCAATCCCATGTGTGTGGCACACCTGATTCCGCACCTAACCTTTGGTATTTTGAGTCGATTGCTTACCATTTGAGACCACGGGTTCGTTGTTTTGATCGGTTTGTGATCGGAGAGATATGATGATAGTGTAGTGCTCACCGATCTGCTTGGCAAACATTTGTTATGTTCCGTTGTGCCCTGGAACTTTCTCAGTGGTGAGCGAGGGTTGAAAGGAGACAATAGTCTGCACGAGTTCTGTTTTGAAGTACATCTGTGAGTCAGCACCACCGCTCTGCATGCAGGCATTTTGCGCCAACAACAGAAACTATCAAAAGTTCGTGACGACGCTATGTACCTGAAGCAGAAGGCAGGCGACAATCGACTTATCAAACCTGGTTCGACCGGCATGTATCGCAGGACGATCCAGACGGATGAGTGAGGGCGGACTTGCCTGCGTCATTGGGTTCAACCTATAATGTAGAGACTGGTTTCATGTTATCGCGGCCCGTAACGAGCACCTTCTTCCAGCACTGCACCGTGCTACGGTGCAGAGCATTATGCATACCAGGGTGTGGCGTGTGCTGAAGTGTATGCCGATGCGAAGGTGAAGGGGAGTTAACGCAGTAACACAGCGTAGCAGCATACGTTTTTGCTGGGGATCACATGGTCATCCAATGGCTGCAGAATAAATGGGCAAAGCGCAGCTAGTTTTCGGATGCGTGTATATGGTTTGATGTGAGAGCGTGCTACATTAAACTGCGGCGAGCTTTACATCCGTCCTTAGTGGCGAGACCAGCATAACTTATACTTGTTTGATATACGCTCCAACGACATTGTAGATTAATAACTTATCCCGCACGAAAGGACCAGAGTTTAACGGACCCAGACTTTTTCCAGAAACTGAGAAGCAAATTGTTAGTTGTATATTGTCTATTGTTGGACTCTGTCGGGCTGTTTTGAGGCAGTCTACAACTACCACCTCATTTTGGACACCGGCGTCAGATATATAGCGAAAGCAGCAATTGAATCGTATGAAAGGGCGTGAACCCGCCTCAGCGCACTGGCCACCGCTTTTACGGTAAATGACAAATATAAGATGTCTGACGGATATCTCTTCACGTATGCATATTTATATAGTTCCGTCAGAGAAAGTCAATGAGATCACTCTTTCTCCGGCAGCAGTGGCCAAGATCTACTACGGTTCCTGCTCGTCGTCTAGATGCATAGCCTATTATTTTAGAGCCACAAGAGGGTTAACCGTACGGATACCCGATATTTGTGAGAACTTTCCAGCGACAGTTCAGAAAGTGTGGCGGGTTCGAAATAGTGTGGCCTTTTGAATCAGTAAGAACCAGCCAATTATGGCGTGACGCTAAAGGTGATGAAGTCGTGTATTCTGACTACAACGCGAAATAACTGTCCACCGCGGCTATGACCAGCCGCTTCCTCGGAGGCCACGGCAGCGGCCATTAATTCACAAAGGGTTACCACATCGATAAGCCGACGTGATGCAGCGAGACTGAACTGCACCGCCATCTTGCGACCGATCGCTGGCACTGCACAGTCTCCAGCGTAAACGGCGTCGGTCCGAGTAGCTGCACCCTCATGCGCTACCGCGTCAGGCCGCTCATGAGGATTCCGCTACGTGGCACCGAATGAATCAGATGGAAAGGCGTGACAGTCTGCGAGTCTCGTCAAATGCGAAAGACCAATCGTATTGGTGACGAAGGAGACTGTCGTGGGCGAACTTTGGGCAGGTGGTGGAGAGATAATAGAGGCGATGAAGATGGTTTTCCGGACACTACCACGAGCTCTTTAATTGGCGCAGGGAACTGCCGAGATGATATATAAAGAAGCCGGGAAAAAGTAAACAAAACAAACCGCGGTCGTTCACCGGATGCCTGGAACAGAAGCTACAAAGCCATACAGCGTTATTGCTCGACGGTCAGAATGTCAGCGTCCAGCACGGAATCGGACGATTGCGGCTCGTTCGCCCTGCATCATCACGTACCATATGAAAATCGCCCAAGACTGACGAGGAAAAGGCGTTTTGCCGGCGATTTCTCGTTCAGGACCTGATAAAATATCTTGAATGCTGACACTGGTAGCGATTGAAGTCTAGTCATGCAGGAAGGATTCTATCATCCCAGGTTTGGCTGAAAATCAGAGTTCTGGAGCTAGCGCACCAAATTTTTCGCCAAAAAGTCTCGCCCGCTACTGCTTCGTCCTTTTTGTTTGTGCAGCGTCAGGTAATCAATCCGCTGATTCCTTTTCTGCGAGAGTGGTTGCGCGAGGCTGAAGAAGGGAAGAAACTCGCTGCTATCATGCATTAGTAAAGACCGTTAGAAGCTGACATGACGTACGGCTTTGAAAAGCAAAAGTCTAGTGGCAATAGCCTCCATCACCCGTCATGAAAGGGATGCGTCGTGGATAATCGAGATAGAGTGTCAGCAGCTCCACGTGTCATCGATATTCGAGATCTGCTTAATGGAGGTCGATACGCGACCAGATGGCAATCCTGTCGCACATTTCTTATGGTTTTCGGAGGTGGTTCGCGCAATTATACAAGAAGAGCCCTCATTCAAAGGAACCTAGTCCTAAAAGTCTAAGCGGACAGATTAATGAGTAGCATTAATTTTAGGCCTATTGTTACTGTGGTCGTTTAAATCCAAGGTGCAGCTCGCACGCAGATTGAAGATAATAATTACAATCTACGTTGCTTCTTGCGGGAATTCGACTGCGGGAAGAAACTTGATTTTGGTAATAAAATCGCAGATTTACTGGGGTGTTTTAATTTGCAGCTGCTGAAATCTGGTCCCAGGCATTTTGGAGTGCGAAGGAGAAGTTGACGTCGCCGAGTATGCGAGGCGGAGGCATGTGATTTTGAAGCGTGAGGCATTACTACATTTTTGGTGTCATGCATCGTTGATGCTCGTGCGCGGCTGCGAAAATCTGGCGAGCTTCTCTACTGCCAAAGTAAAAATGGTTTCCCGCAAAGAATCGCACCAAAAATACCAAGGTCAGCAGACATAGTAAACGAATCATGTCCTGACGAAGAAGGGCGATTTTGAGTCAGGCCGAAAAGTTCGCGGCACCGCAGCTATCCTCGTATTGATCAGCAGTTTCGAGCGGCGCAAAATGAAACCAAGGACTCAGGGTCACCTGGTACCGTCGCACTCGGCTCCAAGCTGGCGGTACTAACAGTTAACGGTGACTTGTGCAAAGATCCTCTTCCACCTGGAAGCTACGCGAAAGAAGGATGATTATCTCGCATGATCATCAGTCCATAAAGAGCGTAAATGGAAGCGCGCAGATTTTTCGTCCGATGTCTTGGTTCTCTGATTAGTTTTACTGGTTCTGGTACCGCAAGCAATGCTTTGAACTGCCTCGCAGCATCCGAAAAGGAGAAGATCCGCCAGTGGTCGTCTACCGGCGGTGGATTCTACGAGACCGTGGTCATAAAATTAAAATGGTGGTCTGTATGGAGATTTTGATGTTTAAGGCAGATCTGCGAGTCTGAGCTTCCGAGTGAATGAACGGCATTCAGCGAAAGGCTGTGGGTGCTTCCATCCTGTACAAGCGTGACAGGAAAGTAAAGGCGCATTTCAGTAAATACCAAAAATGGCTACTGGAGTGCTGTGCGCGCAAATGCGACAAGCGATCGTATAAAATGGCGGTTCACGGTCGCCATATAAGAGTGACGACACCATGCCCAGGCACATAATGAAAATGCGGACAGGCGAAACGCTCCTAGACGACGTATATTTTGCTGCTGAATTCGAGAAACCTAATGTTGAGTGACGTAAATGCGTAGCTCTACGCATAACACGGTGTTCACTGAAGGTCGCTCTAATGTTCTGTATTCCTGCGCGCGTCGTGAAGACGTCCTAAAGGAGAGGTTGAGTCCCGGAAATCAGCTTGTGCTTAAACAGCCGTGGGAACGGTCTGGTGTTTACCGCAGGCGCACTCGTTGAGGAGCCTATTATGAAATCTCCGAACAATCACGCGGAAAGTAGAAATTTTCTTTATGATACGAGTCAGGCTGCGAAACGAGCTCAAGTGATGCAGCAAGCTATCGAGACAGGCCAATCATTTTGCGGCCATACCGAGTAGCGGTTGCTACGCCAGAGTTTTGCGTTTTGGGTCGAGGTACAAACTATCAAGTAAGTCCAGCCTTTTCGGGGCTGGCCTCCTCCTCTACAGTCGTCTTCCTGATGATCTTTGGCTGCTGAGGCTGACGTCTTCTTCCGGCCAAAACGCTTATGCCTGTTTTTTTTCCCTGTCCGCACGGAACGCTCGATGCGTTTCCGAAAGTACGACGCCCAGGACTTCCTCCTGTAGTATACCCTATCATCCAATTTTAGAGAACGCAGTACTGCAGAGACAAAGGGACAGCGGGATACCGCGAAATTCGAGGCGTATTTTCCATCACTATCAACAATATAACGCAAAGCCTAGAGCCGAGGCAATTGGTAGTTGAGTACGCGTGCGTCGAAAGCGTGGCGATGTGCAGTCGCTGCGGTCTCTCAATCAATACTCGTAGAAATCAGTATATCTAGTCAGCATCATGCCATCGATCGTACGAGGACTGTCCACTGGCTAATCGTCTCTTAAGAGGGTGCCTAATCCAGAGCTAAATGGATAAATTCTGTGTATTGCACGGCTAGCGAGCATCTCAAACGCTACTGTTGTGTCGAGTTGAGCGGGATCTCGAGGAAAGTCCTGACCAGTAGGCCGCTTACTTCTTTTGAATGCCGTTTCAGCGAACTTAAGTTGGGTCGATGCTGGCTTGCTGCACCTCCTTCTATGTAAATATAGGTGCCCTGTGTGTACGCGCACGCTCCTTTTTCAAAACAGTAACGGCTTGGTACTATGTCTGTTTAACTTCCGATTAGCATTCTGCAGTTGGCCGATGATGTTTTGCATGCCTTCTCCCTGCGACTGCGGAGCGTCATCCCCTTCCAACTGTCTGTAACCATCGAATTTGTCAAAACTACTCAAAGTCTGGTAATCGGTAACGACGACTGCGCTGCTATGAGGGAGACAAACGCATAGCGGTTGCGAGCCTTTAATATTCCGCAGGGATCTCTGGTCAGATTGAAGGTATGTCGTCTGCGAACTTATAAACTGGCAGCTCGACGAGAGAGCAGAGATGGAAATTCAAGCGGGTGGCAGTTGTTCCGTGATGCATATATGTTTTCGTGGGGTGTA
>WEDG01002214.1:0-128921 GCA_017591395.1 Schistocephalus solidus
CGGTGGGGGGGTGAGGGTATGCGGTGGTTTTGTACAGGTAGTCAGCAAGACGAGATGGGTCCTGCTGGAGGCATCAGTGTACGACAAAAACTCGATTAACAGGCACGTTGATACACGCCCCCGCTAATACGCACAAAGCTCACGCGGCCCAGATCCCAGCCAAAAATGTAAGCGTCATCACGCCGTGGACGCAACATTGGCACAAAATCCAACCCCTCCATCTCAACCCCGTACCTCCCTTCCCTTTGTTTAACTATAAAAACTGCTCATTATGTGTTGCATTCACGCAGCCTCCGCGTATGGTCTCCTATACGAGTTAGAAAGCTTAGGCTAATACACCTACAGCACTTTCGAACCCGGTCCCGAATGGAAATTGGTGAATTTGGACGCCTCTTGAAAGGGTATTGCATTCTTAACAGAAAGATTGGAGAGCAGGCTGGATGGCGACCAGCAAGACTGTGAAGTTTCTCACTCGAAACGAGGTTTATGGACCACACTTGGAGGATCATTTTCAGGCAAGAAGTTTCAAGATGTCCAGTCTGCACTTTTATCTCACGTGCATAGACCTGCATTTAAAACCATGGGCGTGGAGTGGCCAGACGGATGCCAGACACACGCGGGTCTTAGCGGTGAAGGAGGCATCATGATGACGTTCTCTAAGCACCTTTGACGACTTTCAAAAAGCTTGCAAACTGTGTCGATTCAGGAGACAATGGCCCCTCACTCTGCAGGTTCGACAGTTATTTTATCCCAAAATAAGTGAATTTGCCCACAACGTCCATTTGGTGACCGCTATTCTCATGAGTTCTGTCCGATTGCCTCTGTAGCTCGAGGACTTTGGATTTTTGAGGCCATGATCAATCAAAGATTTATTTTAGTTACCTGGTACGATCGAACGTCGCTTACCTGATGACAGGAGGGTGGCGTCATCAGTGTAGTCAGAAGCTGGCAGTCAACGCCCTGGTGGAACTTTCACACCGCCAAAATCACAAACAGAATTTCCAAGAATCTTAGGTAAAAGGCTGTAACAATGCCAAACATCTGATCGCATATCGAAGCTACCACGGACAACCAAACAGACCTGTTCTAGTGGAATAGATTCGACTTCGTGGAAATCATATGACCAGATTGCATGTGTAGATGTGAAGAACAGTCTTCAAGGGGACGTTGTCATAAAATGACTTCTGATTGGTTAGAATGTTAAATAGGTTTCCGGCGTACTGTACTCTGACTTCACATCCAATTTCACTCGTTGGCCGCAATCCTTGTCATAAGACTCTCACTGCAGGTTTTTTATACAATTTCTGATCCATAAATAAATAAAACATTGCAAGAGTCGGATCTAATGAAAGCGAAAATCGAAATGTTAGTCATTGAAGACCTATTTAGGTAGGTGAAGGCATTTGAAATATAATTCGTGTAAGGCATGCATAAGAGAAAATAATAACCAGACACTATGAACTATATGGAGAATATAAAGATGATAATCTGAAAATCGGTTCTGTATTAAAAGTCAGTTTGACCAAGGAATTAGGGAAATCTCGAATCTAGAGAACTCGGTTCTTGCGAGGCATATTTTTAAAAATATTCAGGTTTGGAATCCGTGCGACATCCGTCCTCTTTGCATGCTGCCAGTTCCGCAACAATTTAGAGGTTTACAAATGCGGAAGAGACAGTCAGTTTTTAAATCAAGACGAATAAATGCCCACTCCGCTTTTTACGGCTAACCGTCGCCTGTATACTCAGGAAGGTTTGTGAACGTGGAGCGTAAAATATCATAAGAACGAATGACATCCTTCTTATTTTCTCCCGTTATGAGTGCATACCTCCTTAGGAAGCCCGTTCCTGGAGTATCCTTAGAGGAAACGACAACGGTACAACCTAGGTTTTTGACCAGTAAGGCGTCGGAGCTTTCTCGCCATATTTCATAGCTTGGTATATCTGACCTGTCCAAGTTGAAAGTTAGCTGATAGTATGTGATAGGTGTCGATGGCTTGTCAATGGCCAAGTCCTCGTCGGTTAGGTATCTCTTAAGTTCCACAATTTTGAGAGCTGACTTTGCACTCTGAAGATAAGCGCATGCATAGAATCGGGGGAAGGTGTCATCAAGTCGACGAAGACAGGACTCGAGGGAATTTTTATCGCGACCCGTTACGATTACAGCTCTGACCTTCTGACCCCGTTTAAGGCGCGCTTCCTGTGTAAGGCGGATTTCACAGTTGCAAGATTTCTGAATTGACAGCATACGCCTATCGGATCCGTTAAGGAATGGTTTGAGGATTCCGCTTTCACTGGGTATGTAAAATCTATAGCCTACAAGACTGCCTGTCATACTTTGTTTCTGCCGAGGCCTACTTGTCCAGTGGGGCACGCAATTACTCCTGTGCAGCCAACGTGCGCAGTAAAATTTAAAATATTTTGGTCGGCGATCGATATTAGTCAGCTGTCGAGCTCAATGTTACAGCACCCGTATGACAGGAAATGACAAGCCTTCCGGAGATGTTAGAGAGATTCTGTTGGCGCTCAAAGATTCAATCCATCTGGAAAAATGAGCCTGACCCTCTTCGATGAGGCTATCACGCACATACACTCAGAAGCTGCCGTTTTCGATGCTATAATTCGTAGCAAAAATGCAACACTACCGTCCTGGGAAAAAATAACACAGACAATACAATTTTTGGAGCAAAACACGTTCTGGCGCTCGAATCCGTTCTCCCTACTAACCAATTTTGACGATCCACAACTGGCAGTCATCGTAAGGAAGTTGAAAATACAAGATGTTAAAGATATCTGGAAGGAGCGCGAGTCTGTGACGCAGCCACAAGGATCCCGAAGAAGTGTGTCGTAGCATGTCTGAAGCTCCGATCAAAACGAATACGGAGATGGCCAAGTTTGAAAGTGCTCAAGGCATTCAAACATGCCCGGTGTACGGTTACTTTCATAAAGGAGCTCATAGTGATTGCCTGAAAAATGAAAACACTAACAGCGGCACATTGTCCTATTGTAACGTGAATCCGGCTGCTTTTAGTGAAATGGAAGTGCAAAATAATACCTCACTGGAGGTTACTGTTCCATTGGGAAACAGGATTGCGTAAAGGGGACAATAATGGACGTCCTTAAAGAAGACACCGTGAGCATATCAAGCAACATATGCCAACAGAGCCGGCCGAAGATGATCTGTTATAGCATTAATTGGAGGTGACATTTTTCACTGGCCATTTACTACTTTTTCTGTATCGGTATAAATTTCTATCTTTATGCTTCAAAATAAGGTGATCGATTATTGTGATTAGGTTAGTTGCATCTAATTTGTCTTCATAATGCTGCGCGATTTTTTAAATAAAGTCGTGCAAAAACCTCTTACCAACCTTCTCTTCTGGTCTAGCACAGAAATATATCTCTGTTCTTGTAAGAAGTATTAGTGATTGAGCGCAAAATTCACACTGATTTGGGGATTTGGCCACAAAATCCTGTGTTTGGCTGAGGAGCAGGAGAGATCCGCGAGGCCAGAAAATGAGCAACTACCGCGATAAATAGGATTCTGCAGGTTTTGACTAGTGGCGACACCCAAGAAACAAATATGAAACTATCGAAAATCGCTGAAGCCTGTGCATACGTACTTGGGAAATTCGTTTAGCTGAGAAAACTAAGTACAGCAAGCTGGAGCTCACAAAGTCAGCATAATCCACTGACCACATCCGGGGGAAGGTGAAGAGAAGGGTGGGGATATAAACCCCGAATTTAAACGCCAAGGATAAGTGAACACCAAACCTCTAAGACCGTTGTTTGATATTGTTTGCACATAAACGAGTATTTAGCAAATGCCTGCAGGTGAATTTGGGTGTCTCCTGGCGTCACTACGTGACATTTATAGTTTTTAATTTTCAAGTTCATAGTATCAATGTCGTAAAACGATATTACTTGTTAGACAGCTCCTGGTGGGGCCTCGTAACTCCGTTGGCTAGAGCGTTGGCTAAACTATAGCATTTCCCTTGCTGGCGTGGGTTCGAACCCCACCGAGGCCACCGAGGTTTCCACAAGTGGATCAAATGCATTAGTTAGTTTTAGTGAAATGCAATGGGGAAGTTCATAAAGTCAGCATTCTTTTGGTCTTCGTTTAATTTCACTGGGCCTTATCACTGCTGAACGGCAGCTAGATCGTCCAGAGGAGGGACGGCGAAAAAGCGACTGCAGAGCTTATCTTGTTTTGAGCCGGAATTTTCAACTAACAAAACGTGGCTGTGAAACATTAGAAACTGACCATGAGTGTGCGTGACACAGTTGGGATACAGCGTGAAGTTTGGAAAACCTAAGGGCTATCCAGAAGAAATAGATGCGCTCGTTGGGACAAAATTTATTCACATGATGTTTCTGATTCCAACTCGAAACCATCATCAGAGAGTATCAAATAAGCGCTATTGCAACTACTGATCAGATGCGAAATTATCCGGGAATCAAAAAAAGTTTTCCAACCCGTAAGTTACCCCTCTTTAAAATATACAAAATTTAAAAATCCTTAATTCGTGGTTAATGGAACATACAAAATAATATTTTATGCAATCTTTTTTATAAAATGTATTTGACTGTATAAGGGTATCAAAAATCAACGTAACAAATGCATACTACAAAATCAATTTGTTTTTGCAGGTGGTCCGGAAAAAGCGCATTAAAAAGCCGGCATCCTAGCCTGGCTTAAATATCTTGGAAATAGTATGTTGCTTAATAAACACTATTATCACCACACCTAAGTATTTTTTTAAAATTTAAAATAAATGTTGGAACTTTGGCTAACAACTCATTAGGTATACCAGCTACTATGACTACCATGCTAACTTAAAACCTGAAACGCTGGTCGAAGTCAGCAAATTTGTTATCAACGGTAAAGCTTTGTTTGATCGGACTTGCAAAATATTTTAGCGGGTTTACTAGTCTCACCTTCGAATGATGAATTTACAGTGAGAATGCTTCCAGTCTACGAACCATCACACTGAAAGTTAATTTTTAAACATCCAAAATACGTAAGCAGAAACGAAAGCATTAAAGACCAGAGTTTATGACATGTTATTCGCGGAGGACTGCGTTTAAAACACCATAACCTTAATGCACGTACAACAGAACATTAATTATTTCGCCTACTGTTGCTTGATCGTTGGATTGGCCAAGCATGATAGTGGTTAAGTACCATCCGAGACAAACTGGGCAATGGCACTTGGCCACTAGCTGTGGATAAATTGGCGTGCCTTGGAAACACTATCTCAAGAAGCATGCAGATCGAAGACGGCGCGGCTACTCGGATACCCTAAACCAGACGGGTTTGCAACACGTTGCAATACTCAGGCTTTAATCGCTATGGAATCCTCGTAATCATGGAGCTGGAGATGTAGAGGACCATTCGCCTGATTAAGCGCCAATGCGGAGTCGAAACCTGGACAACTTGCACCAGGTGGAACACAAACACTAGCATATATGAAAGGAAAACCTTCTTCAGAGAATCGGGTTGTACACGTGACACCAGCCGTGTGATTTTCGGACTCGATCAGCTGGCGTGACAGGACAGACAGACACAATTTGTGTATGAGGGGTTGAGTATATAATTACGGTATTTTTTTGGGGCGGTTGAAGAGAGGGGAGAACTCTTACGGTTCCCGGTTTTTGAGGGCATGGAGGATGACGGGGGACGGCAGACGGCCGAATTAGCAGTCTTTGATGCGGGATGGGGCCAGGGGCCAGTTTGCCGGTGTTCGGAGGTTCGGTTATGGTTCTCAATGTCTGATATAGGGAGCGGCGAGAAAGTGAGCCACCAAATGGCCGAGCATTGACTAGCAACTATTTCGAGGGCTTATATGACCAAATAGGTAACGCATTAAAATAGGTCTTTTGACTCTTAGTCCTGTATGCAATCTCGATCTGCTTTATTCAAGAGGCCCTCAAAAGAAAAAAAGCGACGAAA
Organism: Schistocephalus solidus; assembly: GCA_017591395.1. Taxonomy (NCBI): domain Eukaryota; kingdom Metazoa; phylum Platyhelminthes; class Cestoda; order Diphyllobothriidea; family Diphyllobothriidae; genus Schistocephalus; species Schistocephalus solidus. The sequence goes on from WEDG01002214.1 coordinate 5,951, forward strand.
AAACGGACTATTGCCAGCCGGGAGCACACATCGGCTTCTGGGACTGCATCTGTTCAGTAGAAATGCCATGCGTCTCAAAATGAATGAACAGAACCCGAAGCATTGACAGTTGACTTCATAAATATATTCCAAATGTTCCTTTTAAATGATGTAGCTGCGATCATGCTCGTGTGCGCATGTGCAGGTTCAAATGGATGCACGTTGGTCCTCCAAAAATGCCTATACACTAAACGGTTTGTCAACTGTGGACAACCCGAGGGCTGCGTCATGCCACATGGATCGAAAACGGCCCGGCTTTTACCATCTGCTGCATGCACTCAGCTGGGTGCTATTAGTCCGCATTATAGTAAGTCGTAGCAGCACGCAGGGTATACTAGCGAAAAAAACAAATAGGATGAATTAGGGGCCGAAGATGCTTAAGTTGTTTGGCGATTAATTGGAAGTGAGTCAGATATTCATGCGATGGTCGAGTTAACTGTCCACCACAGGAACCAGTAGTTGATACAAAAGTTAACAAAATGACTAACCAGAAGGGCGTAAAAAAGCAAATGTTTCAGCAGTAACACAAGAAAAATTTTGACTGGCAACGATGGTTGGAGTCCTAAAACGCAGCACCACTGGGTCACTAAGTTTTGCCATTACTACTACAATTATTCTCGGTAGACATGTTAATATCAATGAAAAAAATCGATTCAATCGTTAAAATCCGCTGGTTGTAAGCAAGCTGCGTACTAAGAACGGTAGAAGGCCCAAGTCGGTAGTCTTTAAAACACGGTAAGCTCTATAAGCATGAGGGGAAACGGAAACTCTGTGATAACCGCAGAGGCATTTCGCTCCTTGATATCGCTGGAGAGATCTTCGGCCGTATCCTGCTTAATTCTCTGAACGGTCAACTAGAGCAGTGTCTGCTCCCGGAACGTCAATTTGGCTTCCAAAGATACAACGGAACAACCGAAATGATCGTCACCACCCACCAGCTACAAGAGAATTGCCAGGAGATGCAAAACCACCTCTACACTAACTTCGTACACCTGACAGCCTGTTAGCAGCCTGGATAGAGGCTCGTACCGGCTTCCCCTTCATTGATGCCACCATCACGCAGCTCCATTGTTACGGATGGATGCACCATCTGGCTCGACCCGCTGTTGCCTGTTTCATTACCCGCGGTCAACTCTAGCAGTCGTCGACGGATTTCAGAGTCTCCTTTTTGACTTTGATTGGGCACTGAATTCCGCCAAGTGTATGCAGTTTTATGCCAGTACATTGTTCCATTAGTGCCATCATGTCTACGGCTCAGTAGGCTTCGGGCGCAAAACGGATCCTCAGAGCCTTTCCGAGGTATGTCCACAGATTGAGAGAATAAATGCAATGTCTACTAACCGCTTTTTAAGCAACAGTAATGTTTTTTAGTGGGCAAGGATCATGACCGAAATCTAGTTGGTTAGGCCGGGGTATCTCGGTCATTGTATATTTTAATTAATAGCCTAAAACACCATACTAAAGTAATAATTTAATCTTTTGTTCTGCCACTTCAGTCATTTCCAGGCAGTTGCAAGTAGATGCGTACAGGGCAGTTAAATTCAAAAAGGAAAGGGATACGACTTCAGTCGTATAAGAAGCAATTTATTCTTTACCAGAACAAACTTCATATTACGTTTGAAAATTCGGTTCTGGGATTAAACAAAAATAATGAAACAGTTGCAAACCTTAGAGGAAAGGGAGCTTTCCCTGTTGCAGCGCAAAAATATAAGTATTTGTATTTTTTGAAATTTTCTGGAAAAAAAAGATGAAGGAAGTGGATATTCCTGTGCAAAATGCCACAGGAAAGCATTTTTTAAAGAGACAACTTATAACTGATGTTTGAATTGATCAGGAGTGCATTCATCGTAGGCGTTCTTTCTAGATACCCATTTTCCTAGTTGACGAGGTTTCATGTTTAGGTGAGCCTGCAAATATTACCCACATCGTCATCTGCGAAAGAGAGGCCATCCGGTGTCAATCCATAAGTAAAGCATTTCAATGATGACCCTGTTTCGATATCTTTGAACGTTACAAGCTGTTGGGAATTTACGCATGCCATGAACGTGCGCCCGACAGAGTCCCGTATTGGCTGTGACCACAGTGCTTCCGTCAGGTATGATTGGTCCATGTCTGCTCAGCTCTTCTAGGACCTTATCTTGGATCGGATTGGACAGAATATAATTCATCTGAAAGGGCTGCTACAAGTGCAAGTGATTTATTTTAGTGACAGCACTAGCAGTTTGAATGCATTTTTCTCATGGCCAATCGTGTTCTCCTTTTCTGCCGTGTTGGATATTGGCACAACGGTTGAGCATCATGTGAATTCAAAGTACCAGGTCGGGTCCTTACAAAAAAATCCATAAACCAACCGTTTAGACAGTTAAGGAAAATTTACTCCACCATCGCAGGTCATCGTAATACTATATATGCATTGCGAAAGATGCCGCGCAAGTCTACTATCACTTAAAACAAACTCACGTGCAATTCATCGCGCTTGGTGTCGGCCTGCTGAAAAAGTTGAACTCTTGTTTAATTATGTTTTTTTTTTCGCATGCAAGTTGGCCATATACAGCCGGCGATCAGGCACAGTTTGCGAATAAGTTTCAATTGCTGGTTCGACATTCATTTTCCTAGTTAATCTGTATTTCCCATATATTTACAGCAAATAGAATATGCACAAAAATAAGGAGGACTATGATGGCAATTTTGACTAATTAACTGTTGTCAGCTAGGCACATCCAACTCCAGGTATCGATGCCCTGGGATTCGAAACCGTTTTCTGTAGTCATTCAGAGATCACAACCAACAGAATAACGGGCTCATTGCTCAGTTGCAGAGCATTTGGCCACTGCAAGCTCAATGACCTAAGTATCCGTGGTCAACTTCTAGGTTAAACATTTTGCTAATTACCTGCTTTTCCTGCAGACCTGTACCACTTCAACGATATTTTCAAGAGTTTTGTCGTTGACTCTAGATACACTGATAGGTTCAGATTTTCTCATTTGGTTCAGCACGTTCGTTTCGGTTCGCTTGCTACATAAACAGATTGCACCGTACTCAGTTTCCAGTTAGCTTTCTACACGAGCAAAACTGTGCGGAAAATACCAACCTGGCAGGAAAAATAAAAAAAACGAGGTAATCACTTGGTGAAAATCTACGAAACAAACCTTCTTGCGACCCCACTACCCGGCAAAAAACACGATGGATAGGGCTAGAGTTATAGTTAGGGTTGGGGTTCAGTAGGCGTGGATATGTTGGCGTGTAATACGGTCTAATTCAGTGGTAAAAAACCAGCTCACTTAAACGAGAACGGAGGACATAACAATTTATTTTCAGTGCCAATACGTTACCGCTATTTGCCATCCATTAGTCTGCCTTACCCACATTGCTGCCGTCCTCATATTACAAGCCTACCTGTCAATTGTGTTCGTTGGTAGCGGTGAACAGTACCTCGTTGCCAGTTACTAGGTTTTCGCAGCCATTCGTTGGCAAAATCTGCCGTTTGAGAAGAATCACGGACGAAGTGTGCATGCGGTGTTAGTCTTATTACAAAACTATAGAAACCAAGCGTGCCTCCGTAGCTCAGCGGTTAGAGTACTGGTCTTGTAAACCAGGGGTCGGGAGTTCAATTCTCCCCGGGGGCAGAATTTTGTGTATCGCTAGCTGACAACTACTACTAATAATAAGTCCTTTTCGGCTTTCAAGGAAGGAAAACTTGGACAGGCGACGATTAAGCAGGACAAGGTGTCAGCCGAGAGCGATGGCTTATTGGCACGAATAAATAGGCAGCATGTATTTTTCAGACAGATTTAAAATTTCTTACTTCATGCATTAACGTTACTGGATTCGCAAAATTTTCACAGGAACCTCATTAATTTGTACCAATGAATTTTGCGCACGTGTACATGTGAAGTGAAATTTGCGAAGTCCTCAAATGCCTTTATATTTAATATTTGAATGTCAAATAATGAGACAATCTTTGCTATGAAAATTCCACTGTTTCGCGCAAAATTAAAGACCAACCATCTTGTAGCAAAAGATATCGAGTAGATGTACATGAAAACACAATTAATCGAGCTAACTGCCTCTTAAACCACATTAATTAGTAAAGTTATGCAAACAGACATTTCACTGGTAGCCGTTCTTTAATCGTATTGCGACACCTCACGCGCGCTTACGTGCCATTATTTTGCGTGAACAGCGTGGAAAACTTGATCTAACTGCCCTTACACTAGCTTGTTTTCATTCAATTATATATTTTCATTGCTGCGTTGCTATTGTTAGCGATGTTTATACACGAATCGGAGTATAGAGGTACTAGATAGGGTTTGCATCACACAGATAGAATTTAGTTGCTCCATATGTCTCGTGCAGGTGGTGAATGCTCCTGTGGCTGACTCTAATTGGTACCCAACTCTTACCTGTGGCTCCCCGTAGCTGGGCTCTACCTAGCGGCCACACCCCGGGCAACCGTCACGACCGGCCGGCGACACCAGGTGAGAGTCCACGGTGCTGTGTGCCTTCACACCCGGTAGGTCTATCTCCCGAACTTTCTCCCTCCCCCATCTCAAAGGTCCTACGGTGAGGGTAACAGCAACCCCGAAGGCCGCCCAGGCTAACTTGGGTCACCCTTCCACTAAAACAAAACCATGAACGTTAGTGGAGTTCGGCAGCAATCTGAGATGCCCGAGCAGCTTGATTAAGACACAGCACTGATTGCCTCCTCATGAAGGAAGTGGCTAGAAAAGGTTCTCTGAACAAATGCTGGGTCACAGGTCTTCTGCAGCCGGCCACGGCTCGCAGATCACAAATATACGTGGTTGTAAAACTCAAAAAAACAACAATGCCCCGTCCCCACCCCCCACGCCATACTCTCTGGGATGCTCGGGTGAGTCCACTCAAACTTGCAGCCTGGAATGTTCGCTCCGTTTAAGAAAATCCGAGGAGCAACCAGCTGGAATGGAGGATGGCGCTAGGAGATATGACAACAAGGACAAGTTCCTCAGGATTTCAAAGATGAAAAAATCGTCCGACTCTGCAAGGGGAAGTGGAACCAGCAACTATGATAACTACAGAGGAATCTCGTTAGTCAACATCACCGGGAATATCTTTGCCCGTTTCCTTCGTAATCGTCTGAACGGTCACTTAGAGCAGGGACTGCTCCCGGAACGTCAATGTGGCGTACGACGACACTGCGGAACAACCGAAATGATCGTTGCCACCCGTCAGCTACAAGAAATGCCATGAGAAGCGAACCAACCTCTGCCCTACCTTCGCGGATCTGACGATAGACTTTGACACAATGAATCCCGACAGACTGGAAAGTCATGCAGAAATTTGGCTGTCCTGAGCGGTTCACGCACACGGTGCGTCAGCTTCGTAATGGGATGACGGCAGGCATCACTGAATACTGGACGGTATCTGAAGCATTCACAGTGACCAACGGAGTGCAGCAGGGCTGCGTACTGAGCCCCAGCATCTTCAGTCTCATGTTGTCTGCTAAGCTGATGGACGCCTACCATAATGAGCGCGCGAATCAGCCTGGTCGGACACCTTTGAACTCCATGCAATATCCCATCACATCAACCTCTACCATACCTTCTTCGGACCCAATGACGACGACCATCCCAACCACTGATAGCAAATTCATCGATGCCCCTCTGCCCACGATCAACGACACCATACTCCCTCTTTCCCCCTGCGCCGATAACGACGACAAGCACCACTTGCCCAACTCCCGCCACCTCAGTAGCCACCTCCGACTACCTGCCACCTGCTACCTCCACATCAACCACCCCCACCGCCCCCATTACCAGCGATGTGGACTCGGTACTAACCTGTCCCCATTGCGATCGCAAATTCACCTCACACATTGGCCTGGTCGGTCCCTTGCGAATCCATCACACAGCAACTAGTGAACTAGTGTCTGGAGCACCAACAAACAGCAGAGACCGCCACCTCAAATGCCTCACTGCCCATGCTCATTCATTCATCAAATGGGCCTGATCGGTCACATGCGCATCCGCGAAAGCGGAATCCACGAAGATGCCAGCACATCTTGCGCACCCATCAACACTTCGCATATAAGTCCCCTGAGCTCGACTACCCGTACCAGCAACAGAGCCCTGGCAAACTTAGCCTTTCCTTACCTATATTGTCGTCATTGTCACCGAACATTCACATCCCGCTTCAGTCTGGTCGGTCACTCGTGAATCCATCGTAGAGAGACCGGCGAACCAGTGCCAGGAGCCCCAACATATACCCGCCGCACCCGACTCAACTGTTCACACTGCCCATGCACAGTCACACACCGCATGGGCCTATTAGGTCACATGCGTCTCCATGAAAACGTGTGGGAGAACACCACCAGCTATATCCAAACAATACATATTCTCATCAGCCTATGCACCTCGCAAAAACATGCTTTCAGTCTCCATAGCTGATGGAGTGGCAAGAATGATCCTTGGCTCCTTCTCCATGTAGCTTCACTGTTGCATGTGTGATCTGAGCTTAAGAATATCAAGGGACGATAAATGGCGTGGGATGGAAGGATGCCAACTGACAATTATACTCAGACCTCGCAGTCAGTCCGATGTGTGCTGTGTGGAGTGGCTGACTGCTGGTCTGAGAGTTAGGCTGCAATAGCTTTTTCCTAACGTGACCTGTAGCTATCTCACACCAGTGAGATGTGAGCTGTTTAACCCACTGTAATGTGAAATCCTGGCACTTGTGTTTGGGGGGCGAGGTCGTGTGCGTAGTACTCGTAGACGAAGTCACCAGCAGCTGTGCCCACTTCCGCATCAGACTACTGACCGGCTCAGACGATGGTCCGATTGTGGGAATGGGGGAGAGTGAGGTCGACGGCTTAGCACATTTTCTTCACTATAAATAATCTGACGCGCTTGAAACTGGCACGGTGCGCTAAAAGCGGTGGCTAAGAAGATTGCCAACTGATGGAATAACTCGGACCGCGTGGTCAGCCCATATGTGTTTTGTGCGGAGTAGTTGACTGGCGGACTGAGAGTCAGGCTGCAATGGATCCTTCTTAATGTGGTCTTAATGCCACTCCCACTCCGTGGGATCCGAGTTAGGTGTGGTGGCACTCCAAAAGGGAGCTCCGGCCACGCCAGCCACCTACGCCCTCTCCCGCCTCCAATTGTCTTAACTCTGTTATGACATTAGGCTCAGGTGGTGGAAAAGCGGAGAATCCAGTATCTGCAGCGCGAGGCGACTTTCCCTTACAACTACTCCACTCGCAAGTCACCGTCCCCGCACCAACACTCTGTGGAGAATATGGCAAACATTGTCGGACTACGACGGTAGAATTGTCGCGGCGTATGCAGCAATCAGATAAGGCACAAAGACGCCGAATTTGAAGGTACGGGGAAGAGGGATTCCGTGAAATTGTGGAAACAATTAAGAAAAGGTGGAGAGTGGAAAACTGCGCTAAAGCATTATATTAGGATCACATTTTCTCGCTATCGATGGAAGATGATGGAAAGAGGTCATCTGCGGTAAGTGTTGTGGAATATAATCATATAGGAGCACCGGAGGAAGCAGAAACTCAAAGGGCCGCTACCTCTGAATCAGATCAGTTAACGGTTCAGAAGTAAGGTCAATGGGCTTTGTGAAACAACATTGCGTATGCACATCTACGTGAAGTTTTGGGGTTTTAATTTGGCCTTCCATGCCCGAACTACCAGCTGACCCAATAACGCTTTTGGGGACTTCGTGGAAAGCAACCGTGTTCAGGCATTTCGTATTGCACGTCAGCATTGTTGTTCTCCTTGGAATTCTGCCTCTTAATAATTGTAAACTATTCTTGATTCTTTTTAATACTTTAATATTGCCAGCGTCTGCTCAAATCTGTAAAGGTTATGTAGGTTATTGTAAGAAATTGTTAAAATATTCTACTCGTCACTTTTCTGTACCGTATGGCATCAAACACATTGTTCACAATGTGCACAACCGGATGCACATTGCAGATGACGTAGAAGGACACGGTGCTCATTATACTTTTCCCACTTACCCTTTTGGAAGATACTAAGATAGATTAAAGAAAATGCTGTAGAAGTCCTTCAAGACCTCAACAGCAGATTGCTAGACGTTTAACTGAGGTTGAGGTGAACAGACGCCCATTGGCTCCTTCTTTAACGAGGCCCTTCGTGGGCATAACGGGTGTTCGGTACCATCTGGATACGAAATCAGTCAACCTTAAGCATGCGTGCTCACAGGACGCTTTCGCATAGGCGTCACACAAGCCAACCGATGCATTGGTTTAAGCAGTAAAATATTGTGCATGAAAAACAAATTTGTTGATCAAGATGGATCTGTATGCTTTGTATTTAGTGAATTTGTCAACTTTTGTGATTAATTTGATTAACCAAAGAAGTCATCCCTTCTGAGCGTATATAAAGCGGACATGGACGACAGTTTTAGGTGTGCTCCTTTGACATCAACTTTCAGCAAGTACGTATGCCCTACTGACGAACACTATTACATATTAAGTGAGATAATCAGCAGAGTTAAGGAGGGCACTCACTGTACTTTCGATTTTGCGAACAATGCTCATGAACCCTACAAATGCACGGTCAACATAATGAGTGGTTTGTGAGCATTGTAGGGAAGAAGTCGTCCTCGTAATAGGATGATCCTTCGTATGCTTACTTAATTCATTCCCCTTTTTCCTGTGCGTTTGTAGATCCTATCATGAGTGACTAGCACTCACGTATGCTTTCCCAGCGTCTTAGCCGCTCGGCAAGAGATGAGGCTAACTAACGTTTTGACGGTGAACCCATTTCATGCCCCGTAGGTAACCCTACAATAACTTTGTTCTTCTAAGGAACCAAAAGACACCGTTAACGACTCCTTTGAAACAATACCCACGGATAACCAGCCCAAATATGAAGGTAACTTATTGTTTTTCGTTTATTTTCTTCTTCAGAAGAAGTGGTATTGACAGAGGCTAACCTTACACCCAATCTAAATAAATAAATAAATCTACATTGGGTGATCTTATTTATGTGCCAGCAGAAGTCTGACCTCTCAGCTAAACTGGATTACATTGTAGAGGCCCAACAAAAAATGCTGGGGTATCTATGGCATTTGGATGCGCTTCATCGGCAGCAGCCCTGCGCATCAGTCCCGGCAGCTGCCCAGCTGCCAGAAAATCCCCCACCACAGCAGTTACATTCAACAAAAGAATTTTACCAGCTAAAAAACCAGCTGTTAAACCAAGAGTTCCGTAATCAGATGGTTTTTTATCCATTTATTCAATAACTCAGATAGATGCTCAGACTTTTCTTCATCCTTGCAAAGTTCAACACCTTCATCCGTTTTTAACAATGGGATGGGGTCTTTATTTCGAGGGGACTTCCTTATGTAGTTGTAGAAGAGCTTCGGGTTTTCTGCTGCACGGTTTATCAGATTATTCTCGAAACTTTGGCGGGCTTTATAAACAAGGCCTTTTACACTTTTTCTGCACCTTGTACTTCGTCAGCGATTCGACGGTCTTTTCCCTTAGAGAAGTTTGCCATAGCTTTCTCTTGCGGTTTACTTCACACTTCAGTGTGGTCGTTTACCACTGGGTCCTATTGGTATCCTATTTTCGAATGAGGACAGCAGTTGGTGATAAGTCCATGTAATACCGCCTTAAATTCCAGCCAATCCTCGATAATACACCCGGTGAATATTTCATTCCAATCTAAATGGTGCATATCAATTTTCATTTGGATAAAATATCCACGCCATATGTTGCATTTGACTGTGATGCTTCGATCGGGGACAGAGAAGAATGAAGTGTGTAAGACTACGTGATAAAGTTTGCCCAGTGGAAGTAGACAGATCACAACATCGACAGTGTCAGGCGCTTTTGTAAATACAAGGTCCAAAATATTGGCTTGTTGCCCCTCGCATATTCTGGTTGGAGACAGGATGTGTAGAGTTAGGCAGCGTTTGTGTATTGCTTCTATGAGGCTTCTATGTGCTGTGTGTGTCAAGTGGCTGACCAGTGGACTGGGAGTCAGACGGCGATGTCTCCTCCATATCCCCTGATTAAGTGAATCCTGGTGTGTGCGTTATGGGAACCAGGTCGTGATTTGGCGCGCGAAGACGGGTACGCCGACCCGTAAGCCAATGCGCCCACGCCCACACCAGACAACTGACTGGCTCGGATGGTAGTCTGATTGTGGGGGTGGGGGAAGAAAGTGAGGACAACAGCTCAGTGCATTTTCCTCACTATAAACAATCTGACGCGCTTAAAACTATCAAGGTGCGCTAAAGCCGTTGCTTAGAAGGTTGCTAACTGACGGGATAACTTGTACCGCGTGGTCAGCCCAATGTGTGTTTTGTGTGGAGTGGCTGACTGGTGGATTGAGAGTTCAGGCTGCATGGGCTCCTTCTTAGTGTGACCTTTATGACACTCCCACTCCGTGGGATCCGAATTAGGTGTGGTGGTACACCCAGGGGCGGCTCAGGCCATGCCAGCCACCTACGCCCTCTTCTATCACCAGTCTTCTTGACTCTGCCTTGACACCGGGCTCAGGTGGGGAGGAGGAGAGAGTGCGGTAGCTGCAGCGCAAGGCTAATATCACATAAAACTAATTCACGTGCAATTCACCGTCCCTCTACTACCTGGTGTGGAGCATACGGAGCACCTCGTTGAAATCTACGGTCAAAATGTGTGTGTGTGTGTTTATGTGTGTTGTGCTCCTTAAACGGGCCACGTGGAAGATGCGTTGGATCAACACGGGGGCCACATAAGGGCACGGCAGGCGTTATTCGGGTTGCGCTCTGCTAACAAATGCCGAACATGGAGGTGTGGTGGCACGACTAGGGGCGGCTAGGACTTAGGGGACCCAGTCGCGCCAGCCACCTGCGTCCTCTCCCGCCCCCGGTCTTCTTGACTCTGTCTTGACACCGGACTCAGGTGGTGGAGGAGAAGAGAGTGCGGTAGATGCAGCGCAAGTCTACTATCACTTTAAATTAAATCACGCGCAAGTCACCGTCCCTGCTCAACTTTCCCATGAGCATACGGTGGATATCGTCAGACTACGACGGTCGAACTGTCGTGTGTGTGTGTGTGTGTGTGTGTGTGTTACACTCAGACCTCGCAGTTAGTCCAATGTGTGTTGTGTGGAGTGGCTGACTGGTGGTCTGAGAGTCAGGCTGCGATGGCTCCTTCTTAACGTGACCTCTGGCTATCTCACACATGTGAGATGTAAGCCGTTCAACCCCCTGTTGTGTGAAATCCTGGTTTTTGCGTTTGGGGGGCCCAGGTCGTGTACGTAGTACACGTAGACGAGGTCACCAGCAGCTGCGCCCGCTTCCGCATCAGACAACAGACCGGCTCGGACAGTGGTCTGATTTTGAGGGTGGGGGAGAGAGTGAGGTCGACAGCTCAGCGCATGTTCCTCACTATAAACAATCTGACGCGCTTGAAACTATCACGGTGCGCTAAAAGCCGTGGCTTGGAAGGTTGTCAACTGACGGGATAACTTGGACCGCTTGGTCAGCCCAATGTGTGTTTAGTGTGGAGTGGCTGACTGGCGGACTGAGAGTCAGGTTGCAATGGCTCCTTCTTAATGTAGCCTTTATGGCACTTCCACTCCGTGGGATCCGAGCCAGGTGTGGTGGCACGCCCAGGGGCGACTCCGGCCGCGCCAGCCACCTGCGCCCTCTCCCATCTCCAGTCTTCTTGACACTGTCTTGATACCGGGCTCAGGTGGGGGAGGAGGAGAGAGTGCAATAGCTGCAGCGCAAGGCTACTATCACTTAAAACTAATTGACGCGCAAGTCACCGTCCCTGCACCACCTGGTGTGGAGCATACGGTGGACCTCATCGAAATCAACGGTCGAACTGCCTGTGTGTGTGTGTGTGTGTGCCCCCTTGTGCCCCCTAAACGGGCCACGTGCAAGATGCGTTGGACCAACACGGGGGCCACATCAGGGCTCGGCATGCGTTATTCGTTTTGCGCTCCCATAACAAATGCCGAACATGGAGGTGTGGTGGCACGCCTAGGCGCGGCTAGGACTTCGGGGACCCGGCCGCACCAGCCACCTGCATCCTCTCCCGCCTCCGGTCTTCTTGACTCTGTTTTGACACCTGGCTCAGGTGGGGGAGGAGGAGAGAGTGCGGTAGATGCAGCGCAAGTCTACTATCACTTTAAACTAAATCACGCGCAAGTCACCGTCCCTGCTCAACTTTCCCATGAGCATACGGTGGACATCGTCGGACTACGACGGTCGAACTGTCGTGTGTGTGTGTGTGTGATGAGGCACCGATCGAAGTTTAATTCTGAGCCTGGTGCCAATCGATATTCGGAGCGTTAAAGTTGCCCATATTCATGACTTCGGATCGACTAGCGAACGATTCTAAATCGTCTATCAGACTACTGTCTGACTGCGGAACCTATTTCGGTGGTCGGTAGACCGTAAGGAACTCAAGTGCTTCGGAACCCAGGGTTCTGATGGTAAGCTAAATGGCTACAGTTTCGTACGCAAGATTTTCCATTTTTTCTGACACGAACAGGCCATGGGTGAAATAAGTCAGCACACCCCCAACTTGACGTCCTGCTCTATTCCTGCTGAATAACTGAAAACCAGGGAGAGCAACTTCACGATCGTCCACCTTTGTGGTCTTTCACGTTTCAGTTATGGAGATGAAATCTGGTGAAGTTTGGCATACGTATACCTTCAGCTCATCTTATTTAGGGAGCAGGCTTTTGACATTGGTATATATACATTTTAGTTTATTTGCGTGTTTCAAGCCAGCTATGTCGTCCTTTTCATCATTTGCGGCAGCTGGACCGAAAAACGCACAGGATGTGTCCATATTCAAGAAGCTTTGCGTATTTCCGCAAAAGAACTTGATTTTGTGCAGATGGTTGCATTGGATTAGTTGCCCGACCGTGAGACTTTCTTCGGAATGACAGGCGTCCTCCACAGAAGGGGCTTTGTACTCGAACAATCACTCCGTTCCTTATTACCAGTCTTTTCTCTCCCTGGTCTTTCAAGTTCTCCAATTCCGCTTTTAGCGCTCGTCATTTCATTCTCTCTTGGACGGAGTAGTCCGGTTTTTAACAAATACCCCTGTGACCAGAAATTCCCTCTGCTGTTCACTCGAGTAGAAGGTCACTCTGCAGTTTGTTTTCAAAAGTTACCTTTAAAGGCCTTGATTGATTTCTTCAAAAGTTTGCGTTATCTTTATTATTTACTCGAAAAAGTTTAAAAAATCATATTTTTTCCTCTTCTCTTATTATTTAATCAAAATCTCCAGCAAGGCAATTATATCATCATTTACTGTACACCTGGAGTTTTCATTGGTTGATTCACGAAGCCTATGGACGATTATGCATTGTAACCTGTCGACAGCACCTCTATCCAGGAGTTCTATCGAATAATTTGTCTGGCTGATGTTCGGGCTTCCCTAATACTATCTTCAGCGCCATTTGCTTGGGGAGTCGTAAGGGAAGGTACTTCCGCTGTGGATCCACATTTTGTCGTCCTTTCGGTGAGCGACAGCCCCTCTATATTTACTTCTGACGAAGCGCGTGTTGTCTGGAGGATGATTTTCGTTAATCTTTATCTGCGGTTTTTCGTTTGGCTCGTGCATTGATTTATCTTATTCAAATTTCATTTTGTACCTTAAAGTTGCTATTCTGGAGAGTTTGACATCATGCCCTTCAGACTATTGAGACCCATCCCTTTAGACCACATTGTCAAGTTCTGGGGATTTGTTGTATAGATCGCCTCGAGCTCTACTCCGTGTTATCCTATGCGTAGATGCTGGCAATCGATCCTCCAAAATGAGAGTCTATAGTATAAATTTCTTTATAATCTCGAGTTCTTTCTCCAGTTTATTTAATTTCGAGGCTAGCGTTTGAAAACCGACACAATAGTTTTCCCTGTACGTTGACCATAACCAATTTTTAAGGCTTTTAGTGTGCTCCGCCGATCGTATGGCAAAAGCACAGTCAGGTGTGCGTCGTTCTTGAAGGATTAGGGTAGCCGGCTCGATCCTGCCCTGCGCTACATTTTGCACTTAAATTTCAGCATTCACCATTTTGCACAAATAGAGTATATCCAGAAGAAAAAAACGTAAGATCTGAACTTTTCGTCCTATGTTCGAGGCTGTAAACCTTTTACGTCGTTATGCAATTAGATAGTGACTTTATAAGTTGAATACTTTTGTCCTAATACGGTTGAAGATCAATTCGGAAGAGAGATCTTTATCAAGTTTGTTCGAACTATGATGCATTCAACAGACTCAGCTTCGTAGGGTAACTCAGTCTTTGCAGAAGTTGCTTGTGTCGGTTCGCAAACAGCAGAAACAAAAATAGTACAATCGCTGGAAGTCCGTGTTCTGCGAAAATCCCATTGAAAATTTGTGAGGAGGAAGTTATCGTTGAGTGGCATCCAGTTCATCGTACCGGAACGCTAATAGAGCGTACAGTAAACCAAAATTCTTAAAGAAAATAAATTCCTCAAAGGTCAGAAATTTGCACCTAAATGCGAAACACGTGGTCATTAGGTTAGGGTTGAAGTTAAGGGTTGGTGGGTTAGTTTTAACGTTTGCGTTTGCAGTAGGCCTACGATTAGGTTTAAAAAGTTAAGTTTAGTGGTTGTGCTATGGTTATAGTTAGGGCTATGCTTTCAGCTAACGTTTGAAATAGGGGGCATTGGTTGTGCCAGTGTAAGGTTTAACCTTCTGATTAGGACAATGGCTTGCGTATCAGTTTGATCTAGCGACAGTTTTACTGTACGTTGGCTGTAATTTTAGGGTTTGGGTTAGGACTGGTTGTTGTTTTAGAAATTGGACAAGGGTTCGAGTTAGAGAAATAGGTAAGGGCTTAGTGTTACAAATCATTGTCATTATAGCAAGACCACTTGCCCGATCCTGGAGGTTATGTTGACTGATTTCCTTCTCCACATGTTCATTTGCTTCAAAAACGACAACCTACTTCATCTATACAACTTTCAGTTTTGAACTTGGTTACAGGTGGCATGCCGTCATAACCATGCCTTCTATTATATTGGCAAAGGCGTACCCCTACTGAATAAGCTTCATTAAACCTTTTATCTGCCCACAACATACCAGAGGCACATTTTCTGTATTTTAAGAGTGAAATGCAATCCCTGTGACACTGTGGAGTATAGGCTTGCTTAACACTATCTCTCAAATGATGCTAAGTAGGTCGTACACAACTGTTTCCCGTAGAGATCTCCTGCAATATCCCATGAAATATCGCTTTATTGGCCTCCTTTCGTGTAATTTCGATCAGAAGGTTTCAGTTACATAAATGTCTACTGCTACCGATGTATCCCTGTGCTGTCCAACATCTTTACTGACAATAAAAATGACCCTTCATTTTAAAAATCCGCCAGTCGCAGCTTGTGAGGGGCACATACTTACCACAGTTTGACGATTTTCAGAACAAATGGCTCATATTTGTCATTCTCCTGTTTGTTAAAGATGGAAATAAATTCAATTTTTACTATTATTTTTTTATTTTAAAAGGAAATATGTTGCTAGAGGGCCATATTCTCACTAATATAGACATAATTTAATCTCTCATAAAATAATCTGATCGATCTGTGCAAAGATGTTGAAATTTCAGCCAAAAAATAGGTGGACTTACGGTGGAAAGCATTGCGTGTTACGTCCACAGCCCCAACACATATTTTCCTATTGTCTCTGTGGTGATCACTACGCCGATTCGGGGTGTTGCCTAACAAAAAATATAGCCAGTTCTTCCAGCTGTGGTAGTTTATGGTTCGAAGGTCTGCTTCGCCTCCAGCTTCGTGCATTCTACTAGTTTTGCTTGTGTTTGCGTCCTCATAGTCTCCCGGCAGCGCTTCACCGATGGAGGTCATTTTCCACGCCTTTCACCAAGAAAGTTCTGTCCCACTGCTGATTTAGTGGCCACATGTCGGTTTAGGTTTCATGAACTAAAACACCAATCACATTTTCACTTGGATGTTAGTACCGCCGACTAGACCATCACCAGAAGACTTTTTACTGAGCGTGGCGGTCATTTCTGCCTTCATGTTCGGTGCGTGAGGTTTTTCTCCTATTTTCGCATACCTAATTTTTATCGTACATTGTCCAGCTTGGAGACTTGCAGGTCATTTCAATTCTGTATTAACACATTAAGGCTTCTTTAATTGATTCATAGACAGGGGCCTTGTGTTTGTTTTGGATAACCATAGATCATGGTATTTGAAAAAAATTCAGGGGTTTGCCAGGAATGTAAACTATTTTTTCTCCAGGTTGCAAAACATTCGGTCAACAGCAGTTTTAATTCCGTTGCATAACAGGCGTGCATTGAACTACTTAAAAAATACTCAACTGCGTAGCGTATTAAACGCATAAGCAAACATTATCCCAATTAAACTTCTACCGGCTTTAAAAGCCGCAATCGCAATAATTCTTGCTAGTAGTAAGGCACCTTCTAAAGAAGAAATTCTGGGGATCTAAAAGCTAGACATACTACAAGCATTTTTGGCTATCAACTTCGACTCTGCTATCTTGTAAAATGGCTCTATTGCAGCAGCTTATATTATGAAGGAAGACACTAGATGCTACGACTTTCAGGCCCGGTTCCACATAAGAAAAGAACACGATGGGACGCCAGTTGGGAGAATAGTGTATTCTGTACAGAAAAGGGTTAGATTAGGTTAGCAGCCGGGCGAGCGCACGTCCGGTTCCACGTTCACGGCGCTCAAAGTGTCTAGCCAATGGTGAGGAAATGCGTGAGTCAACCTTGAACGTGATTGGCCGGTTTGGATAACTGGGATTGGCAAGGACCAGGCTGTCCTTGGGGCGTACGTGGTTGTAGTCCGGAGAGGTTCAGCATTGCAGCATGCGCGTGCAGTCGGCCAATATAAATACACCACCATGATGTATGATTTCCAAATTCAAGTGAGTTTCCGATGTTTTAGAAAATGATTTTGTTGCAGCAGCTATTAGGAAAGACCCTAGCCGCTCCGGTTTCATATGAGAAGAGACGAAGTGGGACGCGAGTTGGAAGGATACTCTATTCCGTAGAGTGAAACCTTCAAGACTGACACACACTTGAACCTTCGCACCCACGAAGCCGTTCCTGCCCTCGTCCAGTTTTTAAACTTGTTCCAACCCCTTCTACTATATCTTTCTACAGAATAGAGTGTCGTTCCAAACTGGCGTCCCACTTCTTCTCTTCTGCCATTTACTAAGGCAACTCAACCACTCTCGGCAAACCCGTCATCCAGATCTTTTTTATTTTTTCCTCTGGCACGCACCCTGAGATACCGTCAGTATTTTTCAGTAAACGCTATAGCAATCTAGAATAAACTATCCAGAAGTATCAAAATTCAGCAAAGCAAACCTTTGTTTACTAGAGCAGTCACTAGTTTTCTACATTCAGGACAAATTCCCCGAATTGTGGGTGCTGACTTGATGGAAGCTTTCTTCCGTTCGGATGGCATTTGCGGACACTGAATACTTTGCCAGACTTTATGCTGAGGGCAATATTGCTGGCTCTACAGTCCAGAATCGGCTTATTCCTCAGTCGACAGTGAGCAACCGTTCGCCGACATAACTGCTGCTGGTGCAGAATACCGGATCCATAACAATAAAAGGGCAAAGACTACACCGTGTTCCTGTGTCTACCCTTCCTCGTTCCGAACTTTCATCTATTCAATAAGCTGCAGTTTTTCTCCTGAAAAAACTTTAAAGAACGATCAGGAGTTTTTTGACTGACAGCTCGACCGCCTACTGTAAATCCGTTAACCGCATGTTCTAAATCGAATTATACACTTTCATTTCTTATGAACATAATAAATACATAAACATTTGACTGTATTCTATACCACATTCATAAAGATTTCTGCAGTTTTTTTCCTATCATATATGACTACTTCTGTGATTCGACCCCAGCGACACAAAAAATAATTTTGTCAACAATTCTTTTTATAATTTCCATAAACCTATAAATATCTAATGCCACCAACTACAGCATCAACATCAAGTTAGAAATCAACAAATTTTTTGCATATCGCATAAACACAATACATGCATATATTCACCATAATCATAAATATTTAATCCGTTCCTTCCTATCACAACCATCAGTTGGCCTCCCAAAGAAAAAAAATAATTTCAGCAACACATAATGAAATAATTGAACAAACTTCCAATAATCTTAAATTTCCCTTTTTATTTTAATATCATAGCCATCATTTGCCCTTTTTGACACTTGAAATAATTTCAGCTAAAAGTAATACCGCAATTTCAATAAAAATGAAGAGATCTTAATACACCGATTCCATGATCACAACCCGTTCGAAAAAATAACAGATTTTTCAATGTTTCATGTTGTAAACACACAATATATGTAAAAATTTACTATGATCATAACTAATTTATATCTACCTTCCTGATCCGATCGCAGCTATCAGTTGACCTATCGGACACCTTAAAATAAGTTAAGTAAAAAATATTGACAGAAATTCAAAAACGCCCGATGATCATAAAGTTCCGTTTTACTATTCTTATCATAGCCATGAGCTAAACTTTCTATTGCTAAAAATAGTTTCATCAATAAATATAAGCATGACTTAACTGAACCCATTATTGTCTGCTACATACAAACATGCTCTTTGTGCGCTTAATGTCCACGACTCGGCTCAGTGGACACCAACATTATTTCAGCAATTATCCCAACAGTAGCGAATACTTGAGCAAAGTTACTAACATTTTGATGGTATATACCATCAAGAAGCGTCCAGAGATTAATCGTTGGTGATTTTTTTTCTAATCGAGATCAGTCAGCAAGCAATATCATATTATCAAACACAATATAATGACTGGCTGGTGGCATTGAAATTTTCTTGCAGTTGAACGGTGCATGCCAATAACCCGTTTCTACCTTTTAAGAGATCGATTCAACTAACCATAACTAATCGCCGAACCACACAACAAAACGATGTGCTTGGAGGCACTTAAATCTGATTGGATGCAATGGACAGTCGAAAAGCCCACGATTGACTCTACTACTGTCGAAGTTGCAATCAAAAATCCACAATTAACAGATTATTATTGACCCAAAAATTCTTAACTCCAAACCTTAATTTTAATGCTGTTAAGTTATTTATTTTCATATTTTGCTATTACTGTGCATTTAAAAACAGGTTTTATTTTTTACTTGAAACACAATCCTTGATTTGCAAACTTTTAACCAAGCCTAAAACCAAAACAAAGCTGAAGGGGCAGCAGAAAGAAGGTGCTTGTTTTACGTTTCTTCCTGTGTTCTAAGGAGATTGACGGTGCTCAAGAGATGCTATAAATATATATAAACCTATTATGATTATGACGAGAAAAACATTATTGATCAGAAGTCTTAGTTTGTACTCCGTGTCTGTTTAAATGTATTGGCCCGATGATAATTTATCGTAAGCAGGCGTATGCTCACCAACTAGTCTTAAAAATATTTTTATCATATAATAATACATACTTATTGATAAATAAATGGGATCTTTTTTAATGTCGTTATTTAACGAAAAATTGGATCGAAAGGGATCTGATGCCAACCACCGGAAAGTTCGTGTTCTTAATCAAAAACTAAAAATATAGATGGTATGAACATAAAAACATAATAAAAATTTGGCTGTGGTCTATACCACATTCATAATAATTCCCGATATTATTGTCATATCACATATAGCCATGATTTGACACCATCACACAAATAAAAAATTTCGGCAAAAATTATTCAAATATTTTCATTAAACCTATTAATACCTGACGCGACCAATTAAAGGATCAATATAATTTTAGAAAAAAACATAACGAAACATAATCATAAATATTATATCTTTCCCTTTCTTATCACTGCTATCAGTTGACCTACAAGGCACATAAAAGAATTTAAGCAAATCATTGACGCAATTAAGCACCATTGCCTTTCCGACCTAAACAAATTATTCAAGAAATAATTATAACCCTAACGATGATAAACCTATGGAGGTATGACTATACGAATTCCATCGTCAACACCGGGTTAGAAACAAAAATAATTATTTTTTTGTATTTTGCATAACGTATAATATCATTCGATTTTTTATTCACTAACGACGCCGCCAAGTTAAGAACGAGGGAATTGGGTGAAAAATAAGTTACTGACATCGAAATAAACAAATATTTGAGTGTAGCCCGTTACAATTAGTAAACACCAATTTAAAAAATACGAAGAAACGCTATTTAAGGAAATGCGTATAAAATCGAAAAAATATAGAAAGTTTTGCATAAATAAAATTTGGCTAAATTACACAATGCCTGAATCTACAAGTTCGAGCACATTGTTTGAAATTGGTTTCCGGTTTCAATTACTTTGAGCGTAATCTTTTTAAAGTTAAACCTTCGTGTAAAAGAGAACTTGGTTTCAAATTACTTGCGATAGGATTGCCGATTCTCTAAGTTTGCGAGTTAATAACTTGAATTTCATTAATCTGTGGCTGTCAAAATATTTCTTTACTGTTGATTTTTCCACGTCCCGGAGGTTAACTTTAAGTGAAGAACCGGCCTTATCCTTTTTCTTTCTTAAAAATCTACAAGCATACAACGACTCACCATTTGTTGTGATGTGTTCCGGGATTGAGGGCGGATTCGAGCCGCACACAGCAGGCACGGATTCGTAAGACAGGTGAAGGATAAGGCCTGCTCTATATTATTTCGTTGTCATTCGTTCATTTTATAAAGATGGTTTTCAGTTGTTGTTTAACATATGAATCCGCATAGGCGATTGGCTTTTAGGGATTCAATTGCATGGTTTTCTGCAGCTATCATCTTTTGTTTCCATTGTTGTTTAAAGGTCATGGCTTTATTTAACTTGCCGAATAATTTAACATAGGGGTCGTGCTGATGTTTTTTATAATTTTACGTTACGTTGACAGAAATTGTGGTATTTTAAGATTCTTACACGGTTAGCATACTTATACTAGGGTATTTGTTATAAAGATTGGGGAAGAATAAAGAAGATAAATATCTTCTGTTGGGGGGATGTAATAAGGAGGTGTGGGCTCCAGTCTAATGATCTGATATAGCTATTTATTGATTTCCGGTCTAGTTTTTGAGGATTTGCGTGTCTGATATGAGTATCCTGTGCTGGATTACATTAAATGGGAACATCGTTTTTATGGTTATGTGATCACTATTAAACGTTATGTTGTCAAACTGCTTTCGTATGGACCAAATATCATTGGTGAAAATAATTTCGAATATATTGTTTCCTCGGGTGGGTTTATCAACTAGTTAAATCCAGCTGAAAAATGAAATAAAAATAAGATTTCATTATGTTTGGTTTGGCTAGGGTGCTCAATCCAATTAATTTCTGTGCGGTACAAATAAACTTTACCTATCTTATATTATTTGTTTTTGTTTGATACTTTGTGCCTTAAGTCGGTAACGCAAGTTTCATCAATTTTATGGTCAGGGGTAAAGTAGAGACACCCAATTATTACATTTTTTGTTGTTATGATTGTACATCCTGGCAAATCAAGCTTCTCCAGTGAAAAACACATTTGGAATATCAAGAGCACTTTCTTCAAATGGAGATTTGAAAAAGATCGAAAATCATTTACCTTGTTTATTTAGGCAGTCCTGTTTACAGAAAGTGTTGTTTACGATGTATTATTATTAATTAGATATAAATTAATTTGCTCATGTTTCAGTGATGCAAATGATATCTGATTTATATATTTCTATAAAGGTTTTGGGAAAAGAAATTTTATGAACTATCGATTTTGCATTGATTAAAGATATGCTGTACTCCAAAAAATGACTTTAACCCTTTAGGACATAACCGAAGCCATTCACCATTTTCGTCAATCTTATTGTCATGGATCACATGGCTTTTTGGTCAATATTATAAAGGCGGATACGAATGTTATTTTTTCGGGCATTCTGCGTAAGATGTTTAATATAGTTCTTGAAAGTGAAACCTTTCCCAGTGTGGAAAAGAAATCGCACATGTTGCCTATCCCGAAACAAGGCAAAAAACGTCACTTGACTAATTTCAGCCAATGAGCACACTTTCTGCAGCTGCAAATACCGTGGAAACGTTGATAAAATATAAGATTATACCTCAATTAACCGATACAAAAACCTTCTGAGTGGGCCCAGCATGGGTTTGCCAAAACAAGGTGTTGTGACACTTGTAAAATATCGTTCTTTTATCACGTTTTGTAACCTAGGGACAATGAGTCTGCACTTGACATAGTCTATTTCAGAGTTCACTAGGGCCTTTAATCGAAATTACCATACCCTTCTTCTCCTGCAACTTTCCTCTTTTGGTTATTGTGGTAAACTGCTGCAATTGATATCTTCTAACCTGAGCTCTGGTACACAATTTTGATAATATCTTTAATGGTAGCTCTAACTCCGCACGTGTGAGGAGCGGAGTTACTCAGGATAGTGTGCTTGGTCTGCTCATATTTTTCTTTTTGTCAATGATATATCAGGTTTATTTCAGAATATAAGGCCCTTTATGTTGGCCCACAATTTTAAAGTTTCCTATTGAAACAAGCTGGCAGATCACAACACCACGCTTGAACTCCTAAAATAAACGATTAAACGGCCTTTGCCCAGTGGAGTAGCACAGGGCACCTTTCCAAAACACCGTTATAAATGTTGACGACGACTTTCAGTGTCATCTACGCATAGGTGGCCATAATCTTAATAAGCCTAAAGTTGTAAAAATCTGGGATATATAATATTTTTAAGGTCTTAATCTTTCAGAGCATCGTGCCCTGATTGTATCCAAAGCACTCAGAATTACCAGGTTTATCTTCCAAAATTTTGAAACTTACGATATTAGACTCCGCCTTTATAAAAGCAACTTAAGGCCTGGTCTTGAATACTGCTCGTTTCTATTAAGCCATCTATGGGCTATTGGATGAAAGAAAATATAATTGGTCGAACATGTCTGTACTAAAAGAGTTTTATCCTCAGAGCACTGTAATCCGAATAAAGCAATACGGTGTGGGCTTAAACTCATTGAGCCTTTATGTGTTTTACCTATTACAGACAAGAGTCTGTTTACTTTTTA
Organism: Schistocephalus solidus; assembly: GCA_017591395.1. NCBI lineage: Eukaryota > Metazoa > Platyhelminthes > Cestoda > Diphyllobothriidea > Diphyllobothriidae > Schistocephalus > Schistocephalus solidus. The sequence goes on from WEDG01002214.1 coordinate 29,056, forward strand.
AGCTTTTGAACAATCGTATGCCCGATCAGCTTACCACTCTAAGACCACTTGACCACTCTCGACGAAGCAGTCATCGCAATATCTAGTTAGTTTACCCATATGCTTGTACAGTTTAGTCTCTTCAGATAATTTTGGTCGATGCAATAGCAATACGGAATAGAAATACAGAAAATCCTGTGACATTTCTCTTTGTTTAAGAAATTTCTTTTTAGGTTTTGCATTCAAACCACTTCCAGGAATTCTGGGTATATACTCGGACGAATCTGTCTTTCAGATCGACGGAGTGCATGGCATATAAGACTGATTGCCGGTTTTACCTCAAGGTTGATAGGGGTGTCTCTGCAAGGTGTTACTGGTGCACTCCATGGCAGAGAGGAAGAAACTGTTCCCGGATGCATTCTTGTCTGTGGCTGTAAACACACAGCACTCGTGTAAGTTTCTTCTCATCTGTCATCCCACGGGCAGCAATATTTTCCGCTGAGTTACATAATGTTTTACAAATGAGTAATAAACATTTACCCTCAGTAGTTGTTTAACAGCTACCGTGATCCCATCTGCATATTTCGTCTGCTATTGCCTGAATGCCGGCAGTAAATACAACAAATTTAATTGTCCTTGACACCCGAGGATCCCAAGTTTGTAAAACCAGTGTTGTAATGAAAATTAGGAAAACAATTTCTTTTGAAAATTAATAAGCTCATTTTTATCTTTTTAATGGAGCGTTTTCAATAAATGTTTGTCTTATTCTAATTTTGTAAACGCACAAGAGAGTGTCCGAATCTAATCTCTTATTTTGAGGTACAATTTCAATCTTCTGCCTCTTCCGTGGTACGTTGTCTTACTCATTTATAGTCAGACGTACACAACCATTGTCTTGAGAAGCTTGGCGTACGCCATCACAACGAAAAGTGGTGGTAAGTAATCGGGTCTGTAATATATGAACGTTTACAATTCTTATTATTGGCGTGATAAAACAAAGTAAATGCACAAAAGTTTATTGCAAACTCTGTTGGAACATAACCTTATTTATTTTCAAAACATACTTTTTTAAACTAATTCTGCCATCGTTTTTTCGGAAACAATGTGAGATCTCAAACCTGCAATCACCTGAATCTCGTTAAAACATAATACAATTTACCGTTCTCATAGAGATTTGTTCCACGTTTTTCAGGCTGATATTAATATTGCTTCAAAATATTGTGCAAAAAACAAAATGTTTTGAAGCGTAGCTTTTAAAAGCCTAAGAAAATTACTGGCAAATTAGAAACGTAGGATTTTCGAATCTCCGGATTTCCGCATCTAGCCCCGTTTTTCAATCTATAAACCGATTTGAAACGAAATCTGTATTATGTAACAGCTTTGTGTGCATCAACTTTATACGTCAAACAGAAACAACCCCTTAAAATACGTGCACTGCTATCACCTAAATTCGGATATAGGCATTTCATGAGTAAAGCTATCTACCGTACGTCAAATAATAGCCAGTCAGGCTGTGAGTTTTGCCATTTTTGGCATTTTTAGGCATCCGATGTTTTTAATACGAAAAAAATACATTTTACAATTTAGTTTCAGAGTAAATGTTGTAATTTTCATAAATTCTGACTACTCCGTAACTCATGTAACCTGAATAAGGTCTTGTAGCCGAATAATAACTGAAATGACAGACTGGATGTTGACATTTCGTTTATATTTGTTGTGAAAATTTTAACTGCTTTCGGAAGTTTTTATACAAAAACGTAGGTTTTTAGATACATCGCCTGTTCAACGCCGTCAATCTCTTTTCGAACACACAAATAAACCTAAAAAGCTTCTTTATTATCATGCCAATTTAAATTTTGTATTGGTTTTAAGCTTGGTCAATAGTGTGCGAAATGAGGAGTTTGCTTTAATTAAAAAAACTGTCTTCAAAGCCATAGTAATAACAAAATATAGAAAAATAAATAAAAATGCGTTATAAGAATAAATGTTTCGTGTAAAGACATTTTTGGGTTAAATATAATCTCTCAACTATGAATTTACGAGTGATCCTGTTATTGGTTGCGATATTCTTGAGAATTATTCTGCAGCCTAATGTGCAGATGGTATAAGCGTAACATTCGCTCATATTATGTCGCCAATGAAGATCCTTATGTTCTGGTTTCATCTTAGCCGTTTATTAAGGAAGATGAATCCCGGGAAAGGCAAATACGCTAAATAAGCCCAGAGTTATTTGCGGGTTGGCATTCAAGTTGTAAGTTGTTAGAGGGCATCGGTGGAACTAAAAACCCATAAGGAAATAAATATGCCCTGATGAATTAAAAAAATCTATTGAAAAATAAAATTGCCATTCCATAAGGAAATTTTTGTTCCAGATGCTGAGACGTTACCATCCAAATATTCCTGCAGACACGTTACTAAAAGTGCATATGATCTGATAACTTCAGAGCTGCTTTGATTGCTAATTTTGTTAGGCACTTCCGAAGGTTAACATCTGACTGTTACGGAATTGAAGAATTAACAAATCAAAGTAAGCAGTTGGAGGCGTGAATGGCTGATTGGCTGATACCAACGATACTCTAGAAAGCACCATTTAAAACAAATGAGTTGAAGGCCATGAATTGAGGAAAACTTCCGAGGTGCTCTTCCACACAGAGATTGCAAATTATTTACACCAGCTGGCCACCATGAGTAAGCTGTATGAGCAGGTTGGTTTTAAATTCGAAAATAAGTGGACAATTTACTAAAAAACGGTTTTCCTAAGGCGCAAAAAATATTTTGCGGTCTGGATTTGGAAAACATTATGACAAATTTGGGTCTGCACATTGAAGATATTCTTGTTGTATTCTAAATTCGAGATTAAAGCCGTAATCCTCATATTAACGCTATACCTGAATTCCCCGGAACTGGACGCAAACTTGCATGCATTGTAGGTGCTTTCATTTCCCGTGTCCTGATTAGGCGGCCATAAACATCTTGCTTAACGCAGCTTTTTAGTGGTAGTGATAGCAGTAGTATTGGTAGTTGTTGCGGTTGTGGTAATCATGATGTCGGTGTTAGTAGTAGTGGTGGTGCCCCCTAAATGGGGTCAAAAATCAGGATGCAGCAGACGTTATTATTATTATTATTATTTTTTTAAAAAAATGAACTCTCATAACAAATACCGAGCATGGGCAGGTACGCGTGGAAACGTGGTCACGCGTAGGTGCCGGCTCATGCCACACCATCCACTGTTGCCATTTATGGTTATGGTGGGATATGATTCACCTGCGACCAACTCCGCCTCCGGTCTCTGTTGACTATGTCTTGACACCGGGCACATGCGGCTTAGGCAAGAGTTAACGTGAGGTAGGTGCCATGCAAGTCCTTTATCACTTTAAACTTATTTGTGCACAAGTCACCGTCCCTGCACCACCCTTCTGTGGAGCCTACGGTGGACATCCTCGGATAACGGTTACTTTGTTTCTGTTCTGTTTATTATGGGAAGGATAGGCAAAGGATATAACAGGATAGCCATAAACACATTAGTTCACTTAGAAAAGTTAAAATGTGCTTTACGCGATAGCCAGTGGAAAATAAGCAGCTGTTGGCTAATTGAAAAGAGTAAACCTTAACGTGATCTCACATATTAGGATAAGTATTTGTACATGCTATTTCATTAAAAAGAATCTGCTAAATGAGGCATAAGCAATGAGTTTGAGATAGTAAGAAACTCGATTTAAGAGTAACTGAAACATAGACAGTAGTATTATAATAATAAACTTATTTTATATTATTCAAGACTACTAAGCTCAAGTAGTAATAAAATGAGAACTGCTATAATGGTCCAGTTTTTCTCAAAAATCTCAAATAAAGTAGCCCTAACAACATCCATAGGTTGAACTTTCAGAGAACTTGGAGAAGAAGAACATGTGTTTGTCCAGTCTGGCCCCAGTCACACGTAGTTAGTTCGTGATTGATGCTCATGAGAAGACGTCTCCTGATAACAGGCAGCAGTTTTGGCTGCGCACGATACGGAATGTGTGTACTAGGTCAATTCGTGGCTGCCTGTAATTCGAGGGAAAAATATCAGGATAAAGTTAACCGGTTTTCATTGTTAATGAGCCCTGTCTAGTAAAATGATAAGTTGCACGCTTCTGAAACTTAAGAGGTTGCTGTGGTTCTTTAAGTTTCGTGGTAGCAAAGCTTGGATAGCAAACTCCAGTTGCGGCCGAAAAAACGTTGTAAAGCCTTTGGTAAAGCAGTCATTATCAAAGGCAGAGTAAGCCCGCTTGACAAGGTACAGAACTGATATCGCAAACTTGATAACCTTTAATAAATCTAGCGAGGGTAAAAGTGACGTCCTGATCCACATTCGCAAGTCATTTTGCGCATCCACTTCTTACAATGGTTTACCATTCAGACAGATATGTTTTATGTTCAAAGAGCTTGTTCTGCCGTCTTGTAGAAAAGTGTAGTTGTTTTCATTGAAATGGAAAAGCATATCCTTTGAAAATTGTTGAATTCGGTTAAGTTCGCCTGCAAATGCTTGACAGCAGCTGCAGTTCGGATAACCTATCTTAGGTTTTTATCATCTACAAGCATTTTGACATCACAATCCATTTCATTGAAGCAGTCATTAAAGTACATACTGAACTGAGAATTGCTAAGATTGGAGCCCTGGGGAACAACAAGTTCAACGTCGACTGCTGGTTACCGACCTGAACCGTTTGAGAGCGGCCAAATACGAAGCTTTGGATCCATTGTAGAAGATTATACCAAATGCCAGTTCGGTTGAGTTTGTGCACGAATCAATAATATGGGACACGATCAACGGCCTTCTTAAAGTCAACATAGACAATTGGCACAATATTTCCTTCATAAGCTGCCCAAGTCAAATTTTCCAAACAATAAAGCAAGTGTGTTACGCAAGAAATACAGCTTCGAAATCCATGCTTCCCATCGGGTCATAGTGTATGCTGCTCTTAGCATTGCAGAAGCTCTCAGTGTGCCGAAAATCCATGATTTTGAGGCAGATTGGGGTGAGGTTAATTTGACGTTTATTATTTGAGGAGGCACTGCTGTCACTTTTATATTGTGGTGTGATTTGTGCAAATTTCAAGTCGGCAGTTAACATTTCGGCTACGAATAAGGTTTGGAAAAGCATGGAAAATGGTCAAGTTAGTTCAGCAGAGCGTTCTTTTTCTATCTTTGACATTAGTATATCTGGACCCTGCGATTAAGTCCGATTTAGAGCTAGCAGCTCTTTATGAACATGTGCGTCGTCAGAAGATACAGACTCTATTGTTGTGCCATCACCAAAGTCGTTTGTCAGGGGTGTTAATGCAGATTAACTCGTAAAGACGGATTAACAAAATTTTGAAAGGTGCTATTCTTTTTCTGCAGCCTCAATAATCTCTTGGTGTTCGCTAGGTTTTTGCAAGGAAATGGCGTCCATGTTTCACGTGCTCCTTTTAAATTTATTAAAGAATAACTTCTGATTTTCCACTGTACGTTTCGACTAGTTTTTCCAGAAGTCTTAAAGTTTCCTGCGGATAAGCCGTTTTTCTTTGTTTCTTTGTGCTCTGTATGTGGTTATGGACACAGATTTCCCATCAGCAAATGATTTCTTCCACAAGATCCCCATTTTTCACTACATTTTTGAACGTTTGAGTCAGCCACTGGCGTCTTTTATCCAATCAGTTGCGTATAATCGGACAGTGGTTGCTGCGGAGAATATACAATAACTCAAACATTCCTAATTTACGGTCACATTAGCGGAAAAATCTGATTCCTTTTTCAAGTAGTCGAGTTCAAAAATGCATTTCATCGAAATCACTACGCCATATATTTATTCTATATCTGGAGGCTTCTTCAGGCAGAAAAAAACATTAAAAATTGCCTGTGAATTAATGCTTGGTAACGTTGACCTAGGCGACGTGGAAATCACAAGTCATTAACAATATCCAGCGCTACCATAAACAACAAATCCAAGTAGTTTAACTGATGTCTCTCCCACCCTCTCGATAAAATGAAGACGTGCTGAGTGACGAATGAACTCAGTGCCAGATCCAATAAACGTCAGTTAAAATAAAATTTTAATCCGCGTGCTTATACAGAACTCTTGTCAATGAGCCGTGCATTAAAATATCTAACTATCAAACTAGCAGTTAAAGCGTTAAATATTTCTAGCTCTGATTACAGGTGAGCGTCAGCCTTTGATTCAAATCTTGGCTGTCGGTTAACGGTCAGGACGTAAGGGATGTGTATTATCGGCACGTTTATATTAATCCAAATAATTTCAGAGCAGCATGCAAACAGTTCTGATTTTTTTGGCACAAGGAGTATGTGTATTACAAAGGTAAAAACTACACCTGCCTTTAGCCAATTCCAGTCTTTCTAAGTAGATGTTAGTTTGGTATAGTTAACTCACGGTCGTTTAGGTGCTAGTACAACAATGTTTCTGTCAAGAAACTTACATCTCGTTATCAAAAACAGACATGAACCTTACCCTTTTTTAAATTTCATAAAATGCTGTACGCATTGCTTCCAATGAATTGTAATTTCCGGTTTAATGGACATGTGGTTGCGATGCGGGTCGAGCATTCAGTGAAGACCTCTACTGCGTGGCCATCCATACGGGACCCGCCTAATAGACCAATGGTGGAGACTGCCCCACTTGGGTGTTTTAGATGGACAAATTGCACTCACCCTTACTGAGGCACTTTCTCAGTTCTGGAAATAGTATGCAACGTTTCAGCCTTCATGCTGGTGAGAAGTACCGTTGCTGCACTAGGTAAACAGCCATACGAACTGCAGTAATGGGAAGTACGTTAAGCACATGTGATTCAGAGAGATTCACCATTTTTAAAACAAAAGTCAACAATGATTAGAATAAACGACGAACAATGAAAGAAACAGTGAACAAGACTTAAACGGTTAAATCGGGTGCGGAGTTTCATAAGCCGCATATTTAAGAAGAAAATCTAGGAGAAAAAACTGATCCTCTAAATGTAAAAGCTACAGTTGATGTGATTGGTACGAAGTAGTGGGATAAAACTCTTATGCTGCTGACAATATATGGAGGTGCAGAACGCTCCTTGTCAAGGGAGATATATAATGATAGCCAGAACTACTGTTTTTAACCATCGAGGAGGTGAGAAAGAAGGACATCATCGAAAAAAACAGGGTCAAACCAAAGAGAAGACATTATATTTAACGAGATCATCACCTGATGCGACCTTACTGTCTGCAGATTCGACCAAAAAGGTGGCGAAAACATCAGAACCTGCCATGATCATCAACATATCCTGGCGACCATACTTAGGGTTTAAAAAACGGAGGAACGTATCAAGGTTTTCAACAGTTGCCAATGATGGCTGAAGAAGGAGTGGGACGAAAAAGTGTCTACGAAGATTGACTTTGCAAAGGAAAATGAAAATATATTTTGAATTTATTTTAGTATCAAGGAAAACGCCTCAGATCCCAGGAGGACCCTTTTTAAAGTCCAAACTTTGCGAGTTTAAAAAGAAAAGGGACAATAAAGACGTTATATCTTCCGAAGATAAATGTTTGCCTTATTTGGTTTTGAGAACCGCTTAGATAGACGACAACCTAATTTCGAGTTAAAGATTATTGCATATGAAAGCATATTTGGAGGTTAAAAGCGAATACCATTATTTTTGGAGCTCAAGGGTGGTTAAAGTATCACGGAGGAATGACGAGTGGCATAAGTAGGATCTTTCAGAGTGAGAGCGTTAATTCATGCGAGACTTTGGCTTGGACCTATGCGAAACAGGAAGCAGAGACTGGCTTCGTGTTTGCTAACACCCCAGAAATTTCATGTTTGCTAACTTACATCTATCCGCATAGGAGAAACTAAATCCAGGAAGACAAAATAGCCTTCGAGTAAAACCTTGTGCATATTTTCAATCGTATAGTGGTCAGATGCGTTCATCAGACCACAGAGGGCACGGCAGTAATCTCGGATAAAAAAACAAGCACGTGGTACAGTTTAACTGTATTTCCGGAAGGAAGAAATTATGTCATATAAAACCACTTATCTGTGCAGCCTTTGCAGAAATTCAATCTGCATGAGGCGATAATGCTAGAATATTCGTAAAACTTCGACACGTGTCTTATGGTCGATCGTTATAAATGGGGACTATCTTGGAATACTTGGGGTCCAGGAACTTTCGCGTGTCCAAAACAAATGAAAATGCTCATAGATGGAAGAATATTCTATTTGCGACGTAGAAATCGAAAGTTAGAACATTAAGAGATGAGTATTGACTTTATCAACGCAACTATTTGTGGTGTCTTTAGAAAAATGAGTAAATGCATTTGAGATCATCAGTATGAACGAAAATATGATAATTTTTTGAGTACGATTGAAATTTCATTTTTCACAGAATTAGGAGAAGTGGACCTAGAACCTTGCCTTCAAAAACGCCACTCGTGATTTGCTGAGGTGTCGAAAGTTATAAATTAATGTTGCTTAACATTTCAACTGGTCAACAACTGGAACCTAAAAACGATTACTGCAAAAAAACGTCTTGTTAGAAATTGATAATATTTTTAAAATTTCAACACTAATTCGATGTTCTCGCATTAAAATTTTACTTTTTACATGGATATATAAGGACGAAAAATGAGGTGATTTTCGGGTAAGCAGTATAAGACTAAATATTTCCACCTGTTGTTAAATACGTCAATCCCAGTATTATGTACTTATTTTAGGTAAGAAATGAACAAATGTACACACCATGAAGCCATTTAATATAATATGAAACAAAGAAACCAGTTCAACATTTGAGAACGAGAAATCAGGCAACGTCGGTTAAAACCGTAGGAGAATGTATAAATCCACCTTCGTTTAAAGAAAAATACCACACGTATGTGCAGATTATGAAGGATTAGAAATACAACTTTGTATAAACAAGTAAGCTAATAAAGTCAGGAAGAATCGCAGAAATACGTTAAAGATGTGAGATTTCACTTAGCTTTCGAAATTCGAGTTGCGCGCCCTAACCTTGACCTAGATCATTCCAGCATTTTAATTTTCTTAATCTCTTCCTCGAGATGACTGATCTTGCTGGTAAACGCCTGGCATCCAATGTGAATCATATCGGCATATGGGATTCTCCATCTATCAACCGAAGTTTTTGATATCGCTCATTATCCTGATGCGGTCAGCGAGTGGTTGACCCACATGACTAAAATGTTGGTGGTCGGTACATAGACCACGTGCTGATCTCTCTAATTTTGGTTAACAGAGTACATATCCGTCATGCTGTTTGTTTCGAAAAAGTAAGAAAACACAAGATAATGAGACTATTTCTACAGAAAAACAGCAGAAAAGGGCTATGCGTGTGATCACGTTGTCGAAATATTGCAAAGAAGAATGGCGTGGTGAAGTTTTTTAAGCAAGCCTATTTTGCTAAACAGACAAAAAGAACAAAGAACATTGCAGAAATTACTGACTCGGACTTTTATAAATGCAGGTATAACATTTTGATGAGCATTTTGAGGCAAATTTTTGGACTTTGAAGGCTTTGCAGCTCAAGCCGAGATTATCGCGGTAATATTCCGCGATGCACTTAAAAAAGATAAGATAAGGTGGTACAGTAGGCCAATACTGCAGTAGCATTTCAGAATGAGATAATGAAACATCGATATGGTTCCATCTTGATCCCAATGGCACATGAAACAAAACCCGTGAAAAGGCGTCAGTGAACTTGAGATCTCAGCATCTTTGGATCCAGAATTGAATTCTGATGATGTAAAGTATCTAACGAAACTGTAATATTTTAGATTGTGTACTGCCATACGCGAACGTCCGAATGACTTCTTTTTATGGTTCATGGTGCACTCGCGGTAGAAAAAAAAAGTTCCCATAGAACCACTTTAATTCCCGATGGTCATAGAAAAAGCTGCTCGAAAATGATGAAGAAAATAAATAGGTTAATAGAATGAGTGTTAAGACAAATGCACATTATTCGCGTCAATGCAGATAGACATGTGAATAAACTTATTTTAATAGGCAACTTATTGAGAAGAATGCTTTCCTAGAAGCAAAGAATAAAACGCGTTTACATTTGGAGGATGCAGAAGGAAAAAGAATAAGTGCATAAGAAAGATTACCGAGGGTAATGACAGAACGCTTGGGGAGATTTGAGCTATTATTTAGTCGAAAACGGAGACAAAATCCTGCTTCCAGTCTACTGAGTGAAAGACATTTGAGCTTCTTAAGCTGGCATCTGATGGAGTAGGAAGTATTTGAACGTGTCGGAAAGCGGAGTTCTTTCGTGTAATGTCTTTGGACATTTTAAACTTTTGAACGGCTGAATGCGTTCATAAACCCGGAGATAGGACAGCCAATTTCAAGATTGGGAAGTTAAAAATACGATTATTTCTTAATTTAATGTCAAGTAGATAGAAATTATAAGAAATAAAGTCGCTTGCAAATCTACTGGGCTTATTCTCAGAAATGTTAAACCCATTAATATGGTAACCAGTTATTTGAAATAAGCGTAAGGCCTGGCCTGGAATACTTTTCGTAGGTCCAGAATTTTCCTACTTACACAGTTCTATATACATGGCTCCCCAGTGTGACGCATCAAGAACATTGCGTGTTTTAAAAATTGAGCCCGTTGTAGTAGGACCGTTTACAGGGAGGGACGCTTGTGCTATTATAGCTTTTAAATAAGCGTATATTTATTTCTCTTACGACTGAGTGTCGGCTGGATCCCTCTTGGCACCACAGTCAACTTAACATCCATTTTATTTCTTCCATTAGTACGCACACTTAGATACCGCGATATATGTACGGTAAATATGATAGCAATTTGGAATAAATTACCCAAGAATATAAAAATCCTGCAAACGTGTTCTTTGTTTAATCACTAGTTTTCTGCATTCAGAAAAGCTTGCAGGAATGCTCGGTGCAGACACGGTCAAATCTATCTTCTCGCTCGACGGAGTGAGTGGCATCTTAGCACGGGAGAATGTCTTAACTTGAGGCAAGGTGCTACTTATGCTCATGCTTAAATTGGCCATAAACCAAATCCTCTTTTTTTAGGATTCGGCGAATAGACACATTTATCACTTAGCTCAGACATCTGCGGCTGATGGGGAAAGATAACCTTCACAAACTTCTGGGTGACGAACCACAGAAATAACCAAATCTCCGCTCTCCTGACAGAATGGAGCCTTTTTTACGAGTATTGAAGATAAAAATTCAGGTAATACATGTTAAGCAAACACAACGATGCAAAATTAATTTATTAGTAAAGCCTATTTGATAAAGTTGAAGAAAAGAAATTTCATTAAATTATACAAAAAATAATGCTTATTATTTCACCTGATATGTTTGTTTAGGATTATTAGGCACTGACCCACCTGTCAACATATTACATTAGGCAAAATGTAATTCCCTTAATGTCGCTTGAGGCGATATAAATAAAATATATTTTGTATTATAGAAATACATTTGAGACAACCTGGAAAGTAAAGAGTCTGAAACCATTTTCAAAAAACCATGTTGGGACTGAAGAATGCCCGTTAACGGTCAATGTTGAAATACCAAGTATTCTTTAAGGATGCAAAAACGCCAAAAGTATTTGAGGAACTTTGCAAAGAAACTACTAGCTGCGTGGCTAGTTTTGACATGTTTGCGTGTTTAGACCATCTGTTTATTTCAAACATAAGTTAACTCAGTTTAAGTGATTTTTTTAACGTTTGCGAAATTTATCGATTCTCACAAAATTGTGCACTTTCTCAAGACGGTATTTTTGCTTTAACTTTTTGTATGCTTTCAATTCCTTTAGTGTTACTCATTTTTAATGAAAATCTTTCGTTCATTCTTTGTTAAAGACGCGAGTGATAAGCGATGGATACATCGCGCAATGTCTCTTTGCAAACGGCACCTCTCACTGAGGAGATCGGTTAATCCTAGACTCTTAAGCCATTTGGCTCCTCTGCCAAGAGTGCCATGTGATTAGAGTGGTGAGCATGACTCTTCACAGTATGAAGAAAGCTCGACCATACAATTACCCGGCACGTAAATAACCTGATAAACATCTCTCAGTAAGCGCTAGTTAATCGGTTGATAGGTTTTTCTTTCACCTGCTAAGCTGCAGTTTAAAACGACCGGAAGTTGCGTCATTCTCTTTTCCCTGGGTCTATGGCGCCTCATGCTCAGTGGGTGAGCACGACTCCCAATGTGCTCATAGAGGAAGCCATACCCAACCACCCGCTTCTTAATGTGTGCGCATAGGTTGAAAATGGCTGCACATACAGGTGCAAAGTAAATGACAGGCTCTTGGTTTACCACTGTTTTAAGAATTACTAAAGCTCACGAGAGTTCAACAGTCATAGTCTGACGATGTCCACCGTATGGTCAACGCAAGTGTAGTGCTTGGACGGTGAATTGCACGTGATTTAATTTAAATTGATAGGATACTTGCGCTGCATCTACTTCATTCTATCCTCCTAAACAGGAGACCAGCAGTTTCCATAATGCAGCTATGACTCACCAATCTTTTCAAAAAAGTTACTGGGGAAGGGAGCCGCAAATCCTTGTCTGAATGTACAACAATTCTGTTGTTCCTAAGAATTTTTCCGACAGGTCCGGAAGTGCTTTTTCTTTATAGGCTGACTTTGATAAGAAGTGATTCACCATCCTTTTACCTGATGATGCACATCAGAGACTTGACTTTAACTTTTGCATGATTAAAATGACATCTGGTCTTTTTCCAGGTGCTTTCAGCTGCGAATTTTGAAAAACTGACGACAAATATTCTGATTTCACTTATTTACCCCGAAGTCTATTAACCAACGTAGCCCGAAGTATTCCGTTTCGTAAAAAATTTCAATTTTTTCATTTTGGTGATTATGTTTTATAATTGTTAGCACAAGTTTAAATGCGCTTAAAGCAATTCAGTTTAGAACTAAAATCAGTTAAGATTTGGTACAAAGCTGGCAGTTCAGTGTAAAGTAATGGTTTTGAGGTAAGAAAATTTTGTGGTTAAATTTTAGATGTGTGAACAAAAAAAATGGTAAGGGTTTCAGGTAATGGGTTTAAGGGTAAGGTTCATGTTGGCAGATAAATGCAAGGTTAAGGAACGCATTAGTTGGCACTTCTGTGTAAACACGATTTTAAATCAAGTGTGTTTACGCTGCAATTAGGGGAGTTGTGCCTGCCTGATGATTCAGTCTGACCATCAGATGCCGATTATTTGAACAATGAGGGAGCAAATTTCTGCTTTTTCGTTTACTTAAATGCCAGTTAAGTAGCAGGATCTGCGGACTCCCACCCATTCATATTTAGACTCACATGCTTCTGATAACTATTTTTAGTACTTTTTGTCTGTGGAAAATTCATAATAAAACAAAAAGTGACCGATAATTTGAAGATTTGCAATGATTGATTAAAAGCTGTCTGTAAAAAATGGCTATCCGGTATGGTCAAAGTTGCTAAAATTACTGCATTAGATGTCGCGAAACGTTTTTTTCAGCCCAGTAAATACCAAAACAAAACACGATGCCCGTCCTTTCGGGGATCTTTTAAATCCCGTAGTAGCAGACATATTAAAGGTTTGTGGTTTTAAAAAATTTCTTGTCGAGAAAATGTATTAAAATGGCAAACCACCTCTCCAATAATTCACGGCTGGACCGTGCAGGAGACCATGACATTTTTCCCCTGGAACCAACCTGTAGCCATATGGAGTTTTCATCAATGTCATTTTAGTGGACCAGCTGGCGTAGCGGTGAATATTACAAAGGTATATGTTGTTTATACTTTTCAGGTCCTTCTGTGTTAGATATTTAAAGTAGCTCTGGAAATTGAAACCTTTTCCTGTGTGTGCAAGTAATCGTACAACCTGTCTATTCCCAAACACGGCTAATATCCGTCATTTGACGATTTTTTGCCAATCAACACAATTTCTTCACCTTCGAAAATCTTTGACACTTTGATCAAAGATAATGTGATGCATCAATTAACCAAGAATAACCAATTAAGTGCACTTTAGCATGGCTTCCTCAAAACAATGTCTTGTGACACCTATTAGGTCTCTCTCTTTGGTAATGGTCAAAAATCTAGGGACAATGGGTGTGCACTGCACACAGCCCATTTCAAGTAAACTGTGGATTTGCTCGTGCTGACAATATTCTTCTCCTCTTTAAACCTCTTTCGTAATGTCTGGTAAATTTCAAAATTTGCAATTGTCTTACCTAGGTTACTGCCTACTATATGTTGGACTCTTAACTGTTATTATAACCCCGCACCTGTGATAAGCGGAGTTATTTAGGGTAATGTGCAAGTTATGCTCCTATTTTGTCCTCTTGTCCATTTTTTACCAGGTTTATTTAGTAATAGAAGGCCCTTTATATAGGCTGATGGTTTATAAAAACGCAAAATATGAAGATTTGCAATTATTGGTTACAAGTGCCTGAGCTGGAGTGTAAATAAATTATTATTAATTATTTGGTAAAGCACAAGACGTAATTCAAAGTCAGAAGCTTCTTATATTTAAAAACTGCAGATTTGTTAAAACTGAAATTAATGTGTCAAAAAATACAGATTTATAATAGATCTCCCGCTGTTTTTAAAATTATTCGTTCCCTGTTCACGCAGTCATAGAGAATTCAAGCTGGCACAGTATCTAAGGATAATTGATGAACATTTTTTGATCACCAGCTCTCAGGATATACAAATAAAAAATAACGAATAGGTAAAAACGAGTTCTTTGGTGGGAATAAAACCGGAAATTCGTGGAGGCCAATACAAAAGCTGAACGTAGCTTTGGTCAATGGGCCTTTCCGCAACACATTAACTGGTCAAACGTATCCAAAACCCCACTTCAAATGCTCGGCAAAATGTAAGAGCTTTATGTTTAAATGTCTGTGTCAAAATTTTCACACAGCTTTTTGTTCTGCAAGTCAGATTATTGAAATAGGCTTACTTGAAAACTTCACCAGGTCTTTAACGTTTGCAACATTTCGACTATGTTAAAATAAGCATTGTCATTGTCTACAGTTTTGCTGCAAAAATAAATAAACCTGTGGAATCTTACACTTTTGAAAAAAACAGCATGACGGATATGTACACTGTTACCCAAAATGACGCGTCATGGCACGTCATGTATGCCAATCCACAGACCACCGCATCTCGACAGTGACCAATATTGCACATTTTGGTCTATGAAAGGACGTACCACATGCCGATAGGAATTGCATTGGATGCAAGTTGTTAGCCAACAAACCATAAATATAAGAACTAGTTATTTAAAATGTGCGATAGGCCTGGCCTTGAATACTGTTCGTTGCTCTTTAACCTTCTGTGCGCATGTCAAGCATGTTTCTACTTACACAGTTCTATATACATGACATTCCTATGTGAAGCATCAAGAACCAATGATCCTCTATGCGTTCTACTTCCACAAGATCAAATCACCATAAGCATGAGAAAAGTAGACCTTGACGCCCTGGAAAGCTTTAATAACCTTTACGTCTAAATATGGCTCTCTCTGTACGATCCTTGGTACCATCACTGTGGGAAAGTTGTCCTCACTAACTTCTTAACAATGCAAGAAACAGTAGCCTTTTATAAACATGGTCGTACTGAGTCAATTGAGTGACATAAGACAAAATTCAATTTTCTTTTAAAAACGTCCCTAAGAGTAAAATATTCCTTGACGTAGCATTTCATTTACATTACTCATGCGGCTTTAACTTTAAAGTCGTTGAAGCTAAAAAGGTTATCTTCCCGTAGAAAAAAACCCACTTATTCTGTTCAAACACTTTTTCGGCAATTGAATTGGACCCTTTATTCTCTAAGCATGAGCACTAAGCTCAAAATTTGAAAAAACAACGAGTTGTTCATCTAAAGGGATAAAAGCCCCAATGGAACGTCGGGTTTCACCCTCATTAACAAACAAGAAGTCTTGGTCTACACCTTGAATTCCAAAAGCTATCTCGGAGGTTTGTCCTCTAGCTAATGCAAGCCCACGGCCTTCTGGATCGACAGGAATTTCGATTCTATCTGAATCCTTACCCGTTAAATATGTTCTTGGTTCGAGTGAAATCGTGCCGAAGCCAATTTTTCTCATCCCAAGCAAACAATGCCTGCTATAGCTGCCAAATCTAGTAAACCAAAGAAAACTCCTAGTTAATCTTAATCATTGGCTAAGCCAGGCATTTAACTCAGTAATATCATTGCCGACGGAAAACCTGCTAAGGTAAGCCTCTTTCCCATCCCAAAAAAGTCCGAAATCCTTGAATAACTAACCCTTCTACGTATGTTACCAGTTTTTCGAAAACATTTATTTCTTTTTTAAATGCCCGTTTTCTGCCAATTTATGCAATTTTCCCTAAAATTCCATTTCTATGCCACCCCCTATCTTTCCAACGCCACAATATAGCCTTTACTTCCATGTTATTCATCCAAATATGCCATTGTTCAATAATTTCAGTTCTTTTAACAGACGCATTTCGACATATTTTAGACCAGAGCAAATTTTGTTTCCAACCTTTCGGTTCTACTTTCCAGTTTTCTTCTCCGCCACCAAATGTTCCTTTTTTATAAATACTGATGAGCGTAACCTGCAGCTCAGGAATACACTCAGCTTAGTTTCACTCAATGCGAGATCAGTTGTTAATAAGATGGCTGTGCTATAAACAGTAAACCTTTGAGCTTGATCCATATATGCTATACATATCTGATTCCTGGACTCACTCTCTTTTTTCTGACTTGACGCTTGCTATAGATAATTTCAATTTGTACCGACAAGACCACGCTGAAAAACGTGATAGTGGTTGCCTCCTTTAAGAAAAAGTCATCCTTTGTACATTTTTCCTGTTCAGCTGAGCATTTCGTAATTTTCTGGAAATGTATGCTATGCTTAACTCATCCTTTTCAAACAATAAAAAAGTGTAATTGGCTGTACCTAAATTCTTTCCTGTTATTCTGGCAATAAAAGCGAGCTCTGTGAACTGTTTGAATAAGTTACAGAGACTCAAGGTGATGAAATAATTGTAGGCAATTTTAATCTGCCAGACATTGACTTGCAGGCAAATTCTTATCCGCCTAAACATCAGAAATCAGTCAATATTGTTAACTTTTCATGTACTCCCAACTTTTCAGATCAGTAACTAGAAATGACAACATTTAAGATTTAATTTTTATAAATGATGTCCACCCTTTCTTTATAACTTTTCATCGTGATCCATTCACAATTGATCACGCAATAATTCACTGATGTTTTCCATTCCCTCTTTTAAAGAAGCCTGAGGTTAAATGCAATAACCTCGACTTTGCTAACAAAAACCCTGAATAAATAAATAAATTAGTAAGCACTGTAGATAGGCATAGCATATTGTTAATCAACGATCCAAACATTTTTCCATGAGCTATTGCAAAGCCTCACAGAAAAAGTCAGGCTTTAATCCCGTTTAAGACTTTTTATTTAAATACAACTTCTTCTACTGTTTCACATTTTCCTCAAAACAGACTTAAAAAGACAAAAAAACTTAAAAATTCATCTTAAAGGTCTTTGTCAGTTCACTTAAGGATTGCAGAAATATTTGAATAAGCATCGAAAATAAGGCTCATGCGAAATAATCGTTGGAAGTCCCGGGCAATTAGTGATGCCAATTTCTTCACATCTGCTGCTCAAATCTTCCATGTTCGCTCATAGGCTAAACGTCTGAATGTGTCTTCGCCCTTACTAGACTGTACCAAAAATTCGTTGCAGACGATTTGGGCAAAAGCAGAATTGTAAAATTCGTTTTTTGCCAACCAATTTACGACAGAAACTAGCCCCACTCCCGAAATTCCTCTGCTTTCAAATTCAAATTTACTTCTAACAACCATATATTTCTTGCCTTTACGGATTAAAAAAGAAAAAGCTCACCTAAAAAATTCATATTTAATTGGAATTGGTAACATTTCAAATTTACTTATTAAACAAATAATGGATTTTCCACCTTTACTAAGCAAATTATTCTCAGTATTTATCGAAAATGGTTTCTTCTCCGATAATTGGAAAAGGTCTACCAAAATACCAGTTTTTAAATTTGGTTCCTACTCTGACATTCATAACTATCACATTGTTCATGCAACACCCTCTCTTGCTTAATTATTTGAAAAACTAATCATAGAAAATAACGGATTTTTGCATAAGCAATCGAATTATAAACTTTTCCAAAGACGGCTTTTTACCAGACCGCTCTAGTGAAACCTGCCACATGTATTTTCTAAATGAACTAATCTGTCTTCGTAATGATCATCTATCTGTAGAAGTTATCTTTTTTGATTTTAGTAAAGCATTCAATAAAGTGCCTCATCGAAGACTTTTAGCTTAACAAGAAGCTATAGAATTTCGTAGTCCCCTGACTGACTTTAGTTGATCATACCTAAATGATCAAAAACAAAAAGTGTAAAGTGAGGCCCTCATACTCAAATGCTTTCCCTGATTGTTAGTGGTGTCCTTCAAGGTACCGTATTAGGTCCCCTTTGGTGTTCTACCTGTATATAAATGATATTTCATCCACAGATAAAAAATTTTACTCCTTCATTTATGCTGATGACCTCAAATGCGTGTATTCTTTCTCTAACTCTGCAACCAAACGATGCCTAGAACAAATTCATTCGGACTAAGACGCTCTTTCGGCTTAGAGCTGCGCATGGCTAATGACGTTTTCACCTTCCAAATGTCGCTACATGAGTTTTGGGCCTATAAGGCTGCCGATACATCTTATTTGTGAAGGTAGCCCTATGATTGTATGTTCAACCACCAAGGACTTGGTCTTTAGCCACACCTATAAATTAGATCTTTCGCCTCATGCCGATAGAAGTACCGCCAAAGCAACTCAGATCTGCGGCTCTATTTCTTAAAATTTTTACCTTCCTGAAATTAAGTTAAGACTTAATCTTATGTTTGTACTTCCCATTCTTGAATTTTGCTGTCCTTTCTTCGGTTTGATGAACGAATCTAGCCGTTCAAAAATTGAAACCTTTCAAAGACATTTCACAAAAAAAACTTCTGTTTCCAATTCTTTCAAGTATTTTCTACTCAATTAGATGGCTGCTAACGAAGCTACAATGTCTTTGGGTCAGGGGACTGGAAGCAGACTTTTGTTTCCTTCTCCGATGAAATAAAAGCTTAAATTTCCCCAATCTTTCTGTCATTATCCCCGTTAGTGTTTCTTATAACCGACGAAATTCTACCCTTTATATAGCTCCCACTGCATTATCCACGTGTAAACGCTCTCTTTTCTTTGCTTCTAGGTATAGTTTTCTTTGGAATAATTTTCCAAATAAAAAAATTTGTTATCTAGTCTAACTGCATTCACGCGAAGACTTCACATTAATCATAACACTGATTCTATTAAACTTTGTTTTCCTCATTTTTTTTCCCAGTAGCTTTCCTCATAGCTCGAAGGTAGGACCATCGGGTATTTAAGTGACCCTTTTGGAACTATATTTTGCTACCTTAGTGTCGCCCATGAACCATGATTTCTCCTTATATCACCAGTCATCCAAACGATGAAGTCATTCGGACGTACACGTTCGGTGGTTCACAGTCTAAAATGCTGCCGTTTCTTTCAATACTAACCATCATCAGAATGTAATTAAAGATCCTAAGATGCTGCGGCTTTAAGTTTATTGACGAATTTTCAAGATATTTTGTTTCATAAGCCTAAGTGATCAAGAACGAAGCATCGCGACGTTTCATTATCTCATTCTGAAATGGTTCTGAAGTATTACCATACTCTATCACCTGACCTCATCTTTCCTAAAAAAACTTTCGCTCCTACCTTTTATTTAAAAATGAAGGCCTATTGATCTTTGCCTCCATTTTTATGGTAGGTGTTGGTTTTCACTGCCTATTTTTTCTTGTTCACCATTAATTTCAAAACATCGCTAACTGTCCACCTAGCAGGACAAATTCTGTCTTCATTATAAAGTAGTTTTACATTTTATCTGCACACATTTCCATAACTTTATTTCGTTACTTATGTTTGTTAAGACATTGTCTTGCTGGTGCTAACAAATGTTTTATTCAAAAAATTAAAACTAAGGAAATATTCATTAACTTAAAGCGATGGGAAAGGGTTTCAAAGAGGTTGCATATAATTATAATGCACCATTTAATACACCACTTTCGAAGAAATAAACAATTATGATAAAATTCAAATTTTAAACAAATTTGCAATGAAAAGCATTTTGATGCAATAAGTAAGTTTAAGGAAAGTCATCAGACAAAGTTTTAATAGAACATCATACGTCAACATTTCATATATATTCCA
Source organism: Schistocephalus solidus (assembly GCA_017591395.1). NCBI lineage: Eukaryota > Metazoa > Platyhelminthes > Cestoda > Diphyllobothriidea > Diphyllobothriidae > Schistocephalus > Schistocephalus solidus. Next base: position 49,324 of record WEDG01002214.1, read on the forward strand.
GAACTAGATGGTTATATTATTGCAAATAATGGTTTGCCTTTTGTACATTTTTTGACACGGCGTACTGATCTCTGTTCCATATTTTACTTAATTATAACTATAAATGGAATTCAGCTACAAATAAACTTCACCATAGTTGTGTTACTGGCAAGTAATAGCACTGCGTTAAGAGATTGCGAATATAATTTAAGCGTTTATTCTCTAGGTTAGTAAAATACCTGGTAAATGAATATGATAAATCATTGTGATACGACAAATCCTGCGCTTTTTGCAAGATGTTATTCGAAAAAAATGTGAATGTTTGTGAAAAAATCCTGATTGCTCTTTTAGACAACGTTGAGCGCTGCAGTACGCCGGGTTTGATTATGTTGGACCAATCACGTGTCAAGTAAGCGGGCCTATTTAAATGGCACCATCCTGTAGCAGAGGACAATAATGCTGTGTGTTTCACTTATTCTTTACTTATTTCAAGTAACACGTAAGTGCATATATATCTTTAATATTATAAAAATAATTTAAATCTTTAAAGCAAAACAATAAATGTAATCGTTGAAGTCGTTATTAATGCGCCATTAGGATAACAGGCTTTTCTTATTTCTTCACACCTGTTGAATGAATAGTCTCTGTTTGACGTTATTTTTTTACAAAATTTTCGCTATTTGAAAATATATTTTAGCCTGATAGCTAGCCCTGCATAATTAGAATTTTCTTAGCAAAGTCTTCACAAACACATGTTATATTGTAGGGATTCCTATTAAATTAAAAAATAAGAACGTCTCATGGAAAATTGTGCTTTCTCTGTTTCGCCAACATCTAAAAAAAGGCGATTATTTACTTTGGGCAATATTGATGCATACTTGCCAAGCTGGTGATAAATTATCGAGGGGCCCATCTAAGCACATCACTTAATAAAAATTCTCGTAAATATTTTGCGGCCGTTGAGCTGTTTTCTATCCTAAAAACAAGAGTCATAATTTAAACTGTATTATTTTGACTATATTTATTTTACCGGGGGACCGCACAGATTGAGTATGATTTGACTAGATCTTCACATTTAAAAATAAGAAGAAGTGCCAGATAGAGGATAATTGACAGAAATTCGGAAAACCAGCATTCATCTGTAAGAGTATTGTCGTTTTATTTATGAAATTAACTTCAGTCTGTTTGATATGAATGTGAGCCAAAATGAATATATAAACCAGTGCTTATGATATAATTCTTCATCTTTTATTTTATCTGACTCTTGCTTACTTGTCTCATAAAGTTTGTAAAACTAAAGAAATTCAGCTTATTCTGTCAAGAATATAATATTGCGAATAACTTAAGCCACATACGGGACCAGTCGACTTGCTTTTCACCGAACACGGGCTTTTGTTAGAGTGATATTTCTTAATTGTTCGAAGAAATGAGACATTGGTGAAATAGTCACAAGTTTTCAAATTTAATAACGTAAAATCAACGATGCTTAATTTATTGCTACATTTTCTGAAAAAAATTAATCTGAAAACGCCCTTTGAATCAGAAACGGTAGTAGACCAAATTGCTTTTCTTAGAAAATGCAAGTCTGAATACGAATTCCGGAATTTGAGAGATAACGTCAAAAGACAAAACCAGCAGACTGTCAGAAGATAATATTAGTTAAGATAGCATCAAGGTAAACGTATAATTATTGTATAAGCAATAAACGTATTTTTTCCCCTTAAATCTTACAGGTGGAGAATCCCCAGTATTGTGGGGTTCGACGGTAGTCTATATGGATCATGGTCCATCGCACCTTATGCGTTATGAAACTCAAAGTAAACCGGTTAGTAGGAAAAATACCTGCTCTCAAGACTTTACACTCTGTGGACAAATAATACTGTATTCATTTTTATGTGTCGAATAAAGAACGCCTGATGAGTGTTTAACTGTCCCTATAGGCTGAAGATTAAGCAAAAATGCAAGACGGGCCTCCTCAAGTGAAATGTGAAGATCTTAACATCATAGTTAAAAAACCCATTCACAGCAGACAAGACAACACACAGAAATCATTGAAACTTTAAAGTGGCCAATTAATAAGAGTTAAAATCCCGAGTTCAGCAAGCCAGTTTTGCAATATAAGTTGTTGACAGCGATTGTGGATGGGCGTTCATCGATAAGTTACTGAAAACACTTTCCATTCTGCTTCGAGGCTCACTGGCAAGCCAGAGAGCAACCTTTCAGTGGCTAGTACATTAAATGCTGGATCATGCTTCTGAACCTGACGCTACTAGACTGGCTTTAGAGGATGCGCCAAAGAGGAACGTGAAAAGTTGGTCCCGTAACCGATTTGTGAGCAAAAAGACGAAGAGATTGTGGCAAAGTGTTTAGCGCAGTGGTCTTCTAACAAAAGGTGCGACACACTTATATGCCTGGCCATTGACGGCGAATAAAGCAAAAATGTCAATTTTGGTCTTCTTTGTCTTTGTCGACAAGTTGGCCTATGGAAAATGGTTAATAAGCTACATTGCAGTGCCTTATGTTTCCGGGCAATCCATCTGAATATAGAAAAAGAAACACTTATCTTAAACGTCAGCCGTGCATTTATCCTAAACCAACGAATGCTTCTTCATCTTTTTTCTTCGTCATCTGTATCTTCTGAATAAGAAAATTGTTGCGGTGATCATCAAGCCATTTTATGCTAAATCTATTTGCTCAAGTCTAAATTCAACTTTCAGCGTTAACCATCTTCTTTTGAGTAATTAATCTATTGTCACGCACGCAAACGATCAAAAACACGACTTGCTTGTGCAAGTCTCTGTTCAACGATGGAAATTGTAAGCATGGATGTTTCGAAAGAAACATTAAGTGGTCATGTTTCCAACGTTGACAGGCTGTTGTATTTGGGCCGCAATTGTTTGCCGTTCACTGTTATTTATTATTTATTATATGAATATGGGTTGATCCCTATTTTTTATTGGATATGGCTATTTATCACTTTGTTTATATAAACGACCATAAGCAGGTCAGTTGCAAACGACTATCACCGTTTTAAGAAAAAAATAGTGCAATTTGTGACATTTTCACAAAAAACTGTTCACGATGTAGACAGCTAAAAGTTTTGGTGACCGTATGTCCTTTCCTTTCTTCCAGTGCTATTTTATTTTGCATAACTATTTTATCAACAGTGAATAGAAGTCTATTAACTGAAAATGTTTTAATCATATTTTCAAATGAAAACATTTTTCCGTCTCTAATATGCAGTAAGATGTTAGCTTCACACCGAAGTTTCAAAATAACTTCTCACAAACACCCTCCATTGTGAGTTGTACCATAAGGAAAAAATGGAACACCTAGTTACCGGCCATCAGCCTTTTGTCAAATTTTAACTTCGTGCGGTTCTAATGAGTCAAGACGATCTGCTAATTTAAGAATAAATTCCTCCAAAGATCATGACTAAAATTTAGCATAAAACTGCCACTCCCCTAGCAATAAAGCGTCATTCGTTCCAAGCTTGCTGTCCACCTCCACAAAAAATGAATTTTTGCGTACATTTTACGTTTGCTCCTCAAATTCGTTTGCAGGAAGGAGGCTCTATCTGTGTTGGTTGAAATATGAGGTTGGCCTGTTACGCTAGTTAAAAAATGCAGTATAAGGCATTTGATTTCAAATTCTTTTATCAATCATTTTTGAAAAAAATCGGGTTTGTTGTTTGCGTAACGAAGCATTTACAAAACATTAAAGGGAAGATACCGATTTTTTCCAATGGTGACCATTCACATGCATGACATACAGTAATATTATATTTATCAAAAATGAGAAAAAAGTTAAAAAAATGGTTCATTATCAAATTCAGGTCGATAAATTAATTAAATCACTGTATGATGAACCTCTTTGTACAGAAAAAGAATTAATCTTGTTTAGAATAAAACATTTTGGATCTAAATCGTAGAATGCATTTTAGATCACGTTGAGGGCACTTAATCCGAGAAATTTATATAGTTAAGTATTATTTCTTATAATTGTTTCATGCAAAAGTTGTCTTATACGGAAGGTGTCGAACTTTAAAAAGCGTTTGACTTTTGAAACAAATTATCACGATGTTACTTGACATATATCGTAATCCACTTAACATTCGGCTGTCTTCAAGTTTAATATTATCAAGTAATAACTTTTCTGCATTCTATAAATATTAGGGACAACTATATGGCACGAAATTCTTATTTATATTTTTATTTTTCGTTGTAGATATTACGGCTTGACAAAGAGGAGCTAAAAATCATAAATAAAACGTGTTATGCAAAGAAAATCAAAGTTGGTAGACCGTGTTTAATTATGAAATGTACGCGCGTTTTGCGTCTTTTTTATGTTACCTTCCAAAGTTTAACTTAGGAACAAGGGTTTTTTATGATAACCAAGGTTCCGATCATCAATAGCTTGAGAGCAAAACAGAAAAATTGAAATGTATCATAAAAAGAAAGCTCTAGTTGGCCACTGCTTACAATTTATCACGTTTCCAGTTTAAGATCATTGCACGCCCATAAGATGGCATGCTGTATATGGAAATTACCTGCCTAAAAAACTTGATTGTTGGATGTACATATAATTGTTTCTCTAACATTCACTTTTTTTTATTTTCGAACGAAAGTTTATGCATTTGAAACAACCAGTAACGTTTGAGCTATTTAATAGATCAAAGTGATGCATTCATTCATTTAGATTGTTTACACGCGGTGCTATCTCCAGTCAGTTTTACAAGTGCTTAAGTTTCCAGCCCAAGCCTGGTTAACCACAAAAATTCCTTATTTAATGAAAAATCATGTTTTGTTACTGTAACAGTAGCATAACTATTAAAGTATTTGACGCTTTAAGGCGCTTTCCCCTTCAGAGAATATGCAAGTTCAACAAAAGTGCAAACAACAGCTGAACCAGAAAAAGGAAAATATATTTGTGTAGAACCAAGAAAAACGATGAACGTTTAAACACCACAACAGTTACACCAACACGTACCGCTCTCTCCCTTTTTCCTCCCTTTTACCACTGGGACCGTAAGGAATGCAGAGTCAAGGCACACGTAGACGAGAAGTAACACTATGTATCACAAAGTTTTTCAACCTGGGTACACATCGTACACAGGTCTGATCAGTTCAGACAGACTCCATTTTTTCAAAAAAAGACGATGATATTCTGGATGTCACGTGATTGCTGGAAAAACTCCGAAAAATCAGTAACAATTTTATCATCTATCCTTTGACGAATGGGTCACAATATCAAGGTGGTATATTCCAAGCCGAAACGTTCGCGGGTAGGGAAAACGTCAACGCCACTACATTCGTTCTTGTGTAGTATTTGTTACGGGATGGTCAGACTGTGGGCAGTCTTATCACGTTTATGCCCACATTTGTATGCCACGTTGCTCTTACGAATCCAACTTAGGTCGACACGTTCCCAGCCGGGATTCTGCTAAGTCCGAGTGTAAAAATCAACCTTAACCACGCGTTCAGTGTCTCTCTCACACATTGCTCCCTTATTTTCACTGAAGAATGCTTCATCTACGAATATGACAGCTCAGACTTATGCAATTGGCATTCAAATGATGAACAATGTGCCAACTTTGCAACCAGTTTATGAAATGTATATGCATCTCAACTAACTGTCATGTTAGGGAAGTTTTGCGAATTTAAAAAAAAATGCATTCAGCTTCAAAGTATCTTGGCAAAGTTTGACTCTCTTATGAATATCCAACCTCATCTACCATTTAGCGTCAACTGGATTTGTGACGAAAATCAAAATTTCTTCTGTGACTGAGCACAAAGCGTTATATATATCGCACTACTCTACATTCTTTGCCCCATGTTGCAAATTTCCAGAACCATCTGAAGGTAATAGCGAATTGTTAACCACTTAATTTGTTTTAAACTCAATATGTTATTTTTCATGTAGGAAGTTACGTAATAAGAAATATCCAGCAAACCATAGAGCGTTACTTGTTTATATTTGCAAATATAAACTCCTTCATTTTTTACTTAGGTGAAGTTCTTCCAGAAGTCTCGTTACCGTTGACCAGGTTTATGAAAGGATTTGACAAAGTGAACATAACGTTTGCAGCATACATTGACCCAAATTCATATTTCGTAAGTTTATTTTAATAAGTATGTTAACGAAAGAAGTCAACGTTGCCAAACGTATGCTTTCGATTATTCATCCTAAGGCCTCAAGTGTAATATAACGGTAGAGTTTCACAAGTTAAAACAGTCAATATAAGATAGAGTTGAGGGGGTTCAGGAAACAGTCCCGTCCTATCATGGGACAGATTGATGCGGAAGGACATTTTTAGATTTGTACACATACGCTAAGGTCTTCTTTGACTAAGGAAACTTGAGAGCAAATGCAAATGCTTTTTGCAAACACAAGGTGGGTTTGGTTAACCGAATGGGCACTGACTCTGTCGTTGCTATTATCAAATTAAGCAGAAACTTTGAGTGCCTCATCGGCACTTTGTGAATGACAATAAAATGCTTGGTTGACGTCTATCTGATGACCACTGTCAACCAAATGAGCCATTATTGGACTATAAGCGGTCAATACCAAGCCTATATTTACCCAGGAAGGGAGGCTCGTGCGCATCCACTTGGATGTGGTGCCTGATTGTTCGTCCGATATAACCTGCCCAACTCGTAGCCATTTAAATCAGGAATTTTGAGCAAATTATTTCTTTTCTTTTCACAGTTTGCAGTAAGGCAATAGTGCTTACAATTATGAATAGGGTCATTTGATTATTGTTCACCGTGATGTAACAAAAAGGCATGTTTTGTTTCGTTATTCAGCCTTTTTAATCAAATACAATAAGGCTAATTTAAAATAAAAGTTTGATGATCGTCTGTCAATTTAAATGGTTGCAAAGTTTCCTCTTCTGGTCTACCATTATTGCTAAAGGCATTTTGCATATTTCCAAAAAACGCTTCTACTATTTTAATGGCCATTTTACAAACATAACGTTTGCATTATGCGAATTGTATTCTAATTTTGTGAAGAAAATCATACGTTTTTATGAGTCCCGAAATGTCTGCATCTATTTCAATAATATTTCTTCATGATCGGAAAGGCAATTAACATAACTACGCTAAAACGGGGTAAACGTGCTGAGCTAAACGTACCTTGGAGCATTTTAACCGTGCATACCAGGCAAAGGAGCTACATACACGTTTTAACTGAATAAAATTGCAAAGATCTTTGACCTAAAATGTCTTATTGGTTTAGTTATTTCCATCTCTGAAACGCACCAACCGATCCTTATATTTTAGATATCAATGGAAAATGACCTTAACGTGATCTGTCAGTGGAGTGATAGAGGCTTATTGAATATAAACAAACAAAATTGTCGTAAGTTTACATGTTACAAGTGGAAACTTCATACTGGACTAGGTCAATCGTGAGCTTTTATGGATATAATTTTACATTAAAAACCTAAAGTAAAAATACTTAAAAAATAACTGCATCTTGTTAGCTGGAACGTGTTTGGCAAGCTCTTTATTTTTTTAATATTAGACTTAGGAAAGCTTTTTCATGATTTTCGCAACCTTTGCCGGCAGCCACTTCCGTGCTGTTTAAAAATAGATTATGTCATGCAAAAGTGCGATTCACTCTTATTTAAGTTGTCAGTTGGAGTTAAAGGTATAATCTATCAATTAATAAAAGTAATGATTAATTGCATGGCCAAATCAATAGGACAAAGGAAAATGAATCATCCACAATGTATGTTGATTTGCACAAAATACCATAAAAAATTATGTTCCGCAGAACTATGAGGTAACGGGCAAGGGTTGGATAAGCTTTATTAGAATGGTAAAGGTTAAGTTAAACACACTGTAAATTGTACGGTTAAGATAAGGGCTAGGGTTTAAAGTACTGTAAAAGTTTCATTAAATGTTATTGTTGGTATGCACGTTAAGGCATGGGTGTAGTTTGCCCTCCTAAATTATACCGTAACGCTTTATTTTTAGGCGAACGAGATGGTTTAAATTCCCGTGTCCTGCTTAAGCGGCCATAAAAGGCATCGGTTAATAAAAAAATGCTGGTAGTATTTAAAAGCATAAATGCGTGCATTTTTAAAATTTGAAAAACCCCAATAGCAGCAACGGTACAAAAGAGCAGAGAGAACGTTTAACAGTCATGTTAGCTGGTAACATATTAACGTATAAATACGTGCTTTACGGTTATTAACAAAATTTCCAAAAAACAGCTGTACGTCAGCGTAGAAAGTTTCAAATTTAAGTGAGCTCACAGGCTAAAATACAACTTTGCGTTACAAGGGGTATCTCAAAGGAATTTATAAAAAACTGTAGATCTTCAAAATGCCGTTGAAATTATCGGCGTCAGATACCTTCCCAATTACACTGGTTTTCTGAAAATCATTATTTAAAAATGACGAATGCTCTCCACAGCAATTCTCTAATGTTCATTATTCGAAAGTAGAATTCAGGCTAAAACATCTATGCAAAAAGCCTTCTGCTCTTCGAGGAGCAAACACACAGCTAACGAGATACTGACAGCAGGCATTTTAAAAAGGCAAGAACAAGTCGTTACGTTTTCCGCTCTGTTGAGGCGTGCACACGTGCGCAGGACTTTGTCCCATGATGCCAGTCGGCAAGTGGTGGAGAGAAACAAGTGCTTAGTTTTTGCCAAGTAAGTGAGATATCAGGGGTTGCAAAAGTGACCTATTCAAATAAAATGTTTATTTGCCTCAAGATGGCCTGAGTGAGCGGTCCCAATTCCAATCATGGGGTCAGAGTTCAACAGAACTCGGGGGCTTTACCAAAACCAGCGGGTGACGCAGTCGAGGAATTCATTAATTTATGATAACATGCATATCCGTCAATCGGGTAACAACTAGAATTTTACTTACGACGATAAAGTCGGAGATGGATGGAGAAAACTACAGAGTTTGGACGGGTCCTGGTAAAAGCTTAGAAGATTGCAGTTTGCCGAAGCCATCACCGATGATTGTAGGTCAAAGAAGATGAGGTGCAGAATAACCAGGGTCGCGTTTGAGAAAGCAGTTTTGAGGCACTCAGGGCTGACAATCACCTCGCAAGCTTTGCGTTCGATGCGGAATGTGTCTGCATCTGTAGCGATTTACCGGATGATGCCATCTTAGCATAATTCTAAGGATACAAGTCACATATCACATAAGTGGCAAAAGGGAGAGGATATCTTTAAGTATATCTCCATATGCGAGTAAGGAACCGATGCTCTGAACGGAACAGAAATGTGGTGCTGCATAAAATAAAATATATGGTGCAAGATGGTGGGCATATATCATCGTTGTTGTAAATTCCATCTTCCTAGGAAGTCACATAGTGGTGTCGGAAATCGTTTTCGTAAAAGAAAGGTTAGGGTCCCAATACAGTGTCAAGCACATGCAAAGTGGGTCCACATGTAGATGTTCGACCAGTTCTCTGGATTGTCAGCCACGGTTTCACTGTGTCTCAGTAATCATTGAAACCGCTTAATGTTCCCTTTACGATTAAGATGTTACTCTTGAGAAAGGATCAGTGTACTGCCTTCAAATAAAGTTTGCCAAAAGTATTGTAATGAATGGCTGTATCTGTGCTGAGAAAAATTCAACTGTAGGCATTTATGGCCCATAGACCTTCATTTGCATACATCAAAAGAACTGCCGTGACTCAGTTTAGATGTTCTTGTGCATCCCAGTTCAGAGAAGGTGAAATTCAATAAATGAAAATATACAAGGAATGTACGTCCGAGGGTCAAATTTAACGTAGATAAATGTTAAGCCTATGATGACATTTGAGGGATTGTTAACGACCTTGAGGAGCATTTTGGGATGTTGTGACCGCCATTTAGAGGGCTTTGAAAGGGATAAAACTTAATTGAGCTCTAGCGCCACTCAGTAACCCTATTCAGCTCTCAGTTTTGCAGCCGAGGAGTGCGCGTGCATACTTAGAGATCCCATGCATATAGGACACCTGGCACTTTAAGCGATTTACCTGCCATCTGGTAAAGGATTGGAAAGAGACGGGCTGTGGCACGAAAGCCGATAGGATACCACCAACAGGTATCTATATTAAAAGAACATGAAGGAGTACGCTGGGCATGCAAGCCAGATGTCCGAAGCCAAACTCCGATGAAGTGGACACTGTGAATACTGTCTACTGTTGAAGACCCTACAACCTGGGTTACGAAAGCCATCTATGTTTTAAGTGGAAGATAGAGAGAGAGAGAGACGAAACGGGAGAGACTGACTAATTTGACACCTTCACAACACCCTGGATTCAGAGTCATAATGCAAAAGCTTTTCTTACTCTTTCGACTGCATGAGATATGAGACGGCAACATTGGAGTATTGCTGGTATCATGGACTCCGAGTAGACCAGCTTTTAATCTCTAACAACCACTGCGTTCATGTCAATTTTGTTCATCTATACTATTTCTGGCTAAGAAGCTTTGTTGAGGACAGTAAAGATAAAATGATATGCAAGCAATGCAAGCGCACTCCGTTTGAACACGTGCAGGGTAAAGTAAGAAGGTGCTTGCTCTCAAAACCCGTGTTGCACCTCAGCACATGCTTCGATCTAGACATTGTTATGCATACCAGGTTGATTTTTTATGCGTATGTATAATTTTAGACTTTCAATGCATACCTAAAATTGCATGCTTTGAGTAACGTATGCAACCTTGCTAACTGGCGAAAAATACATAGGTTACTTCATGGCTTATCCTCAGGCAATGCTTGTTTCTATCTTGGTCAGTTTTTTTAACTTAAAGGGTAGGTGCGCGCAGTGTGAAATGCTAACGTAACATTAACTAAGAATTTACTTAGGCCGTGATAACGTTGAGAATTCGTAAGAGACCTGAAATACATTCACAGTTTAGCTTCTCATAAGCTATTGACTAAATATGCAATCAGTTCTCTGGGTTTCCAATCTAATTCTGTTTCATGATTAACCAAATAAATAAATTGAACACTGTTCCCTTTAAGTGTGGTGGTTGAGGCTAACATTAAGGAGGTAAAAAGAATGCTTTGTTAGTGCACATATCTGGTTGTTTGTTATTTGCTTCAACTGGTAAAGTTTGGTAAAAAAGGTTAAAAAATGGTCAGAAAAATATATGCAACTCTTTCCATAGAGTTTAATGCGTCACAATTCAGTCTATTCTGTACTTATTCTCAACGGGCGTTACTAATTCGTTCAAGACAACAAAAAATCCAAGATATGCTTAACCAAGTAAAGTTTTCAGCCATGTTCCTGTGCCTGATTAGTATCTGCTTTCTTAAAAGAATGAAAATCGCAATTTCTAGTATTTTCTCTCCCATGACACATTTTGAAATATATACGAGCATTGATAATTTGTGTACTCCACTTAAGAAATTCCATTATTTAAATTATTTTCAGTCAAATACTCTCAGGCGATTATCTTAATGAACAAACCAAACTTGTTTTTTGTAAAACAATATTCAATCAAAAAGTAGGATAATATTCAAATTCCACAGTAAATACAAGTATTGGGACAGTTAATTTGATGTAATTGCAAAATTAAAGATACATAACAATATCACGAGGGATAACATCTCATTTGCCTATATACACATCGTATTGGCAGTCGATATTTCAGGATGCTGATAGTCTCGTTCTCAATCAAAAATAAAGGAACGGTGATAAATTAAGCAAGGACCACTAAGAAAATAAAATTGGTAACTTGTTTGTCTGGCCAAGCTGATAAAACTGTGGAACATTTCCTAAATGACACCAGTTGAAATCTAAACTCCAATAAAACATACAGCCAAGAGTAACGAACTGAATCGAAGTAAGTGCTTTCGCTGTATTTATTTGTCACAGCACATTACGTCTCCTTTAGCATCGTATAATATGTTCTCAGTCATTGCACACTGTGGCCAAGCGTGTCTGAGTGTCTAAGAGAGTGAATATAGAGCTCCTCAACTAGCACCGCAGAGAAGGATTTTTACCTCAGAAAAAATCGATCCTTTTTAGCTTTCATTTTCCTCATATAGCACATGTAAGTGATCAAGAAGTATCATACTCAAATAGCATTTCATATATGTTGTATTGCAAATTATTCTGTTGTTTGCTGACCAACATTGACGTAAAAATATATCTGGCTTTACATACAGAATTAAACTTTAGAAATAACAACAGAATAGCTTGGTTTACTGGAATGTTTCAAAAGGGAGATAAAGTGAGAAATATCTTCAAGTGGATCGTCAATTTAAGTGGAACGATTTCAGTTTGCGTCGATTAAATGCAGACAGGTATGCCTCGTTTTCTTACAATTTATTGTTATTTTATTATAATTTACCTGTATAGACATGGCTGCGCTAATAAACAAATTAACGTTTCATTTGCTTAGGGCCGACAACGTAGGGGTTGTCACGAAATGCACAAAAACGAATAATTATTCGACCTTCTAAAATGTGTGCGATAATTTCTAATTTGGCCTTATAATATCCGTGAATGGAAATCGAAATTCAACTGTTCAAATCCACACAATCATTTCCTTACCTTCGGTTCTCACTATTCGTTGTAGCTATTTAATTTGCAAATGCTCGTGTGTACCGAATTTCTTAATTTCTATGTCAACGATTTCTTCAGATTGACAACGTGCATCCCCCAAACTGACTTAACTAACGGCCATAATCACATATGCAATAATCCGTTGGACAAATAAATATAATTTGTAGTTAAAGTGCAAGGTGTGGCTAAACCATACTTAACTAAACTGATGGCCAAACTTCTAACTTGTTTTTGACCACAGATTGTAACGGTCTCTGTCATTTTACATTATAGGAAAGGCACCTAATGATGATTTTTGCACAAGTTAGTTAAAATTCCATCTTTGATGTAATAGTAGTATTTTTGAGATTACGTTAGAAATAAGAAGCTGTCTTAGTTTTGTAAAAATATTGACATCTTTGTCTGCCAGATGTTGCACAAATTAACCATATATCACATAAAATAAGTTAAATGTTCAATTCTTTAGGTACAAATAACGAGTTTATCAATATAAATGAAAATAAATTTTCGGGAAATATAATTATCCTATTCACAGCGCTTCTCAAGTAACTATGTAGAGATGCCACTCCAAATAGTTAAGGAGAAATGTGTGGACTTCAGCATCGGTGAAGTCGGATCATTATGCTACGCTTGTTGGGAATAATGAACAAGTTAAATGACGACATGATGTTACAAATTGCTGTTTGTTGATTTACAGACCACAGTCGACATTTGTTAATAGGGTTTAAATCCAACAAAGATCACCAGGATTTTCAAAATGGGAAAAAATGATGGCTAACATTTGCCAGCATAGCTTAAATTGGTAATATTTAACGAGGTTAAATTAATCAAATACCACTGGGCAACATGATGGAATCTCAAAATTGAGTTCTTTTAGGTTCCTCGCGTTAAGTATCTTCCTCTTACTGACTGAATTGTTGTGATTGTGCTATATGTTTCAGAAACATATTTGTATGAAGATTTCAAGAACATCGTTCATTCTGCAAAGCAGCTGCCTTTATTAAAGTATTTTCTAACTCCAACGCTTTTGAAAAGCACTTTCCTAAATAATTTGTATACATACCTTTAAAAGACCAATAAATATGGGCAGCTCTTAATTTATTTAAATTCAAAAATAAACGATAAACACGATACAATTCTGATAAACGTGTTGCGTAATGCTAATTTGAAGTTAAAATCTAATCATCAGCACACTAAAATCTTAAAGAATCTTTCAATTTTATTTCCATTTACCGATTATCTAAAAGACAAAACACATGGTAAAGCTGTTCATGTAAACTGTCTGGACCCTCCTGCGAACTTTTAATGCAAAAGCTTTATAAAGTTTAAAAGCTTATTCAAAATTATACGTTATTGCAGACTTTAAATTTTTAATTGAATATATTATCAGCCTTAATATGAATTTCGTTATTATTGTAAAGGCCTTATTCTATTTCGGATAATTAATCATTTGCCAGACAGGTCGTATTGCCTGGCTTCGAGAAACTTCTATAAGCCAAAGTCGCCAAACTTAACTTGGCTGGTTCGTTTTCAAAAAATACTTATGTTAAAGTCCACAAATAGAGTGCATTTGAATTGATTCAATCAACATTAAAAGAGGAAGCGCTATGGACAGGAATGGACTTAGATATGACTTTTATACGTAATTAAAATAAAAACATAATTTTTTACTTGCTTTTGGTCAAGAACAGAAACGATAGCTGCTTTTGCACATTGTAGATAATGAAGCTGCGATTGAGCCCTCCCCAGGTTAGTAACCATTCCCATTCTGACTTATTTCTGTTATTATTTAGAATTTTCCATCAGGCATCGGAAGATATATATAAATACGAATTGATGACGCTTGTTTGTTTGTTAGCATAAATAAAAAATACAATAAAGGTTCAGATAATGGTTAACATGGGGCCTGAAACTAATGTGAAATTACTCGCAGACCACAGTCATATTGAAAGCATGATTTTTTAAAGATAAATTAAAGGTCTGTGATGTTTAAATAACCCCTGTTTAAATTGATGCAACCAAAAAATACTATATTTTAATTAAATTCTGTTCTTTTAATATGTGATCTTGCGTTCTGTTTCGGAAGTGCCCTTCTAGGTTTGCAAAGTAGATGATCATGTTAATTAATCATCCATCCTCTCTCATGCACAGTAGCTTATTAAATAAAAGCATTGTTTATAACGCTCTTGTATTTCTTAATCTCTAAAAGATAATGTTATTAATGCACTTTGTAATAACCGAGAAAGATGGGCAGCTCATTGTTTAAGTATGTTTCAAGTTAAAGGGGTAGTACATAACAGCAACTAGAACTCGATGCTGTCTATCATTAAATCATTGGTATAAAAAGATCATCTTACTGTTAATGCAGTCATATCTGAAAGAATCTATCAATTTTCTCTATTCCACGATTATGAATAAGTCATAATTCGTGGCAACGATGTTCTTGTTATCTCGATGAACACACCTGCGAACTTGAAATGTAATAGATATTTGAATTAAATAAGCTGGAAAATATAAAGCCTCTATCAAAATTATAAGAAAACGATTAAATAAAATTTAAATTGTACATTTTTGCAGCACATATTCAAATTCATATTCAAACACATATTCATATTCTATTTAGGATAATGAATCATTGGAAGAAAGGTCATTTTGCCTGGCTTCGAGGAACCTCTTTTTGTGCTTATGAATAAACCAGACTGTTTTTGTTCTTTTATAGAAGAAAGTATTTTTTCGTCAACGAATATAGATCAATAGCACATATTAAAAAACGCAGTGAATGATGGAAGCAGATAAGGCAGGCATTGATGTAGATAAGGTGTAAAACGTAATTAAAAAAATAAATAACTTTCCAACTGCTGTTGTTCAAGAATAGAAACAATCGCTGCTTTTGCACATTGTAGGAAATGCACCTGAGATTGAGCCTACCCCAGGTAATTTACCACACCCCATATGACTTCCTTTAGTTTTTTGAAGTTTCAGTCTGGATTCGAAAGCTTTCAATTCATGCAAAATCAAGACGCTTATTTGTTTGTATGTATTAATAATGAATACATTTATGATATAGATAATTGTTGACATTTAGCCTCAAATTAATGTCCAGTGATCTTTGGACTACCATCAAATAACCAGCAGGATTATTAAAAAGTTATTTTCATGGTCATTGATATAAAACAAACCACTGCTCAAAATGATGGAATCAAAAATACAATACTTAAAATAAATTACGTTGACTTACTGAATGATTTTGCATTTTGTTTAGAAAGTGCCTTTAAATGTTTGCAAAAAGAATGTTTATGTGTATTAGTCACCCATCTCTTCTCATGCAAAGAAGCTGATTTTATTTAAGCATTGCTTAAAACGATCTTGTATTTCATAAAACACTTCAAGATTAAAATTATTATATGCCTTTTGTAATAACCGAGAAAAATGGGCAGCTTATTTTATATGTATGTTCCAAGTTGCAGGGAAAGAACATGTTTTCATCTAGTTTTCGATGTTGTTTATCGCTAAATAATAGGTCAAAATTCAGATCACCTTAATTTTAAAGCAGTTATATCTGAAAGAACCTATCAATATTTCTCTACTTAACGATGAGAAAAAAGTCAAAATTAATGGCAACGGCGTTCAAATCGTCCTAATGGACGCACCTGCAAATTTGAAATATGATTGCTATTTGAATTAAACAAGTTTTAAAAATGGTCAATAAAAATAAAAGGAAACTGGTAATATAAATTAAAAGTAAACATTTTGTCAGCACATATTCAAATTCGCAAAAATTCCCATTAAATGATTCAAAAGACAACTTGGCGAGCATACGCGCTGCTTTCGATAACTTCTCTTCAGGCCAGTACAGTTATAGAGAAACGTTGGAACGCAGTAGAAATTTAAAACATGAAATCGATAATGTTCGTCAATTTGTGCGGGTTATCTGAGAAACGTGCATAGGGGAAGGGTGATAAGAGACAATTTGATAGGCGGCAGTAAGTGTTTGGTAGAGCCGTTCTAGGAGAATGGGAGGACAGAGATGGCGCGGGGCATACATGCAGTTAAGCGGCCGTTGGCCATGGAGTCTCCAATTGATGTCCGATGAATCCCGGACTACCGTCACATAACTGGGTCAACGTCTACTAGCAGCAGCAGAAGCGACTGCCATTAGGGTTAAAGAAGCCGGTCTTGTGCGCACAAAAGAACCTCGTACAAGCACCGCGCTTAGCTTGGCCAACGGCCGCTTAACTGCATGTATGCCCCGCGCCATCTCTGTCCTCCCCCTTCTCCTAGAACGGCTCTACCAAACACTTACTGCCGCCTATCAAATTGTCTCTTATCACCCTTCCCCTATGCACGTTTCTCAGATAACCCACACAAATTGACGAACATTATCGATTTCATGTTTTAAATTTCTACTGCGTTCCAACGTTTCTCTATAACATATTCAAATGTCTTTAATGTTTCCAAGGCTTTATTCTTTTTGGGATAATTTATCATTCAAATATAGGTCATTTTGCCTGGCTTTGAGGAACCTTTTTTGTGCAAATGACCAAGCCAAACTCTTTTTGTTCTTACAAACAAATAATTATTCGTACGTCCACGAATACAATGCAGTATCACTTATTTAAAAAACAGTGTAAGAATGAAGCAGATTGGGCAGGCATTGACGTAGATAAGGTGTCAAACGTAATTAAAATAAATTAATAACTTTCCAACTGCTGTTGATCAAGAAAAGAAACGATCGCTGCTTTTGCACATTGTAGGAAATGCACGTGAGATTGAGTCAACCCCAGGTTTGTTACCACACCCATTCTAATTTCTTTTAGTTTCTTCATATTTCCGTCCGGATTCGTAATATTTCTATTTATGTGAAATAAAGACGCTTGTTTGTTTGTAAGCAGTCATAATGAATACATTTAGGATGTAGATAAATGTTGACATGGAATCTCAAAATGATATCCGATGATACTTGGACCACGGACACATAACCAGCATGAAAATGTATTAGCTATATTCAAGGTCTTTGATTTTAAAATAACCACTGCCCAAAATGATGGAGATTTAAAAAACAAATGTTTATTATACTGTGCTCACTAAATAAATGATTCTGCTTTTTGTTTCGGAAATGACTTAAAATTCTTCAAATAACTTGCTTATGCACATTTGTCATCCATCTGGTCCCATGCAAAATAGCTGATTTTATTTAAGCATAGTTCACTAAAGCTCTTGTATTTCATAATCTCTTCAAGATTAAATTATTCGTTGCCATTGCTATAACTCAGAAAGATGGGCAGCTCATTGCTTAAGTATGTTTCACGATGCAAGGGTAGAAAATGTTTTCATTTTCTTCTCGATGTTGTTTATCGCTAAATCAGAACTCAAATGTTTATCAACTAACCGTAAAATCAGTTATATCCAAACGAATCTATCAATATTTCTCATTTCAACGATTATGAAAAAGTCATAATTTTTGGCAACGGTGTTCTTGTCATCATGATGGACCCACCTGCGAACTTGAAATGTAAAGGCTATTTGAATTAAATAAGCTGAATAATATTTAAGCCTCTATAAAAATTATAAGAAACTGAAAAATAAAAATGTAATTTTTCATTTGTGAAAAAAACATATGCAAATTGCTATAATATCTGGAAGGACATATTATTTGATATAATAAATCATTGGGAAAAAGATCAATTTGCCTGGCTTCAAGAAACTCATTTTGTGCAAATGACCAAACCAAACTGTTGCTGTTGTCTTATAAAAATAATTTGTCTTACGTCCACAAATAGAGGGCGGATGCAGTTATTTAAATAACAGTGTAAAATGGAAGCAGTTTGGGCAGGAAATACCGTAGATATGACTTAAAAAGTAATAAAAATAAATAAAAACTGTTCAATTGCTGTTTTTCCAGAAAATAAAGGATCGCTGCTTTTGCACATCGTAGGGAATGCACCTGAGATGGAGCCCACCCCAGGTTGGTACCCACACTCCTTTTGACTTTTTTCAGTTTTTTGAAATTTCCGTCCGGATTCAGAAGATTTTTACTTTTTGCGAAATTATGACGCTTAATTGTTTTTATGCATACATAATGAATACATTCAGGATGTAGATTATTGTTGACATGGAGTCTCCAATTGATGTCCGATGAATCCCGGACTACCGTCACATAACTAGCATGAATATTGATTAGTTGTATTCAAGGTATTTGATATAATAATAACCACTGCCCAAAATGATGGAGATTTAAACACTAAATGTTTATTATATCGTGCTCACTAAATGTATGATTCTGCTTTTTGTTTCGAAAGTGACTTAAAATTCTTCAAATAACTTGCTTATGCACATTTGTCATCCATCTGGTCCCATGCAAAATAGCTGATTTAATTTAAGCATAGTTCACAACGCTCTTGTATTTCAACATCTCTTCAAGATAAAATTATTCTTTGCCATTGCTATAACTTAGAAAGATGGGCAGCTCATTGCTTAAGTATGTTTTACGATGCAAGGTTAGAAAATGTTTTCATTTTCTTCTCGATGTTGTTTATCGCTAAATCAGAACTCAATTGTTTATCAACTAACCGTAAAATCAGTTATATCTAAACGAATCTATCAACATTTCTCTATTCAACGATTATGAAAAAGTCATAATTTTTGGCAACGGTGTTCTTGTCATCATGATGGGCCCACCTGCGAACTTGAAATGCAAAGGCTATTTGAATTAAATAAGCTGAATAATATTTAGCCTCTGTCAAAATTATAAGAAACTGACAAATAAAAATTTAATTGTACATTTTTGCAGCACATATGCAAATTGCTATAATATTTGGAATGACTTATTTTATATGATATAATTAATAATTGAAAGTTAGCTCATTTTGCCTTGCTTCAAGGAACCTTTTTTTGTCAAAATTTCAAATACAAACTGTTGTTGTTCTTTCACAAAAATAATTTGTCTTACGTCCACGAATAGAGGGCGGATGCACTTATTTAAATAACAGTGTAAATGGAAGCAGTTTGGGCAGGAAATACCATAGATATGACTTAATACGTAATTAAAATAAATAAAAACTGTTCAATTGCTGTTTTTCCAGAAAATAAAGGATCGCTGCTTTTGCACATCGTAGGGAATGCACCTGAGATGGAGCCCACCCCAGGTTGGTACCCACACTTCTTTTGACTTTTTTCAGTATTTTGAAATTTCCGTCCGGATTCGGAAGATTTTTACTTTTTGCGAAATTATGACGCTTAATTGTTTTTATGCATACATAATGAATACATTCAGGATGTAGATTACTGTTGACATGGAGTCTCCAATTGATGTCCGATGAATCCCGGACTACCGTCACATAACTAGCATGAATATTGATTAGTTGTATTCAAGGTATTTGATATAATAATAACCACTGCCCAAAATGATGGAGATTTAAACACTTAATGTTTATTATATCGTGCTCACTAAATGTATGATTCTGCTTTTTGTTTCGGAAGTGACTTAAAATTCTTCAAATAACTTGCGTATGCACATTTGTCATCCATCTGGTCCCATGCAAAATAGCTGATTTTATTTAAGCATAGTTCACAACGCTCTTGTATTTCATAATCTCTTCAAGATAAAATTATTCTTTGCCATTGCTATAACTTAGAAAGATTGGCAGCTCATTGCTTCAGTATGTTTTACGATGCAAGGGTAGAAAATGTTTTCATTTTCTTCTCGATGTTGTTTATCGCTAAATCAGAACTCAAATGTTTATCAACTAACCGTAAATCAGTTATATCTAAACGAATCTATCAATATTTCTCTATTCAACGATTATGAAAAAGTCATAATTTTTGGCAACGGTGTTCTTGTCATCATGATGGACCCACCTGCGAACTTGAAATGCAAAGGCTATTTGAATTAAATAAGCTGAATAATATTAAGCCTCTGTCAAAATTATAAGAAACTGACAAATAAAACTTAAATTGTACATTTTTGCAGCACATATGCAAATTGCTATAATATTTGGAAGGACTTATTTTATATGATATAATTAATAATTGAAAGTTAGCTCATTTTGCCTTGCTTCGAGGAACCTCTTTTTGTCCAAATTTCAAATACAAACTGTTGTTGTTCTTTCACAAAAATAATTTGTCTTACGTCCACGAATAGAGGGCGGATGCACTTATTTAAAAAACAGTCTAAGAAAAAAGCGGTTTGGGCAGTCATTGCTGTATATATGACTTAATACGTAATTTAAAATAAATAAAAACTGTTCAATTGCTGTTGTTCAAGAAAATAAAGGATCGCTGCTTTTGCACATCGTAGGAATGCACCTGAGATGGAACCCACTCCAGGTTGGTAACCCACACTTCTTTGACTTTTTTCAGTTTTTTGAATTTCCGTCCGGATTCGGAAGATTTTTACTTTTTGCGAAATAATGACGCTTAATTGTTTTTTAGCATACATAATGAATACATTCAGGATGTAGATTATTGTTGACATGGAGTCTCCAATTGATGTCCGATGAATCCCGGACTACCGTCACATAACCAGCATGAATATTGATTAGTTTTATTCAAGGTCGTTTATATAATAATCACCACTGCCCAAAATGATGGAGATTTAAACACTAAAATGTTTATTTTATCGTGCTCACTAAATGTATGATTCTGCTTTTTTGTTTCGGAAGTGACTTTAAAATTCTTCGAAATAACTTGCGTATGCACATTTGTCATCCATCTGGTCCCATGCAAAACTAGCTGATTTAATTCTAAGCCTAGTTCATAACGCTCTTGTATTTCATAATCTCTTCAAGATAAAATTATTCTTTGCCCATTGCTATAACTTTGAAAGATGGGCAGCTCATTGCTTAAGTATGTTTTACGATGCAAAGGGCAGAAAATGTTTTCATCTAGTTCTCGATGTTGTTTATCGCTAAATCAGAACTCAAAATGTTTATCAACTAACCGTTAAAATCAGTTATATCTAAACGAATCTATCAATATTTCTCTATTCAACGATTATGAAAAAGTCATAATTTTGGCAACGGTGTTCTTGTCATCATGGTTGACCCACCTGTGAACTTGAAATGTTAAAGCTATTTGAATTAAATAAGCTGAATAATATAAAGCCTTTATGAAAATTATAAGAAACTGACAAATAAAAATTGAAATTGTACATTTTTGCAGCACATATGCAAATTTCTTTAATATTGGGAAGGACTTATTTTATTTGATATAATTAATAATTGAAAGTTAGCTCATTTTGCCTTGCTTTTGAGGAACCTCTTTTGTCAAAATTTCAAACCAAACTGTTGTTGTTCTCTTACAAAAATAAATTGTCTTACGTCCACAAAAAGAGTGCAGATGCCTTTATTTAAAAAACCTTTTAAAATGGAAGCGGTTTGGGCAGGAAATGCCGTAGATATGACTTAATACGTAATTAAAATAAATAAAAACTGTTCAATTGCTGTTGTTCAAGAAAAGAAAGGATCGCTGCTTTTGCACATTGTAGGGAATGAACCTAAGATTGAGCCCAGCCCAGGTAGGTACCCACACTCCTTTTGACTTTTTTTCAGTTTTTTGAAATTTCCGTCCAGATTCGGAGGATTTTTAATTTTTGCGAAATTATGACGCTTAATTGGTTTTAAGCATACATAATGAATACATTCAGGATAGAGATAATTGTTGACATGGCTTCTTTATTGATGTCCGATGAATCGCGGACTACCGTCACATAACCAGCATGAATATTGATTAGTTGTATACAAGGTCTTTAATATAATAATAACCACTGCCCAAAATGATGGAAATTTAAAACACAATGTTTATTATATTGTGCTCACTAAATGTATGATTCTGCTTTCTGTTTCGGAAGTGCGCTTTAAATTCTTCGAAATACTTGCTTATGCACATTTGTCATCCATCTGGTCCCATGCAATATAGCTGATTTAATTTAAGTATTGTTCATAACGCTCTTGTATTTAATAATCTCTTCAAGATAAAATTATTCTTTGCCATTGCTATAACTCAGAAAGTTGGGCAGCTCATTGCTTAAGTATGTTTCACGATGCAAGGGTAGAAAATGTTTTCATTTTCTTCTCGATGTTGTTTATCGCTAAATCAGAACTCAAATGTTTGTCAACTAACCGTAAAATCAGTTATATCAAAACGAATCTATCAATATTTCTCTATTCAACGATTATGAAAAGTCATAATTTTTGGCAACGGTGTTCTTGTCATCATGATGGACCCACCTGCGAACTTGAAATGTAAAGGCTATTTGAATTAAATAAGCTAATTAATATTAGCCTCTATAAAAATTATAAGAAACTGAAAAATAAAAATGCAATTTTTCATTTGTGCAAAACATATGCAAATTGCTATAATATCTGGAAGGACATATTATTTGATATAATAAATCATTGGGAGAAAAGTCAATTTGCCTGGCTTCAAGAAACTCATTTTGTGCAAATGACCAAACCAAACTGTTGTTGTTGTCTACAAAATAATTTGTCTTACGTCCACAAATAGAGGGCAGATGCAGATATTTAAATAACAGTGTAAAATGGAAGCAGTTTGGGCAGGAAATACCGTAGATATGACTTAATACGTAATTAAAATAAATAAAAACTGTTCAATTGCTGTTTTTCCAGAAAATAAAGGATCGCTGCTTTTGCACATCGTAGGGAATGCACCCGAGATGGAGACCACCCAAGGTTGGTACCCACACTTCTTTTGACTTTTTTCAGTTTTTTTGAAATTTCCGTCCGGATTCGGAAGATTTTTACTTTTTGCGAAATAATGACGCTTAATTGTTTTTTAGCATACATAATGAATACATTCAGGATGTAGATTATTGTAGACATGGAGTCTCCAATTGATGTCCGATGAATCCCGGACTACCGTCACATAAGTAGCATGAATATTGATTAGTTGTATTCAAGGTATTTGATATAATAATAACCACTGCCCAAAATGATGGAGATTTAAACACTTAATGTTTATTTTATCGTGCTCACTAAATGTATGATTCTGCTTTTTGTTTCGGAAGTGACTTAAAATTCTTCAAATAACTTGCGTATGCACATTTGTCATCCATCTGGTCCCATGCAAAATAGCTGATTTTATTTAAGCATAGTTCACAACGCTCTTGTATTTCATAATCTCTTCAAGATAAAATTATTCATTTGCCATTGCTATAACTTAGAAAGATTGGCAGCTCATTGCTTCAGTATGTTTTACGATGCAAGGGTAGAAAATGTTTTCATTTTCTTCTCGATGTTGTTTATCGCTAAATCAGAACTCAAATGTTTATCAACTAACCGTTAAATCAGTTATATCTAAACGAATCTATCAATATTTCTCAATTCAACGATTATAAAAAATTGTCATAATTTTTGGCAACGGTGTTCTTGTCATCATGATGGACCCACCTGCGAACTTGAAATGTAAAGGCTATTTGAATTAAATAAGCTGAATAATATTAAGCCTCTGTCAAAATTATAAGAAACTGACAAATAAAACTTAAATTGTACATTTTTGCAGCACATATGCAAATTGCTATAATATTTGGAAGGACTTATTTTATATGATATAATTAATAATTGAAAGTTAGCTCATTTTGCCTTGCTTCGAGGAACCTCTTTTGTCAAAATTTCCAAAACCAAACTGTAGTTGTTCTTTCACAAAACTAATTTGTCTTACGTCCACAAATAGAGGGCTGATGCACTTATTCAAAAATTCAGTGTAAAAAGAAAGCGGTTTGGGCAGTCATTGCCGTAGATATGACTTAATACGTAATTAAAATAAATAAAAACTGTTCAATTGCTGTTGTTCAAGAAAACAAACGATTGCTGCTTTTGCACATTGTAGGGAATGCACCTGAGATGGAACCCTCTCCAGGTTGGTAACCATACCCCTTTTAACTTCTTTTCAGTTTTTTAAATTTCCATCCGGATTCGAAGATTTTTACTTTTTGCTAAATAATGACGCTTATTTGTTTTTTAGCATACATAATGAATACATTCAGGATGTAGATTATTGTAGACATGGAGTCTCCAAATGATGTCCGATGAATTTTGGACTACCCTCACATAACCAGCATGAATATTGATTAGTTTTATTCAAGGTCGTTGATATAATAATAACCAATGCCCAAAATGATGGAGATTTAAACAAAAAATGTTAATTATATCGTGCTAACTAAATGTATGAATAAGCTTTATGTTTCGGAAGTGCTCTTTAAATTATTCGAAGTTCTTGCTTATGCAAATTCTTCATCCATCTTCTCTAATGCAAACTAGCCAATTTAATTTAAGCCTTGTTCATAACGCTCTTGTATTTCATAATCTTTTTAAGACAAAATTATTATTATCCCTTGTATTAACTTTGAAAGATGGGCAGCTCATTGCTCAAGTATTTTTAACGATGCAAAGGCAGAAAATGTTTTCATCTAGTTCTCGATGTTGTTTTTCGATAAATTAGAGGTCAAAATGTAATCAACTAACCGTTAAAGCTGTTATATCTAAACGAATCTATCAATATTTCTCTATTCAACGATTGTGAAAAAGTCATAATTCTTGGCAATGGTGTTCTTGTCATCATGGTTGACCCACCTGTGAACTTGAAATGTAAAAGATATTTGAATTAAATAAGCTGAATAATATAAAGCCTCTGGCAAAATTATAAGAAACTGACAAATAAAACTTAAATTGTACATTTTTGCAGCACATATGCAAATTGCTATAATATTTGGAAGGACTTATTTTATATGATATAATTAATTATTCAAAGTTAGCTCATTTTGCCTTGCTTCGAGGAACCTCTTTTTGTCCAAAATTTCCAAAACAAACTGTTGTTGTTCTTTCACAAAAATAATTTGTCTTACGTCCACGAATAGAGGGCGGATGCACTTATTTAAAAAAATCAGTGTAAGAAGAAAGCGGTTTGGGCAGTCATTGCCGTAGATATGACTTAATACGTAATTAAAATAAATAAAAACTGTTCAATTGCTGTTGTTCAAGAAAACAAACGATTGCTGCTTTTGCACATTGTAGGGAATGCACCTGAGATGGAACCCACTCCAGGTTGGTAACCATACCCCTTTTGACTTCTTTCTGTTTTTTGAATTTCCATCTGGATTCGAAGATTTTTACTTTTTGCTAAATAATGACGCTTAATTGTTTTTTAGCATACATAGTGAATACATTCAGGATGTAGATTATTGTAGACATGGAGTCTCCAATTGATGTCCGATGAATTTCGGACTACCGTCACAAAACCAGCATGAATATTGATTAGTTGTATTCAAGGTCTTTGATATAATAATAACCACTGCCCAAAATGATGGAGATTTAAACACAAAATGTTTATTATATTGTGTTCAGTAAATGAATGATTCTGCTTTCTGTTTCGGAAGTGCCCTTAAAATTCTTCAAAATACTTGGTTATGCAAATTTGTCATCCATCTTCTCTCATGCAAAGAAGCCGATTAATTTAAAGCATTCTTCATAATGCTCTTTTATTTCATAATCTCTTTAAGATAAAATTAATATATGCCCTTTGTTCAAACTAATAAAAATGGACAGCTAATTATTTTAAGTATGTTCCATGTTGCAGGAAGAGAACATGTTGCCATATAGATTTTGATGTGGTCTATTGCTAATTCTGATGCTTAAATAAGATTATATTTAAGGTTTTATCAGTGATATATTTACGAATCTGTGATTTTTTGTTAATTAACCGATAATTGAACCATCATATTTCTTGTTAGTTCTGTTCTAAATGTCTTGGTGGACCCACCTGCGAACGTTGAATGAAATGATTTTCATGACTTTTATAAGCCTCTTAGCATATGGCTTGTTAAAATTAATAAACAATGGCAAAATTTTGATATAAATTGTATATTTTCAAGCATAAATTTAAATTTCTATATAATTGGGATATTAAATCATTTGGAAGAAAGGTCATTTTACCTGTTTTCAAACAAACTCTATAAGCCTTAGTGGCCAAACTAAACTCTGCATATGGGGCTTCAAAATAATTATGTTAATGGCCAAGAATTGAGGTCTGTAGCACAGATTCACAAAACAGTGTAGGCAGGATCCTGTGTGGGCAGTTATTGCTGTAGGTTTGACTTTAAACGTTCATTTATAAAAATAGAAATGTTTTATTGTAGAAAAGGCATCTGGGATTATGCTCTCCTCAGGTATGTTACCATAAAACTTTTGAGTTGTTGCATTTATTTTTTTGAAATTGTAATTCGGATTCAGAAGGCCCCTTTTATTCAAATTTTAATGCTTTTTTGTTGGTATAAATAATGAATGCAACAAGAAATTAGGTAAAAGTTAACTGTGAGCCTCAAATTGCTGTCAGATGATCAGTGACCATTGTTGAATTTCCAGCAGAAAAATTGATATGTTATATTCAGCCTTTGATTTAAAAATTACCAATGTCCAAAATAATGGAATCAAAAATGAAATAGTTAAATTATATTGTGTTCACTTAATCCAAATGTCTGAGGTCTGTTTGGGATTTGCCCCAAAAGCTTTTCAAAGTAAATGTGTATGCACAATTTTCATCCATATTCTATCATGCCAATTTACTGATTTTCTTTAAGTATTCTCTAAAACGCTCTCGTATTTAAAAATATATTCAAGACAAATTATTATTTATCCGTCGGAATGACCGTCGAATACGGGCAGCTCACTGTTTTAGTTTGTTCCAAGCTGCAGGCCAACAAATTCTTTAATTCAGTTTTCTTTGTTGAATATCAGTTATTCGGAGTTTACAATAAAACAACCAGCACAGTTTTAGACATTACATCTTTAGAACTCTGTTTTATGTCGTTCACTGTCCAATTATGACAAAGTGGTTATTTACGATAATGGAGTCCTTATCCACATGGTGGATTAATAAGCAAAGATTGTTTGCAAATAGCTACATTAATTTAATTATTTCGTGAATTTCAGACTTCGTTATCATATTATGAGTGGCTTTTATTCACTTGTTATTGAAGTTAATATCAATAGTATATCGTAATATCTTACTTGAAAGCAAATCTTAATCTGCAAGATGTCAGTCAGTACTTAATTTCTCATTTCACTATTTAAAATACGGTAGAATAATTGACAAACCAAATTTTAAAATTCTAAGTCGCGTTAATCTGTGGTAAGCTATATTTAATTTTTGTAAAAAAACGGAGAATCAGCTCCCATTTTGATTTGTTTAAGATAAATACCGAACAGGTTAAGCAAAGAACCAGCAGCAATTGTATACTTTTTTTACAAAGTACTTTTCCTTAAGGCTTTTTTTTCTCTGAGTAACCATTGTTGCGGAGCTACGCACTAGATAGATTGTAATACTAATGTTTAACATATGTTCGCTAGCAAGAGTAAATGCACTTTTGTTCCACTATTTTTTTAGAAAGCGGCATTATTTAATATCCAAGCCATTTTTGACATGTGACGCTTGTGAGCTTCTTTTTACTGCTTACTTTAGTTTAGCAACTTATTCCTGTTTGATTGTGCTGACTTTCATAAAGAGGAAAACAATTAAATAACCGACAATTTCCTACAGGAGAAAAGTGACTGATATTACTGGCCCTTCTCGTCTGACAAGAAAGGAGAGGAATGTTTAAAAATGTTTTCAGTGTTAGTTTCATTTCACTCTGAAGACAGATTTCTTTCCTTTTCAGTGGCACCCATGCTGCTCCTCCTGCTACTTCCATGTTTGTAATAATAAGCAGAAAAACAGACAATTTTTTATAAGATGCGCTTTATTATAACTGGTTTTTTGATTGACATTCTAAACTTCCACTTGTCTTTTAACTATACTTCTGGTTTTACTGTCTTAATAATTGGACTGCAAACTGCTACAATGGTTTGGCAATTCCGTCTTCCGTAGTATAGGGTTTTTATTGATTTCTACTCCATCGATAAACCTCTTTTCTTCAGCATGTTAATTTATTTCTAGAAGCTAAATTAATATTTAAATAAATAAAAATGAGCTTTCTGTTCAAAATATTGAGTTCATACGTTTAAGTTAAAAATGTTGTAATGGAAAGTGACAGCCAACTGGATGGGTATCTTAGGTCTTGATTTTAAATGATGATTAACCAACTTTTAACTCTTTAGGCTTTATTAAAAAGAAGGCTATTACACTGTTAAAAGACCTCCGAGAAAAATTTGCACTTAGAGATACAAGACAAAATAACCAAGAAAACAGAACCCAAGCCTAAAAAAAACTGAAAATTATCAGATTATTTAACTGCACGCTGAGATTTAATAAGTGTTTAAAATAATATTAATAAGAGAGAAAGTACAATTCGCCAGCAGACGACAAAAATGACCTGGAGAGTGCATTTTTGAGTGATTAACAGATTTGATATGTACATCGGGGCACCTGCTATTAAAATATGTTTTTTCCATGCAAAAGTAAATGACAGGGAGTTGACAGGTGTTAAGTAAAAGCTGTGAAAACGTTTTATGGCAAACCCGCTGCACGCATACGACTGTTAGAATGGCACTGAAGCCAACATGCAATTACCGCCTGCAGTTTCCTATGGAAAGCAGAAGGCCTAAGCCAATTTATTTTGACAAAAAATAAATGCGTGATCCATTTACGGAAATTTCATCCCCTCAGTTTTGCTGTTGAACTTTTCCGTGTATTTTAAGAGTATTTTTCAAGCAACTGGTAGATAACCTGGGAACCTTAATTGGCGTCGAATGAGTGGTCTGTATTGATGAGGCCTGCACACATTGAGTTAAAGATCGACTGAAGTATATGTTTACCTCAACAGGCAGACGTGTTATCGCCTAGGCTCTGTACTAGATGTCGTGATGAATGACCGATGCACTCCGCTCCACATAAAAAGGTGAATCAATCAATGCAAATCGCATTGGCAGTCGGAATATAACCTTCATTCTTTCGAAGGGTTAATGCATAAAATATGCGTGCGATACCACCACAAAGAAGTCCCTCGCGATATTTTTCACTTGATTTCATCTCCTTACGTAACTTGCAATGTATCCGGTAAATCACACTCTTATTAGTATGTATTTTATGTTCTGCTATTGCAAATGTGGGTTTGGTGGCAGGCTTCCCAATATTCCGGTCAATTTTCAAAAGCTTATTAAAATCTTTAATTTTTGTGTTGATAAATCTAGCATATCCTTCCCTTTAAAAAATGCACATACCTATGGTTGTTGTATTTTAAAAAATGTGGAAATATACAGTCGTATACTGTTTTACCCAACATAACCTTATTTCGTACTCTTTACACTCCACTTTAAACATGAATTCTAAAGAAAAAAAGTAAATTAAAATGGAAATAACGAAGGACATTTGAATTTTGAATACATTTAATTTTTCATAAAAAAAAGCTGATGTTGACAATCACACATTATGAAATCTTTATAAGCATTCATTTTATAACCCTGTCTATCCTGCAAAGTAAAGATTATGCCCACAATATAAACTAGTAGAATATTACCTGCTTCCGAAAAAAGTGTTGCTTGAGTTCACCTAGTAGTCTCAAAAAAACTCAAATATTCAACCCATAGTAAAAGCATAACGGCTTTATATGTCCACTTTACAGAAGTGCAATGACTTCATGATGTATGCTGAATATGTTCTATCTTAACTCGGTAACATATCTAATGTTCACTTCCAGGGATACAGACGTCTTGAAACGCTTGTTTGCATGGATAACAGCTAGCCTTTTACCTGAATTTAAATACCGTGACCTTACTTATGCATTGCAACGCACTACCATTGAGCCACGTGTCCATTATTATTTGGGCTGCAAAAAGGAATAGAAATATATTGTGCGGCTCAATGATCCGCTTAACAGACAGGAATATTCCGTTGTGCCGTGAAGCTCACTTGAGAGACCATGCCAGCGGTCGCCTGGCGACTTAAAGTATATGTTGATGAAATGAAAACGTAAAATACAAGGGGACTCCAAAAAATCTTTTTCAGATTATTAGACGTCATCAGGCGGATTAACGTAATCATAATTATGGAACACATGCAATTAAAACACGTGACATTTGGAAATTGAATCGAAATACCTAACATTGAGCAACAGTCCCGTTATTATGTCGGTTGGGCTTGCGAAGATGATAAAAGTGTGCGGCTTATTGATCTCCTTTAGGAACAAGTATGTACCATTGTGCGCTGGAGCTAACGTAAGAGCCCTCACAAGCGGTCGCATAGCGACATATATCATATGATGATAAAGTAGAAGACTTGAAGGACCCGAATCGACATTTAAGGCTTATTAGTCGTCATCATCCGGTCAAACTGAATCATATGCTTAGTCCACCAGGGATTCAAAACAATAACACGTGATCATGGAGTCGAAATCTCTGCTAATGAGCCAAGGGCCCGTCGTTTCACTTGCTGCGATCGTGAATATGATGCAAGCGTGTGGCTACCCAAAATGATCAAGGAACATTTTTTTTCCCATGTGCCCTGTTGTTAACTGTAGTGCCCTCGCAGGCGGAAGCATAGCGATGTATAGTATATGTTGATAAGTTGGAAATGATAACGACAAGGGAGATATGAATGGTCATTCCTGTCTTATTTGTCATCATCTGCCACCCATACCAAATCCCTAGTTTAGAGTACCTTAAAGTCAAACCCACAACATTTATATTAGGTTGAACTCATTAAAAGTGATGCCCGAGCTCGTATGTTTGCCGATCGCGATCGGGACTATGATGATATTCTGTGGTAATATACTTGCTAAAGGAAAATTCATGTTCTGTGAGTGCCCTAGATCTAACTTGAGAGCCCTCGCCAGTGGTCGCATAGCGCCACATATCACATGCTGATAAAGTGGAACCAAAACAGAAAAAGGAGACCAACCGACCATTTGCAGCTTCTAAGTCGTCCAAAGCCAGTCATACACAATATTTAGTATAAAACACCTAAGATTTGAACTCGTGACCAGTGTTTGATGCGTCCAACGCTCTACCATTGAGCCAAGGTTACGTTCATTTTAAGGTTGCTCACGGGAATATGAAGATGTTTTGTGGCTCACTGATCTTCTTCACTTACAGGATAATTCCGATTTGTCCTGCATCTACCTTACTGACCTCGTTAGGGGTCGCATGGACACAATAATAATATGTTGTTAAAGTGAAATTTACAAGGCAAAAGCAGGTCCGAATATTTTTTTCTGGCTACGTAGTTATCACCAGCCGATCAAACTTAATCTTCAGTAAAGACATCACGGTATTCGATCACGTTATATTGCTCATAGATTTCAAAGATCACCACAATGAACCCCTGATTAATGTAACTTTCCGGTTAAGGTCAAGAATATGATGATGGTGTGCTAATAACTGAACTTCTTAAGGAACAAGTGAGTTATGTCGTGCGCTGGTGCTCTTTTTTGAGCGCCAGCCCACTCTCACATAGCATATGTTGAGAAAGTGGAAACAAAACAGATAAAGTATAGCAAAATGACGATTTTTGGCTTATAAGCCGCTATCAGCCATTCATTTTAGAATTTTGTAAATTTAAATTAAGAATTTATATTTGTTGAGCACCAGCAAGGCACTTTCTAACAAAGATTAGTAACGAAATAAAGTGATGACAATGTGTGCAGATAAAATGTACCAAATTATTAAAAATGTAGACAGAACTTGTCCTGCTAGCGATTTTTTTTAATAGTGAACTAGAGAAAAAAGGCAGTATAAAAATACTCCTACCTAAAAAATGGTGGCAATGTTTAATAGGTCCTTACTTTCAAATAGAAGGTAGGAGAAAAAGCTGCTTATGACGATAAAGCTAGGTAAAAGAGTAGGGTTATACTGTAGTAGCATTTCAGAATGAGATAATAAAACGTCGAGATGATGCGTTCTTGATCACTTAGGGGAATGAACAAAATCTTACTAAAATTCGTCAATGAGCTTTATTCCTCAAAATCATTGGATCCAGAATCAAATTCTGATAATGGTAAGTATCGAAAGAAACGGCAGCATTTTAGACTGTGTACCACCAAATTTGTACGCCCGAATGACTTCATCATTTGGATGACTGGTGATACAAGGATACATCATGGTTCATGAAGGAATCGAGTTAGCGAAAAAATAGTTTCAAGAGGGTCACTTAAATTCCCGATGGTCCTTTCACTGAGTCATGTGGAATAGAAAATGCGTCAATGTGCTTTATTCCTCAGCATCATTGGATCCAGAATCGAATTCTGATGATGGCTTGTATCCAAAAAACGGCAGCATTTTAGACTGTTGACCACCGAATGTGTACGTCCGAATGACTTCGTCGTTTGGATGACTGGTGATATAAGGAGACATCATTGATCATTGGTGACTCGAGGTAGCGAAATTAATGTTGCACGAGGGTCAAGTAAATTCCCGATGGTCCTTTCTCCAAAAAATGGCGAAAGCTATTGGGAAGTGACAAGGAACATAAAAGGTTAATAGAATCAGTGTTAAGATAAATGTGCAGTCTTCGGTTGAATGCAGATAGACATTTTAACGACCTTATTTCAATTGGCAAGTAATTCCAAAGAAAACATTACCTTGATGCAAAAAAAAGACAGCGTTTGCACGTGGAGAACGCAGAGGAGGTATAATAAGTGCAGAATTTCTTAGGTTAAACGGAAGACTAATAAGGTAATGACAAAAAGCTTAGGGTGATTTGAGCTATTATTGAGTCGGAAAAGGAAACAAAGCCTGCTTTCAGTCTCCTGAGCCAAAAAATGTTAACTTCGCTAGCTGGAATCTATTTGAGTAAGAAGTTGTTAAAATAGTCGGTAACAGGGGTTCTTGTGAATTGTCTTTGGACATTTTCAATTTTTGAATTGCTAGATTTGTTCATTTAACCAAAAAAATGACAGCGAAATTCAAGAATGAGAAGCACAAACATACGATTAAGTTTTAATTAATTTTTCGGAAAGATATAAATTATAAGAAATACAGCCGCAAATCTGAGCAGCTTTGGCCGTTATTCTATCGGCATGAGGCGAAAGATCTTATTTATTAATGTAGCTTAAGCCAAAGTCCTTGATGTAGGAACATTTATCATAAGGCAACCTTCAAAAATAAGAGATTGAGTCCAGCTTACAGGCCCAAAACTCATGAAGTGACACTAAGAAGGTTAGAACTACATAAACCATTGTATCTCTAGTCCGAAAGAGCGTCTTAGTCCAAACGACTTTGTTCAAGGCATCATTCGGTCGTAAAGTTAGATAAGGAATACACGCATTTAAGGTCATTAGCATAAATTAAAGATTGATAATGTTTAACTATCGATGAATTATCATTTTTACGCAGGCGGAACAACAGCGGAACTAATACGGTACGTTGAGAGACACCTACTGACAATCGGGGTAGCACTTGAGTATGAAAGATCCTATTAGAACACTTTGTTTTCGATCATATAGGTATGATCTTATTCAGACAGTCAGGGGACTACGAAACAATTTAGATTCCTTTTAAGCTAGAATTTGTCTATGAGGTACTTTATCAAATGCCTTCATAAGATCAAAATAGATAATTTCTATAGATAGATGATCATTACGAAGAGAGGTAAATAGATTAAGGAAAGACACGTGGCAGTTTTTCACAAGAGCGGTCCGGTAAAAAACCGTTTTGTGAAAAATTGATAATTTGATTGCTTATGCAAAAATCCGTGATTTGTATTGCAATTAATTTTTTAAAGAGTTAAGCCAGAAAGGGCGTTTTATGAACCACACGATATTTATGAATGACAGATCGGGAACCAGATTTAAAAACAAGTATTATTTTAGATGTTTTTTTAATAATCGGGAAAAAACCATTTTCGAGAAATACTGAAATTAATGTTTTTAGTAATGGTGGAAAATCACTTAGCTGTTTTTATAAGTGAGTTTGGAATGTTATCAAATCAAAGCGAATGAGAATGTTTTTAGGTGAGCAAGAAATTCATTGTATTTAGAAGTGAATTTGAAGTTGAAATCAGAAGAATTGAGGGATTAAGGGTTGTTTTAGTTTTAAAGTCGTTGGCGAAAAACGAATTTAACAATTTGGCTATTCCTATATCTTCTTTAACGAATATCTTGAAACAGTCGAGTTAGGGCGGATTAACATATAAAGGCTTAGCCAATGACCGAACATATAAGATTTGAGCAACATATTTAGATGAATTAGCATCATTTAGTGCCCGAGACTCTCTAGGCTTATCTCGCGTGAGCACAACGTTCAATTCTGATTCGAATATGTGTGCAATACTTAAGTAAATTAACAAAGAGCATTTAAATAATCTTAAATGGGCTTTTGCAATTCGTTTATGGCTCTTTTGGAGAAAATGTGGAACATCAGAAAAAGCTGTATTTGGATTAAAAATCTTAAACGTGATAAAAGCTGGATTTTTTTGTGAGGCGCTGCAATAGCTCATGGAGAAACTTCGGATCTTTGATTTAAAAATGCTATAAAAATATAGAGTGCGTAAGAATTTATTTATTTTTTCATGGTTTGTGTTAGGAAAGTTGAGGTTTTCGATTCAACCTCAGGCTCCGCAGGAAGGGGGACTGAAAAACCACAGTCGATTATTGCGTGATCACTTGTAAAAAGATCCCAATGGAATTTCATAAAGAGAGGGTGGACCGCATTTGTTAAATTTAAATCTTAATTGTTGTCATTTATATTAACCGATCTAACTAGTTTGGACATGTTTGAAAACTTAATAGTATCGACCAATTTCTGATGTTGAAGCATAGAGGAATTCGCCTGCAAATCAATGTCTGGCAGACTTAAAATCGGTTTCGATTAGTTTTGCTATCAAATTCAGTCTCTGCAATTTTTTCAAATAGTTAACAGAGCTCAATTTCCTTGCTAGATTAACGCAGAGGATTCAAAACACAGCCACTTTCCACCTTTTTTGAGCGGAAGTTCAACTGAAGCAAAGCATGCATTTCCAATAATAGACGAAATGCTCAGCTGAAAAGGGAAATGTACAAAGGCTGACTAAATATAAAGGAGGCAACTACCGCCATGATTTTCAGCGTGGTCTTGTCTGAACAATTTGAAATTATCTATAACATAGTGCCAAGTCAAATAAAAAGAGTGTTAGCCCAGGATTCAGTGATGCACAACACATCTGGATCAACCGCAAAGGCTACTGTTCTAAGCTCAGCCATCTTATTTAACAACTGATAACGCATTAAAAGGAAACAAAGCTGGGCATTTTCTTAGGCTGCAGCTAACGCTTATCAGTATTTATAAAAAAACAAACATTTGCTTGTGGGGAAGAAAACTTGAAAGAATAAACGAAAGTTGGGAAACAAAATTTATTTGGTCTTACATTTGTCGAAATGCCTCTGTTAAAAGAACTGAGATTATTCTACAACGGCATATGTGGATGAAAATAATGGAACAAAAAGTCTAAATTGTGATATAGGAAAGATAGGGGGTGGCATAGAAATGAGAGTTTTAGGAAAAATAGCATATATTGACGGAAAACCTGAATTTGAAAAAGAAATAAATGATTTCAAAAAACTGGTAACATAATAAGAAGGGTTAATTATTTGGAATTCTTAACACTTTTTGGGTAAGGAAAGATGCTATCGTTAGCATTTACAGCTGTTGTAGATGCTGAGGTATTAGTAGGTTTCCCAATGGTAATGACATTACTGATTTTAATGCTTGGCTTAGCCAATGATTCAGACGATTCCGTGGTGGTTTTATCCCTAAAGGTAAACAAATTGTTTTCTTTTCAAATATTGAGCTGAGTGCTCATGCTTCGAGAAAATAAGGTTCACTTAAATTGCCGAAAAACGTTTGACCAGAATTGGCGGTTTTCTACGGGAAGACATTTTTTTAGCTGCAGCTACTTTCAGCGACTCATACCAAATACGAAAGGTAGAGCACCAGAAAATCGAACCATTAACATCTTTAATTAAGTTAATCTCTCTACCATGGGGTAAAGTGCCCTTATTTTGACAGTGGCTTTGCGATATTTAATAAAAACGGCGTCTCACCAACATTTTTAAGGAAAATCTATGTTTCCTTGTGTCCAGAAGCTAACGTTAGAGCCCTCACAGGTGGAAGCATAGTGACGTGAAGCATAAGCTGATAAGGTGGAATTGACAAAGACAAGGGAAACTCAAATTATCAGTTCTGACTTATTTATTGTCATCAACTACTCATACTTAAATTAAAGTGTTGAACACCTTGAATTCGAACTGGCAAATTCTCTTTATTTAGTTTAGCTATCTACCACTGACCAATGGGTTCCTTTTCTTGGCAGTAGGAATTCGATGGTAATCTGCGGCTCATTTGCCTTTTTAAGGAACATGCAAGTTCTGTTGTGCCCTGAAGCTGACTTAAGAGTTCACGCCGGCGGACGCATAGCGATATCTAGCACATGATGAAAAAACTGGTACTACTTAATACAAGAGGGACCGGAATGGAAATTTGGACATTTTAGTCTTAATACGATAATTGGCCAATCATACACGATTCTGAGTATAATCCACATGGAATATAATTCCGTGACATTTGGTTATTGAATTAAATGCTTTAGCATTAGGCTACTGTATTGTTGTTTTTGTTCGGCTGCGATCGGACATATGATGGTATGAGTGGCTAATGAGGGCTTATAAGACAGAAATAGTCCCTCCAGTTTTCCTGGCATGTTTGGGGTCCAGTTTATCAACATTTGCCAGACGGTGCTATGCATCCACTGGCGAGCACTAAAAGAGTGCCCTGGGGCACACTAGAACTCACATGTTCATTAAGCTGATCGGTTAGCAATTGAATAACATAATATTCCTGACCGTAACCAACAAATACAAGTATCAGTGGTTTATTGGTAGATCATTCGACAGTTAAAGCAAATATCCTGTGCTAAAATTCCATGATGTCTATATAAAGACTTGTAGATGTTTGGCGGATGAGGACTTATAATCCGGAAATGTCCATTCCAGTTTTCAGTGAGTTTATCGGTTCTACTTAATTGGCATATACTACACGTCTCGATGGCGTTATAGCAAACTACAATGCAAAATGGATTATATATGTTTCCTATTCTAATCGGTGGGCAGCTTACCACCAAATTACATATTGCAGCCGAAAAAACAACGAACCAGTTGCTTAACAGTATAGCCTTTGACACAATTACCATAGGAAACTGAATAAAATTCCACGTGGAATACACTCAGGATTGGGTATGACTGGCTTATTATGAAAATAAGACAGAAATCACCATTCTTGTTTATTTGGGTCTTACTTGTCTTTGTCAGTTCCATTTTATTAACAGATGCTGCCCGTTGATTTGCTACCGCCTGCGAGGGCTCCTTAGTGCGCTTCAGGTCAAAGCAGAACAAAAATATTCCTTAATCAAATCAGTGAGCCTTACACCAATGTCATATTTTCGATCACAACCAACTAATCTACAGGGCCGCATGTTAATATTTGAGTGTTTATCTTACTTAACAAATTGTAGTGGTTCGAAACCACGTAAGTAGGCAAATAGACTTCGGTATGACTTCACATTTCAGGATTAATTAAGCTTCATCATGTTGGTAAGTGGCTTGACTGAAAAAGTTTTTAAAATATTAAAGAGAAATAGTTTGTTCGACGATAGCAAAATAAAGCAATGTGTTCAAGTTAACAGCGTTGTTATTTTGGCAGATAAGCACGTTCTGATCATAAATATCTTTGAATTTTAAAATTTCTAATCAGATTCGTTTTTTTTTCCGTTTGCTTATCCGTAAACGTCTATATAAAAACGAGCAGCATTCTTGTATTAGATTTTCACTGAGAGTGATAAACCCATTTAAACTTTACTTGAAAAGGTAACTAAATCTGTCTGTATTTAGAGAAAAGTCAAAATGAACCTTTGCGAGCATCAATGATGTGTAAAAATGTAGGTTGCTCTGCGATACCGTAAGAATCAGTAACACGCAGTCATACAATTTAACTCATTTTCTGCTCTACCGATCTGACAAAACAAGCGTGAAAGGACCACAGGATCAAGGTAAAACCTAAGCTTTCTTTCATTATTTGCAAAGCCTAACCTGGTGATTGTGTAAGTGCCCAGCGAAGAACTTGTAAGACTAAGTGCGAGCCGACGTAAATGCATACGTGGCGCTACCAGCATGTATTTGTTTTGCCATGGAAAATTTAATCGACACTCATCCGAATGAACTTGGAAGACCACGTTTACAAGACAGGGGGCAGTAGGCAAGAAGATAACGTAAATATGAAGAGCATGCTAAAGCTTTTTGGCATATGGCCACAGCCAAAGCCTACCAGCTTATCTTCATATCCTCAAGTGTAATTGCTAATGCCGTTTTATTTTTTTCTATTCTATTATCATCAAATGGATAAGGGGCAATCAAACATTACGTTTAAAAAAGTCAATGCTCTCAAAAAGTCGGCATAGGGTTTTTGGTAATATGGTGTTAAAAGTGTTTCCTGCAGGCTATTTGGGGGTTACAAACCCGCTATCCTTTAACCTTCTTTGCTGAACTACTTGCTAGTGTGCCTAAATGCTGAGATATTTTCCGTATCTGCTTAGTCAGTTATGAATAAGGTAAGTACGTATAAAGTGTAGGGAGGTAAACCATGTTGTCAATTTTAGTATTTAATGGGCCAGGTTGAGAAGGTGCTGCACAGAAGACGTTAAGTAGAGTCTGCTGCTCTACTGGACTTATTTCTAGCGTTGTACGTTTTAAGCTGTGGATTTGCTTGCCAAACAAAATCTTACAAATCACTCAGTGATATTTCCAGGGACTCATTAACACGACGGATTCAAAATAAAAATGCGCGGTACAGTTCGAACTTGCGAAGAATAAGAAAGAGAAGGGCATTTTTTGGGTGCCTATCGTAAAAATATTACACAAATACATTAATAATTAGACGAACTGACTGGACACGTCTGGTCCCAGTTTTTTGTACAAATTGTCCCCTTGCTTAATATTTTACTAGGATCTCGGTATATTCTTTACCCCAATTGACGCCATCATTCTGAGCAACTCGTCACTAAGTGCGTTGAACCGTTAAATTTGTATTAAGTACTAAAAGTCTTTTTTTGCGATTGTCAATCCATTAGGATTCAGTCCGTTTTAAATTCATTGATTTTCATGTCAACCGTAATAAGTTCCTTGAAATATTCTACCAATATATTTGTGGCTAATACTTTAATGTTGCTCAGCGTTAATTGTCTATGTTTTTTACACACTCATGCTTCACGTCCCTGGCCGTCCTTTTGTTTGTGCAAAAAAATGTTGTCAGGTGCTTGGTTTCGTCTCTTGCTT
Organism: Schistocephalus solidus; assembly: GCA_017591395.1. Taxonomy (NCBI): domain Eukaryota; kingdom Metazoa; phylum Platyhelminthes; class Cestoda; order Diphyllobothriidea; family Diphyllobothriidae; genus Schistocephalus; species Schistocephalus solidus. The sequence continues at coordinate 89,074 of WEDG01002214.1, forward strand.
TTCATTTTTCTGGTCCTAAGTATTTGGGTTTCGCGTTCTCGTATAAGAGTTTTCCATTTTAAACTATAGAGTTGGGCGGCGATGCACGTAAGCCTTAACTTTCTTTTATTCTGAGGTGATTTTATAATTAACTTACTCGGCATTTATATCTTGACATTAAATTGAATCTACGTCCCAAATGTCGGCAAATAAATATTAAAAAAAACTTTTTCAAATTGGTAAGAATTAGAATTTAGAAATTCACATAACTTGAGACCTTAACAAGCATTCATTGATAAATTTTACTTATTTTATACACGTACTGGAAGCAAAATTCATTTTCCGTAAGGAAACATATTTGAGTTAACATGAATGCATTTTCAATGAACAAAGAAAGAAAACAATGCACTATTCTTATAAAGGCGCTACAATGTAATCAAGTTCCTTAATTCTTAAATCGTTATTCATTAGGTCTGCATTGATATTAAGTATAAGGAGATAAAAAGAAAAATATTACATCGCGGATTTAAGTTTTAATCAATAACCTGGCAGGAGAAAGATATGCAAAAAGCTTACAATACAAACTCAGAGTTCAATACGTGCCACAAAAATCATGAAGGGCTAAGTTAATTTCTTATGCACATGAAGACTGTGTGTACTTAATATATTTCCCTTTCATTACGGACGGTCCAAGGAGATCCCATGCAGACCTTCCTTCTCGTAATACACCATACCTGTACCCTTCTAGTTGATGATTGTTTGCAAACCCCAGGCAAACTTACTTGCGTGGTGCTTTCGACAATCTTCGCATAGCATAACACCACATGGGGGTTTGTGAATACTCGTTTCTGCAGTGAGTTGTCAGTGTTTGAATTAGTCTTCCTGAAGACGGCATAATGAAGCGCATAACAAAAGCCTTCCAAGAACATTGTGACGATAATTTACTTGAAAGATATCATACAATTTACCAGAAAAGAAATATTACCACACCAACACCTTGTCTATACCTTCAGACAAGCAGGTCGTATATTATGTTTCTCTATCATTTATCCCTTTTTTGGACCTGTGCATACATCCCACTTATGCACAAACGGACTTCAAATAAAATATGCTTAGAATTTATTTAAAGTAAGCTTCTTAAATTCATGCACTAAGGCGCCTATTTCAATAGTGCGAATTCCAACCGTTGTTTATGCTGTAACAGCAGCAAGCTACTCCAAGCGATCTGAATGCTGTTTGTCTGAATCTAAAATTTTTATATTTGCCTATTCAGACAGCGGATGTTCATTATTATTAACGATATTGAATGGAAATCAGAATCGCATTTTTCGCGTAATAAAACTGTCTTAATATTTATTTAAATGCTAAATCACAACTGAATAATAACTTCCAAGCAGACAACTACCTTAAACCATGCAATTGATGTCAAAACGATGCTTATTTTGGTAACTGTAAACGAGTGATGTCCACATGAAAAGAATATTTGCGAATTATAAAAGGCAAAATTGTTAAAAAAAATTATAGCCTGGGTTGACTTCCATGAGCAATACTCAACCTCCGTAACATTTATGAGAAAAGATGAATAGAACAGTATTTTTAAGTTCTGTTTCTATAGCAGGCTGAAACTTTGTCATTTTAATTTTAAGAATGTTTAAGTCGTAATGCATTTCAATATTTAAGATCTTCTTTATTTTCTAAACTGCCATAAAAACCATCTGCTTTCAACTGAAGAATAATGACAGAGGGAGGTTTAGCGACCACAGGTCTCTGACGGCCGATTGAAAATGTGGTATGTTGCAAAATTTTGATTTTCAGGAGGACATATGCAATACATAATGGTATATATACCTCTTGTGCATTTAGTTAAATACAAAGCAATTTTAATAGATGTCTTCTCTGTGCAATTCCAGTAAAAATATAAAAAGAAGGCATTGAGCTAATGCATACTAAATTCTCTGAATCAAAGCATTTAAGGCGGCATCTCAAAAATAGCGAAACGCTTATGTAAAACCTTAATTTATTCAACACTTTGTGGCCAATATCAATGTCCTTCGAACACATTGAAAGCCTAATAAAATCTCGTTTCTCCTGTCACCTTAGATTTGTTGATAATGGCCTGAATTAATCACGCGTGAAAAAAGAACTTCTAAGTTACAAAGCCTGCTTCTATCCACAGTGTAAGTTAAATCTCAAACTTTGCGGAATCGAACGTTTGGAAAAATCAAAAACATCCCAGTAATATTTTAAGATAGTAATTTAGCTAAATATATGAATTTATGAAGAAATATTGAAACTCATGCATAGGGATAATGGACACGCAATTTCGACTCTGTAAACAGTAAATCACGAAATGCTTTTAAATGCAACCCTCTAACTCAAGTAAGTTAACGTTTTTGCGTTATTTCAACGGACACTAAAATAGTGTCTTCAGCATGCACCTACCATTCGCATGTAGTCCTAATTTCCTTCTTTCGTGTTAAATACCTGTGAACCACGTTTTCATATTATCGATCCAACGTGCCATTGTTTTAGTTTTATAATACGTTTACAGTAGCCAGTAAAAACAGAAATCATTGAAACACTTGAAATGAATTTCATTTAATCATGATCATCTGATAAACTTACCAGTATTATATGAGTAAAACCAGAGCCAAAAAAAACATGTCAAAATTTGCTAATTTTTTAGTTTAACTTTATCCTTCGCTTGGCTTCAAAAATCACTTTTTATAAAAGGAAGTGCATTCTATCTTAATCTTAGGATTATAATACGGCATGATTCAGGGGGTGACTTAGTTATATATAGGTAAAACAGATGTTTGTGGCAACCTCTGTCTCGAATTAATAAACATTGCATATTGGACACCGATTTACTTTTTGTATCTCCTTTTGCGTAATTGAATAATCATACGAAGATTTATTTGTTTCATTATCTCTATGAAAATTCTTTGCGATATAATTCGAATAATTAATTCAACATGTACAGCACCATACTACTATTGATGTTAATAACAAACATTAGGCATATGTTAAAATAAATCAGTCAGTCACAATGGAAACAATTAAGTGGAAGATCGTTAAGCCGTATTTATTTACGAATTGAGTGTCAAACATTCCATCGTGGAGTAAAAGTCGGATAAAGAATAAATTCTGCAAAATCTGTTTGTACTTTGTAGGATAATATTATACACATTTCCAAAATCTGTCTCCTTCAGTTTTGTCTAACAGGTTTCGCATATTCTTTAAAATTCATCTCGATTGATATATACCATGTAAAGAAGACAGTGGTGACGCCGTTTTCATAGCATAAAGCCAATTACAAGCAGATTTGCTTCTTGGTAAGTGATAAAAGTGATTAAGTAGGCGCTTAAGCACAACCGAGAAATTCATCCCGGGATCATTTTCGGTAATATTATGCACAAGTTAGGCAAAACGTTCAAATGCAACCCAGCACGTATATCTACTGGGTGCAGCATCAAAAAATGATGCTTTAAAGGTTGGTTATTTTACAATACATGAGAGAAACATGTCAAAGAAAACCAATCCATTCATCAAGTTGGCTCCAGCCAGCCGAATATTCTGTTCATTTGGACGTTTCGCATCAAGTGAACTGAATATACGAACTCGGTTTTTGCATTTATTTTTGCAAATGAAGCAGACATAAGTAATGGATTTTTGTAGATTTGAATAAATTATTTGACCCATTTTTGAACCAGATAGACGTTCGTAGTGGTTGGATCGAACCAGTCGGTGAGGACCTCAAATTCACATAAGATGTGAAGAAGGAACTTCTTGCACTTAGTGATGCTTAGTCTCCGGGTCCTGATCAAATACCAAAAAACGTTCTGAAGGAGCTTGCCAGCGAACTAGCTTGGTCACACTAACGAATTTTCCAGTCGTCCTTTGATCTAGGAATCATCATCTCCGATTGGAAATTTTGAAAACATATACCCTACCCATTAGCGGGGATTCAGAACTATGCTACAAAAAGAAGGGCAATTGACTCTTCTTGATAGACTGATCACAGTCTGCGTATTTTTTTGACCTGACCTGTAAACTGCCAATAAATAAATAACATAACATTTATCTTAAACTGATTTTATAAAAACATTTATTTACTTTTTTTTCCTGAGCTGCATTCTCCAGGACTCTGATACAGTACCGTCGGGAATTCTTGTAACCTACTTGAAACTATTCCTCTCTACGTTTTTTCCCCAGTAAACATCATGTCTTCTTTGCACGAGATTTTTGTTTGCATGGGCCTTGGTGACCAAGAACGAACAAAAGTGACAAATCATTATCTATTTCTGAAATTGTTCTGCAGTATTTGTCTACATTGCACCATGCCATTTTTTTTTCCTAGCATTTTTTCTCCCTACCTCTTTTCAGAATGGAACCATATTGATATCTGAATTCATTTTTAAGGTAGAGGATTTTTTACTATATATATTATAAATCACAAGCAATTTCAAAACATCACTAAATATTGACCTAACAGGAAAAGTTCCGTCAATATTATTACCTATTTGTACATTTTATCTGCACACATTGACTGCAGACATTTGTATTTACGCGTTTTTGCCCAGTGCTTTCCTGACACCTTTTAAATATTTATTCAAAAAATTCTCATTTATAATTCAGATGATAGTGATTTTGATCATTAATGCGGATCTTGTATGTCCGTTCACTTTGTTCTCTTTTAACGTTTGTGGCTCGCCCATCGCACCTCTACCGAAGAGGTTCTAATCATGCTGCATTCGCAGTCTTCAGGAATGGATCCTTTATTCAAAATTTGAACGCAAATCCAACCAAAGACTTGAGAATATTATTTTCGTTGAAAACTCTTCATGCCCACTTTAGTACTTTTGCGTAGTGAATATGTGGTTTCTAGTCACCTCATAAAATGATGTAGAAGGCTTAATTTTGTTATTAATCAAAATATCATGAGTTTTTCTGTGTTAATTCTTCTCAGATTGGCATTCCGTTTAAGAAGTATGGCCGCGAAACAGGGACTGGATTTTAGTTTTGCAGACATAGCAGGTTACAAATGGTGAGGTTTAGGGACAAAAGACACCCGCGAGACCTCACATTCAGTCAAGGAAGATGTTCTTTAACATCAGCCTCATCAGCACCATATTTTGTATAACCCGCAAAAATGGCACACTCAAAGTCCAACCAGTCACTTTCCATATGTAAAGGAAAAACGCAGATGTGGAACACTATTAAAGGCCTTCAGGAATGCAATATAGGCTACATGCACCGTTACATTTGCGTCAAATAATTTTTGTCCAGATTCGCATTGTATAAAGCAAGTAAGTTACGCCCGATCTTCCTCTACGAAATTATATTGTGCACTTGGCAAGAGTTTGTGGATTTCCAGCAAAATCAGCAGATAATTTTTATTGATTACCTCCATAATATTGCCACATATGTAAGTGAAGAGGTGTTATGTGGGTCTTTCCAGTCTTTGAGAAGACTTTTATTATCGAACTATTGCTTGCCCCAGAGTAGATGTCGGTTTGGCCAGGCTTTAAGCAATTTTGAACGACAGAATTTCTGAAAAATTCATCTGGGCCTTGCGATTAACATACCTTCAAGTTTATATGTTTTGCAACAATCGAGTTTTCTTGCAATACAATTTCCAAAATATATGGTACTTCTTCTGTCTCGTATCATAGTGGAATAGGAACAGCTTCCCTGGTGAAATCTCATTGAAAGTTTCGAGGAAATTGCTCATTTTGTGGCTCCACTGATTTAACTATTTTTAATATTTCAGTCTTCTGGACTATTTTGAGGACAACATTTTTTAGCTTTGGATTATATATCCTTTTCTCCTCATCCGCATTTGTTTACTGCAGGACAGCAGCAGAAGCGAACGATACCCTCTGTGCACATTATGCCATCAGCTGTACGAATTCTTCCAATTATCAAACGGCTGAGTCATTAAGATATTGTAAACATTAAAGCTGCACTCGCTTAAAAATTCTTCCCATTAAATGCAGCAGCCTTTACGTTTTCAGCGATCCATGATTGATATCAAAAATATGCACGTTCAAACCAGGGCTACCAATGTGTAAGAAACTACGGAGATAAGACTGGAGATATTTACCAGTGAAATGTCTTGTACGTTATAGATAAAGTCAGAGTTTGCTATTACCAGAGCATTTAAGATGTGATGCACTACTTATTTCCATATTTTGTTTTTATCCTATTCATAAACGTATTCATTAACATATTGTGATCGCATAAGTCAGCATTTAGACGAGAAGAAAGTGTTTAATACTTAAACCTTGTCAATTTTAAGTTGCAGCATTCTTTCGCTTACTCACTGCTCCAAATATATATCTGCATATATTTAATCAAACAAGCTGCATCTATCTAAATTTCAACCTCCTTTTCAAATTCCAATAAGCTATGAGTAAAGAAAAATTAAAAACCTGATCCTTTGATTTTGTAATTGATCCAAAACAACCCGTAACGCTTAAAATAAAGACAGAAATTTCGATCATACAGAGTAAGGCATGAGTAGATCTGATACGTTGCTTTGCACATTACTATCTAGAATAATAACAAATAGTCATGCCTCTATTAGATACACCTAGTAAGGGCCAATACGCAGTTCAAGCTGGAGTGGATTTCTCAAGTTCGATGATGTGAATCGTTTGAATCCGACTTGCCATTTTCTCATTTCCTAGCGTTTTTGATATTTCGCTAAGTAAAACAAGCTGAATTCATGCCATTTAAAGAGACAAAATAAGGGTAAAGATACAATTCTTGCTAGAATTGATTTCGCACATCCGATAACTGGTATAATTTGAATCCGTTTTGTGTGTTCTTAAGCGTTTTGATATTAAAATTAACTAATAGAAAACCAGAGTAACACCTCTTACATCCACGCTGGTTATAATCAGCAGCTCTGGCTGTTATATTATCTCTCTATTTACAAGAAACCTTCCGATCCCTCTTACGTTGCCAGCAACATCACAGTTCTATATCCAATTACATCGTTCCGATTTCATCGACCCTAGCTATACATTTTGAGTGAAGCAATTTTTTTGTAATTTATTTTTAAAAAAACATTAGTTTCTTTCCGAGCTCTGCCCCACGTTTTACCGTAGGATTTTTTTCACTGATTCATTCCTAGTTAACCGTATACGCCAAAGATTTTTGACTGAAGTTTTAAAAATGGAAAATTGTTCTGAATCGGATATACCTACCATACTACTCATTTCTGCTGTTCATATGGCTGTTCCCATAGTGCAGCTATTATCCGCTCTGTATGATTTTATACCACGATACTACGTTTGTAATAATGGGGCCCTCTGGGCCTTTAATATACACATTTTTATTATTTTTATTTTTATTTTTATATAATTTCTAATTTTAAGTGTCCAGAAATATTTTGCGTCAACCATACCGAAGGTTACAACTTCGTCTTTAACAGCGACTCCCAGAACATCGTTATCGTATTCTAAAAAAAATGTAGCTAACTGCATTTTCTTCGAACCGAGGGTGAACACCGACGCCGAAAGTTTTGACAACACATTTTTTTGACAGTGATAATTTCGAACATAATCAAGGAAAGCAAACTGAAAAACGTATTTTGGAACCCGAGCCGTGTTTTCCTTTATAAGGACTTAAAATACATATTGTATTCTTCGTTTGTTTTTTAAATTAAATTCACAACTTATAGTTATATTTTTGTTCTCATTTTCAACAGAGGACTTTGTTAGAAATGGTGTTTTGCAGGGTGACATTCTAGGTCCTGGTTTATTTTTTTACACTTATTATATATCAATGGTAGTTTATCACTTCAATCATTTATTCATGCGGACGATCTCAAATGCGTTTATTCATTCTTTAAATCTACAGTCTAATACTGCTTGTAAGAAAGCATTTTAGACTTGCATGTTATTTTCGCATGGAGCTTACCTCATCAAAGTAAATTATCGCATGTTAAAAGTTTCGAAATGTAACAATAGTAACTGCATGTTTTACTATAAAGGGTTTTTACTTTAACTAAACAAATAAATTTAATATTTTGCCGTTTATCATAAAATAAGGGCCAAAGCTACCAAAATTTGCTGCTATATGTCTTATTATCTCAAAATTCCAGAAATTAAATCATCGAACATTTGTCCTTCCATTATTGACAAGTAATGTAAAGTCTTTTTATTAATGTACGAGTCTGGCTTTTTAAAAAGGAAAATGCTCACAAATGTATTTGGATACCCTTACCATCGAAATGTCTAAATATATATGCAACTCAACTAAACTTACATTTTTACTTTTGTGGAGACTGAAAACTGGCTTCTGTTTCTTTTTCTGACTAAATAATGCTTCAAATATTCCCTAGAAGACAGCTGTTTTTCTTGTTTGTACCGCATATTGCCTACGTTATTCTTCACTGGTTATACGCCCTTGAGTGCCTATGAATGCAAAACTCTCCCTTCTTTTCCTTTCAGGTATATCTTTGTTTGTTTATCCATTTTAAATTGTCCAAAAATGTATATTTTTAAGCAAGCCCTGCACACTTATCTCAATACTGACTCGATGAGCCTCTTTTGTCCTCATATTTTCCAGGCAGCTACCTCCATAACCAGTAAATTGGGCCATGGCAAATATAAGAGACCATCTGCGAATTACGTTTATATTCATCATGTTCCCCATGAACTGTTGTGTTAGACAAATAATCAAAGTTTTGTTTGACGCACATGGTTAGAATTATATCCGTTTCGTTTTCTTATAACCATCCGCAATGTACAATCTGGCTACTGAGATGTCCAGGCCCCAGTCTACTGTCAATATCCTCGGTTATCATCGGAAAAACGAACCCCTGAGTGCACTTATTTGACGTACTCACTTACGAAATGCTTTTATTACTACACCATTCCCTAAGAAGCAATCAAACCTGCTCATCTTAATTTCATAGTAAATCAATTTTCTTACCAGGGCCACTTTTTTAATTAGAGCTTTCATTGAATCCAACACCCCTTTTCACTGCAGGGGTTATAATTACTGCTTCACTGTTAGCTCACTATTTGCTAATTATATGGTGAAGGCCGTTTCTAACAAAATAATTACCTCAGGCCCGTATAACACGATACTGGTGGTAACAAGGGGAATAATCGATAAGGCATTATAGAAAAGAATACTAGAAAATGTAGAAAAAAAGATTAAAAGAATTTACTTTTGTAAAATTACAAAAAAAAATTTGCAATCCATAAAGGGCGTGATAATTGAAAATTAAAATAAATCCAATTTAATTTAATATAATTGAATAAACCACCCTTAGGAAAAATGGATAGATGGTAGACCAAGGGCACAGGCAGACAACCAATAACAAAACGTGGCTGACCGCGAAGGTGGACGATCGTGAAGTTGCTATTTCCGGTTTTCAGTTATTCAGGGAGGAAAAAAACAGGACGTCATGGTGGGGGTGTGCTGACTTATGTCAGATATGGCCTGTTTGCGTCAGAAAAAAAGAAAAAGCTCGCGTGCGAAATTGAAGCCATGTGGCTCACCATCAGATTGCCGGGGTCTCAAGCACTTGAGATCCTAACGGTATACCGACCACCAAGAAACGATCCGTAGTCAGACAATAGACTGATAGATGATTTAGAATCGTTTGCTTGTCAATCCGAATTAATGACTATGGGCGACTTTAATGCTCCGAATATCAATTGAAATCTGAGTTCGGCGCCAGGCTCGGAATAAAACTTCGATCGCCGCCTCCTAGAAGCTATACACAAACGCTTCCTAACTCAACACATCCTGTCTCCGACCAGAATACGCGAGGGACAACAAGCTAATTGTTTGGACCTTGTATTGACAAAGGCGCCTGACAGCGTATATGTTGTGAACTGTCTATCCCTGCTGGGCAAAAGTGATCACGTAGTCCTACAATGGGAATATTTACTCTGCTCTGTCCCCGATCGAAGCATCACAGTCAAACGCAACCTATGGCGTGGAGACTTTACCCAAATGAAAATTAATGGGCGCCATTTAAATTGGAATGAAACATTCACCGGGTGTATTCTCAAAGATTGGTTGTAACTTAAGGCCGTATTACAAGGTCTTATCACCAACTAATGTCCTAATTCGAAAAAAAGATCACCAACAGGCCCCAGTGGCCAACGAACACACTGAAGAGTGAAGTTAACCACAAGCGAAAGCTATGGCAAAATTTTCTCAGGGAAAAGACCGCCGAATCGCTGACGAAGTACAAGACGCAGAGGAACAGGTTAAAAGGCCTGGTTTATAAAGCCCGCAAAGTTTTGAGAGTAACTTGATAAACCGTGCAGCAGAAAAACCCGAAGCTCATCTACAAGTATCATTAGGCAGTGCACTCGAAATAAAGACCCCATCAATTTGTTAAAAACGGATGAAGGCTCCGAACTTTGCAAGGACGAGGAAATGGCTGAGTATCTAGCTGAGTTCTTTTAGTCGGTTTTTACGAGAGAAGCCAATCTAACCTATGATAACAATAGTGCGGAAGAGATCCCGACAATTGACTCAGTGGTCATAATAGAACCTATTGTTCTGCAGGAACTACTGAAGCTGGAAGAAACCAAATTGCCAGGTCCTGATGTAATACTGGCAAAGTTGTTGAAAGAGTTGGCCGTAGAGTTCGCAGAACCCTTGTGTCTACTCCTCCAAGCCTCCCTCGCTGCAGGCAGATTGCCACCCGATTGGAAGACCGCGTGGATTTCCGCAAGTGGCAGCCGGGCTTCCGCAAATAACTACAGGCCTGTAAGTCTCAGCTCCATGTGTTGCAAGATTATGGAGCGAATCATCAAACGTGAACTGATGCAGTTTCTGAAGCGGCATCATCTTCTCTCTGAAGCGCAGCACGGATTCCGCAGAGGAGGGACCTGTTTAACTTATTTGCTCTACTGTCTGGAACGATGGACCCGAGCGGTCGATGAAGGAAATATAGTGCACGCAGTGTACATAGACTTCAAGAAGACCTTTGATAGCGTGCCTCACCAACGTCTCCTATACAAACTTAACCGTATTGGGGTAAGGGGCAAGCTTTTGAAGTGGATCGAAAACTTCTTGATTGGGTGATCTCAGATTACCCGTCTTGGCGATCAACAATCGGCGAAGGGGGCGGTTTAGAGTGGGGTTCCTTAGGGCTCCATCCTTGGCCCTATCCTCTTCCTATATACATTAATGACTGCGTAAGTGGCTTAGACTTTGACACCGCCATGTTTGCTGACGATATAAAGCTTTAGAAGGTCATCCAAAACGCAGCTGATGAAGAAAATCTAGAGGTGAACTTGCATCGACTCGAGGAATGGTCGCACAACTGGCTCCTCCCATTCAATGCTACCAAGTGCAACATTCGGCGATTCGGCAGAACCAGCTACGGGCACCAGAGAATTTACTATCTAGACGACACACCGCTACCAGAGGTAGAGGCTCAGAAAGATCTAGGAGTACGGATCACGCCCACACTGAAGCGATCGCTTCATTGCTCAAAAGTAGCAAAATCTGCCATGTCAAGCTTGTATCTAATTAAGCAAGCGTTTGCAAAGTTCGACAAAGAGTGATTTAATAAGGTCTTCGGGATGTTCGTGCGACCACAATGTGAATTTGCCATACAAGCCTGGAGACCGTGGTCTTTCAAAGACCACAACACCCTTGAGAAGGTTCAAAGACGTGCAACCAAGCTTGTTCTAGGTCAAAGCTGCCTGCCTTACGAGACACGATTGTCTAATCTTGATCTGTTTCCTCTGGTCTATAGACAGCTACGCGGCGACTTAATACAAGCCTTTCGAATGCTGCGGCTTCAGGATTGTTGCCTTGCATCTGGTGACTTCTTTGAGCTGGCCACTACGACTACTTTGCGAGGACATCCTATTAAACTACGTGTGACAGATGCAAGACTCGACACAAGAAGGTTCTTCTTCTCCAACAGAGTGATTAAGGCCTGTAATGCTCGGTCAGCCGACATAATCATGTCCCCATCCGTTGACACTTTAATGCGGAAGTTGAACCAGTACAGCCATAAGTACCACCAAGACATCCGAACCCAACACATTTCCTGAAACATATTCCCATCCATAATTTTCGCGTTATATAACATACTACTCCCTATTTTGAGTAACATTATTTTATAATTGTTTGTCCGATGCCCTGCAGTGTGTCGGGGAGATAACCCTTTGTCCAACGTCCTTTATATGTCAGCCTTTTTTAATAAACAGTGTCACTGACATCAATAGAGAGCTCAAAGTCTTCGCCAATATTTCCCTTAATAAAACTGAACTGAAAAAAAGAAGGAAATGCAAATCCACCACTTGGACAAGTCAATGAGTACTATGCACTTGCACAGGAGCAACATTACAGCAAAGCGAATACAAAGGAGATGAAAACGAATATGAGGGTACTTGGGTAAGTCTACGAATTGAAGAACGGTCATGCAACAAAATGAACTTGTAACAGTTAATCATAAATAAACAAACATGTGATTGGTTATCAGCCAGCAAATATTAATCAATACATAAAAACGTATGTTAAAATTAAAGAATGTATCGTGAAGTATTAAAAGTAACAAAGTCATTGCAAAGTAAAGAAGTATAGAGATAGATAGCAAATGCTTCCAAAGAGGTATTTGACAAAAAACTTAGTATTTGCTATATCAATTTTAGGCCAACGACAGAAAAAACATAAAAATAGCCATCTTAATGACCAAACAAAAGAAATACTGAAATCTTTTAGTCTGACAAGGTAAAAGAGGGTTGTGAAATGCCGGGATCGTACAAAACATTCTGAAATGTCAGTAAAGATTAAATATAGAACCGAAACGGCTGAACAGGAAATCTAAAGTTTTTTTTATTCAGATGCGTATAATGGGAACGAAGGAAATCTATCAAAACGTGCTCATTATTCCAAAAGAGTCAATGTTCGTCAAGAGCAGTACTCAAAATCTTGACTGTTGTATAAAACACGCATGAATTTGTGAATTGGAGAAGGACAAAGCGGTATGTCACAAAGCAGCTGTTTCACTGTACGAACTATGTCCGTCTACCTTTTCAACAACACTAAGAATTGGTTACCGCAGCACGCGTTAGTGAAGGAGACCTTAAGTTCATAAGAGACAAAAATAATGTGGTAGATTTACTGGATCTTCCAAAGTGTACTCCATTTTTAGCGTTTTATGTTTTCACAGTCTGACTTTAGTGAGCAATGAGCAATGAGCAATTTTTAGCGTTTTATGTTTTCACAGTCTGACTTTAGTGAGCAATGAGCAATGAGCAATGAGCAATGAGCAATGATTTTTCCTAGATACGCACGCAAATCTTTGAAATACCGTGGACGAATACATTACGGGGAACCGGTCACGAATGCTTGAGATTAATCAGCTCGTTGTTTAAAATAAGTTGTTATCTTAATTTTCCCCTTTAAGGTGAGACTGCAAACAATCGTCCGATGTGAATTAACTGCAAACTTTGAAATTCCTTTATAACTCATTTATACCACTGGCCTGATCTCCAATGCATATTTCCTCTGATAATGTGTATACACCGGCAGGAAAATATTTTTTTTCAAAAAATTACTTAAGATGAGGAAGTTGTTCCGTATAAAGAAGATGATCGAACATTTGCAGGAATAGAGAGAACAACGGAATGTCTTTTACAGTGAGGAAACCGACTCGAAGGAACTATGAGCAGTCTATACTACAGACTTCTTTGGAGCATCCGAGGATCCTATAGGGGTGCATGAACTATAATCAAAGAAATCACTACCCGATTCCAGGACTGATGTCTTAGAACGGAGTACGGGAAACGGATGACCAAACAAAATCCTTAGTCCGCTGGCTATTTTTCAAACTGTGATTAATCCTGAAAAGTTTTTCCTCCGCTCGCCAACTCAGAGCAAAAAGATAACGTGGAAATTGTTGCGTAAGACAATATTATTTATTTCTTTGAGCATATTGCTGAAGAGAAAATTAATCTACTGAAAGCCTGCAAGCTCAGCAGATCTAGATAGAATTCATCCTCATGCCCTTCGAGTATTGAAGGATATACTGCGTTAGCTGGTGTAGCTGATATTTAAGGAGTCCACGGAAGATGGCGAAAAATGGAAGGAACGGAAAACTGTCCTTATCTACCCATTCGACAAAGGAGGATCCAAGCCGAAGTCACAAAATTATTATTTGACTCGTTTACCCTGCATTTATTGCAAATGCTATGACATGTAATAAAGTATATTTAGCAGAAAAACATATTGTATGCTGACTAGCATAGCTTTTTCTCTAGTCGGTCATGTCTTACAAGTGCTTTTTATCCGTAGGAAAAATATACAAAACCCATAGACCAAGGCCATCCAGGTGATGTCATTTTTTAATTCAAGAAGGCGTTTCATAGCGTACCTCATCATCGTCTTTCACATAAAATTTCGCAATATGGTATCCAAAATGACATTTTTAAATCGATCAAAAGATGCCCGTAATCCAGACTGCAAAAAGTACTTTTGGGCAACAAAGATTCTCAGTGTTTGACAGTTGAAATTGGTGTTCTGCAGGATACGGTCCTAGGTCCTCTTCTGTTCCTTATTTAAATAAACGACTACACTGATAATCTTGACTGTGATGCTGTCATGTTTAGAGATGATATCAAAATCTCAAAAAAACAATAATGTCTATTTACGACGTGCACACACTACAAACAATCGTTAACATATTTTACAGCCTGATCCATGAAGTGGCTTCGAACGTTTAATATACACAAATGTAACGACAGGGAGAAGACGTTTGCCCAAACAACAACACTAAATGAAAGGAATCCAACTAAATGAAATAGATACACATAAAGATCTAGCTTACTAAAAATCTAATAAAATGAATGTCCTTGGAACATTCATAATGAGTCCTCTAAAATATGACGAGTTTGATGAATGAGATCAGGCGCTCTTACATAGTCTTCCCTCCCGAAACTTTTGCCCTGATATTCAGAGCATTTCTATGACCGCATTTAGAATACGGAATTCCAAATGGCCATTTCCGGCATATTAGCCGTCATCAGCAAGTCATACTTAATCCCGAGGATGAAAAAAAGTATTTAAGTGAGGATTGGTAATTGGGTCAATCGCTCTACCAATGAGCCACGAGCTCGTTGCTTTGTCGGTTGCGATCGGGAATATGATGAAAGCATCTGGCTCAGCAATCTACTAAAGGAACATGTATGTTCCGTTGTGCCCTGGGAACTATGACTAGAGCCCCCAAAGGCGGTCACATAGCGACGTGAAGCATATGTTTAAAATGTTGAACCGACAAAGACAAGGGAGACCGGAAAGTCCATTTCTGGCTTACTAGCCAGTCATACCTAATCCAAAGAGTGGAACACCTGCGATTCGAACCCTCGACCATATATATTGAGTCGAGCGCTCTACCATTGAGCCACAAGCTCGTTGCTTTGTCGGTTACGATCGGTAATTTGATGATAGTGTGTGGCTCACCGATCGGTTTAAGGAACATGTATGTTCCGTTGTGCCCTGGAACTAAGACTAGAGCCCTTGCAGGTGGTCGCATAGTGATGTGTAACATATGTTGATAATGTGGAACCAACAAAAACAAGGGAGACCGGAATGGCCATTTCTGGCTTTTTCGTCATCATCAGCCAGTCATACCTAATCCCAAATGTGGAAAACTTGAGATTCAAACCCTCGGCCTTGATAAATTGTGTCGAACGTTCTACCATTGAGCGAGGAGCTCATTGTATTGTCGGTTGTCATCGGGAATTTAATGATAGTGTGTGGCTCACCGATCTGCTTAAGGATCATATATGTTCCGTTGTGCCCTGGAACTTCGACAGGAGCCCTCGATGGCGGTCACATAGTAACTTGTAGCGTATGTTGATAATGTGGAAACGACAAAGGCAAGGCAGACCGGAATGGCCATTGTTGGCTTATTAGCCGTCATCAGCCAGTCATACCCAATCATAAGTGTGGAACACATCCGATTTGAACCCTCGACCTTATGTTATTGAGTCAAACGCTCTTCCATTAAGCCACGGGCTCGTTGATTTGTCGGTTGTGAAAGGGAATGTACTGATAGTTTGAAGCTCACCGATCTGCTTAAAAATTATGTATGTTCCGTTTAGCCCTGGAACTTAGACTTTAGCCCTCGAGGTGGTAGCATAGCGACGTTAAGCATATGTTGATAATGTGGATTTGACAAAGACAATAGAGACCGGATTGGCCATTTCTGGCTTATAAGCCGTCCTCAGAGAGTCATTTCCAATCCCAAGTGTGGAACACATGGGATTCGAACCCTAGACATTTGGTTAGTTAGTTAAACTCTCAACCATTGAGCCGCAGACTCGTTGCTTTGTCGGTTGCGATCGGGAATACGATGATAGTGTGTGGCTCACCGATCTGCATAAGGAACATGTAGGTTCCGTTGTGCCCTGGTACACAGACTAGAGGCCTAGCACGCTGTCACATAGCGACTTGTAGCATATATTGATAATGTGGAGCCGACAAGTCAAGGGAGACCGGAACATCCATTTCTCGCTTATTAGCCCTCATCAGCCATTCAAACGCAATCCCACGTGTGGAACTCATACTAGAACCCTCGCAGGCTGTCGCATAGCGACGTGTAGCATATGTTGATAAGGTTGAATTGACAAAGACAAAAGAGATCGGAATGGCCATTTCTAGATTAGTAGCCGTCATCAGCCAATCATACCCAATCCCAAATGTGAAACACCTAGGATTCGAAACCGCGACCTTTGGTTATTGAGTAAAACTCTCAACAATTGAGTCGTAAACTCGTTGATTTGTCGGTTGCGATTGGAAATATGATGATAGTGTGTGGCTCACCGATCTGCTTAAGGAACATGTAGATTCCGTTGTGACTTGATACTCAGACTAGAGCCCTCGCAGGCAGACACATAGCGACTTGAAGCATATGTTGATAATGTGGATCTGACAAAGACAATGGAGTCCGGAATGGCCAATTCTGGCTTATTAGCCGTCATCAGCCAGTCATTCCTTATTCCAAGTTCGGAACAACTGGGATTTGAAAACGTTTTTTTGGAGTAATCTCTCAACCATAGAGCCGAGGGCTCGTTGTTTGTCGGTTGCGATCTGGAGTATGATGATAGTGTTTGGCTGACCGATCTGATATAGGAACGTGTATGTTTCATTGTGGCCTGGAAATCAGACTAGAGCCCTTGCAATTGGTTGCATAAGGACAGGTAGCGTATGTAGACAATGTGGAACCAAAAAAGACAATGGAGTCCGAAAGGGCCGTTTTTGGCTTATAAGCCGTCATCAGCCAGTCATTCGCATTCCCAAGTGAGTAAAACACCTAGTATGCGTAACCGCGATCATTGGTTACTGAGTTAAACACTCAAACCATTTAGCTGAGGTTTCGTTGCTTTGTCGGTTGCGATCGGAAATATGATGAGATTGTGTGGCTCACTGATCTGCTTAAGGAACATGTACGTTCCGTCGTGCCGTGAATTCAGACAAAAGCCTTTGCAGGCGGCGAAGTGTAGCATATTTTGAAAATGTGGAACCGAAAAAGACAAGGTAGACCGGAATGGCCATTTTTGGCTTATTAGCCGACATCAGCCTGTCATTCCCAATCCCAAGTGTGGATAACCTGGGATTCAAAAATGCCACATTTTGATATTAAGTTAAACTTTTAACCCTTGCGCCAAGGGCTTGTTTCTTTGTCGGTTGTGATCGGGAATATGATGATAGTGTGTGTCTCACAGATCTGCCTAAGGAACATGTCGATTCCATTGTGACCTGGTACTCAGACTAGAGCCCTTGCAGGCAGACACATAGCGACTTGAAGCATATGTTGATAATGTGGAACTAAGAAAGAAAATGGAGACCGGAATGGTCAATTCTAGCTTATTAGCCGTCATCAGCCAGTCATTCCTAATCCCAAGGGTGGAACAACTGGGATTCGAAAACGTGAACTTTATTTTTTGAGTTAACTCTCAACCATAGAGCCGAGGGCTCGTTGTTTGTCAGTTGCGATCTGGAGTGTGATGATAGTGTGTGGCTGACCGATCTGATATAGGAACGTGTATGTTTCATTGTGGCCTGGAAATCAGACTAGAGCCCTTGCAGGCGGTCGAATAGCGACGTGTGGCATATGTTAATAATGTGGAACCCACAAAGACAAGGGAGACTGGAATGGCCCTTTCTAGCTTATAAGCCGCCATCAGCCAGTAATAATTAATCGCAAGTGTGAACACCTAGGTTTCGAACAAGCGAACTTTGGTTATTGAGTCAAATGCTCTCCCATTGAGCACCGGTCTCGTTGCTTTGTCGAGTGCGATTGGGAATATGATGATATTGTGTGGCTCACCGATCTGCTTAAGGAACATGTAGATTCCATTGTGCCCTGGAACTCAGACTTGAGCTCTCGCAGACAGTCGCATAGCGACGTTTAGCATATGTTGATAATGTGGATTTGACAAAGACAATAGAGACCGGATTGGCCATTTCTGGCTTATAAGCCGTCCTCAGAGAGTCATTTCCAATCCCAAGTGTGGAACACATGGGATTCGAACCCTAGACATTTGGTTAGTTAGTAAAACTCTCAACAATTGAGCCGCAGACTCGTTGCTTTGTCGGTTGCGATCGGGAATACGATGATAGTGTGTGGCTCACCGATCTGCATAAGGAACATTTAGGTTCCGTTGTGCCCTGGTACACAGACTAG
Source organism: Schistocephalus solidus (assembly GCA_017591395.1). Classification (NCBI taxonomy): domain Eukaryota; kingdom Metazoa; phylum Platyhelminthes; class Cestoda; order Diphyllobothriidea; family Diphyllobothriidae; genus Schistocephalus; species Schistocephalus solidus. Next base: position 107,741 of record WEDG01002214.1, read on the forward strand.
AGGCCTAGCACGCTGTCACATAGCGACTTGTAGCATATATTGATAATGTGGAGCCGACAAGTCAAGGGAGACCGGAACATCCATTTCTCGCTTATTAGCCCTCATCAGCCATTCAAGCGCAATCCCAAGTGTGGAACTCATACTAGAACCTTCGCAGGCTGTTGCATAGCGACGTGTAGCATATGTTGATAAGGTGTAATTGACAAAGACAAAAGAGATCGGAATGGCCATTTCTAGCTTAGTAGCCGTCATCAGCCAATCATACCCAATCCCAAATGTGAAACACCTGGGATTCGAAACCGCGACCTTTGGTTATTGAGTTAAACTCTCAACAATTGAGTCGCAAACTCGTTGCTTTATCGGTTGCGGTCGGAAATATGATGATAGTGTGTGGCTCACCGATCTGCTTAAGGAACATGTAGATTCCGTTGTGACTTGATACTCAGACTAGAGCCCTCGCAGGCAGACACATAGCGACTTGAAGCATATGTTGATAATGTGGATCTGACAAAGACAATGGAGTCTGGAATGGCCAATTCTGGCTTATTAGCCGTCATCAGCCAGTCATTCCTAATTCCAAGTTTGGAACAACTGGGTTTTAAAAACGTTTTTTTTGAGTTAACTCTCAACCATAGAGCCGAGGGCTCATTGTTTGTCTGTTGCAATCTGGAGTATGATGATAGTGTTTGGCTGACCGATCTGATATATGAACGTGTATGTTTCATTGTGGCCTGGAAATCAGACTAGAAGCCCTTGCAATTGGTCGCATAAGGACAGGTAGCGTATGTAGACAATGTGGAACCAAAAAAAGACAATGGAGTCCGAAATGGCCGTTTTTGGCTTATAAGACGTCATCAGCCAGTCATTCGCATTCCCAAGTGAGGAAAACACCTAGTATGCGTAACCGCGATCATTGGTTTCTGAGTTAAACACTCAAACCATTCAGCTGAGGTTTCGTTGCTTTGTCGGTTGCGATCGGAAATATGATGAGATTGTGTGGCTGACTGATCTGCTTAAGGAACATGTACGTTCCGTCGTGCCGTGAATTCAGACAAAAGCCTTTGCAGGCGGCGAAGTGTAGCATATTTTGAAAATTTGGAACCGAAAGAGACAAGGTAGACCGGAATGGACATTTTTGGCTTATTAGCCGACATCAGCCAGTCATTCCTAATCCAAGTGTGGATCACCTGGGATTCAAAAATGCCACATTTTGATATTAAGTTTAACTTTTTACCCTTGCACCAAGGGCTCGTTTCTTTGTCGGTTGTGATCGGGAATATGATGATAGTGTGTGGCTCACAGATCTGCCTAAGGAACATGTCGATTCCATTGTGACCTGGTACTCAGACTAGAGCCCTCGCAGGCAGACACATAGTGACTTGAAGCATATGTTGATAATGTGGATCTAAGAAAGAAAATGGAGACCGGAATGGTCAATTCTAGCTTATTAGCCGTCATCAGCCAGTCATTCCTAATCCCAAGTGTGGAACAACTGGGATTCGAAAACGTGAACTTTATTTTTTGAGTTAACTCTCAACCATAGAGCCGAGGGCTCGTTGTTTGTCAGTTGCGATCTGGAGTGTGATGATAGTGTGTGGCTGACCGATCTGATATAGGAACGTGTATGTTTCATTGTGGCCTGGAAATCAGACTAGAGCCCTTGCAGGCGGTCGAATAGCGACGTGTGGCATATGTTAATAATGTGGAACCCACAAAGACAAGGGAGACTGGAATGGCTCTTTCTAGCTTATAAGCCGTCATCAGCCAGTAATAATTAATCGCAAGTGTGAAACACCTAGGTTTCGAACAAGCGAACTTTGGTTATTGAGTCAAATGCTCTCCCATTGAGCACCGGTCTCGTTGCTTTGTCGAGTTGCGATTGGGAATATGATGATATTGTGTGGCTCACCGATCTGCTTAAGGAACATGTAGATTCCATTGTGACCTGGTACTCAGACTAGAGCCTTCGCAGGCAGACACAATGCGACTTGAAGCATATGTTGATAATGTGGATCTGACAAAGACAATGGTGACTGGAATGCCCAATGCTGGCTTATGAGCCGTCATCAGCCAATCATTCCTAATCCCAAGTGTGGAACAACTTGGATTCGAAAACGTGACCTTTCTTTATTGAGTTAACTCTCAACCATGGAGCCCAGGGCTCAATGTTTGTCGGTTGCGATTTGAAATATGATAATAGGGTGTAGCTCACCGATCTGCTTAAGTAACACGTATGTTCCGTTGTGCCCTGGAACTCGGACTCGAGCCCTTACATCTGGTCGCATAATGACAGGTAGCATATGTCGACAATGTGGAACCAAAAAAGACAATGGAAACCGAAATGGCCTTGTTCGGCTTATTAGCCGTTAGCAGCCAGTCATTCGCAATCCCAAGTGAGGAAAACACCTGGTATGCGTAACCGCGATCATTGGTTACTGAGTTAAACTCTCAACCATTAAGCCGAGGTTTCGTTGCTTTGTCGGTTGCAATCGGAATTATGATGATATTGTGTGGCTCACTGATCTGCTTAATGAACATGTTAGATCCATTTTGCCCTAGAGCGCATACTAGAGCCCTCGCATGCTGTCACATAGCGACGTGTAGCATATGTTGATAAGGTTGAATTTGACAAAGACAAAAGAGATCGGAATGGCCATTTCTAGCTTAGTAGCCGTCATCAGCCAAGCATACCCAATCCCAAATGTGAAACACCTGGGATTCCAAAACGCGAACTTTGGTTATTGAGTTAAACTCTCAACAATTGAGTCGCAAACTCGTTGCTTTATCGGTTGCGATCGGAAATATGATGATAGTGTTTGGCTCACCGATCTGCTTAAGGAACATGTAGATTCCGTTGTGACTTGATACTCAGACTAGAGCCCTCGGAGTGAGACACATAGCGACTTGAAGCATATGTTGATAATGTGGATCTGACAAAGACAATGGAGTCTGGAATGGCAAATTCTGGCTTATTAGCCGTCATCAGCCAGTCATTCCTAATTCCAAGTTTGGAACAACTGGGATTTGAAAACATTTTTTTTTGAGTTAACTCTCAACCATAGAGCCGAGGGCTCATTGTTTGTCTGTTGCGATCTGGAGTATGATGATAGTGTTTGGCTGACCGATCTGATATAGGAACGTGTATGTTTCATTGTGGCCTGGAAATCAGACTAGAGCCCTTGCAATTGGTCGCATAAGGACAGGTAGCGTATGTAGACAATGTGAAACCAAAGAAGACAATGGAGTCTGAAAGGGCCGTTTTTGGCTTATAAGCCGTCATCAGCCAGTCATTCGCATTCCCAAGTGAGGAAAACACCTAGTATGCGTAACCGCGATCATTGGTTACTGAGTTAAACACTCAAACTATTTAGCTGAGGTTTCGTTGCTTTGTCGGTTGCGATCGGAAATATGATGAGATTGTGTGGCTCACTGATCTGCTTAAGGAACATGTACGTTCCGTCGTGCCGTGAATTCAGACAAAAGCCTTTGCAGGCAGCGAAGTGCAGCATATTTTGAAAATGTGGAACCGAAAGAGACAAGGTAGACCGGAATGGCCATTTTTGGCTTATTAGCCGTCATCAGCCAGTCATTCCCAATCCCAAGTGTGGATCACCTGGGATTCAAAAATGCCACATTTTGATATTAAGTTAAACTTTTAACCCTTGCGCCAAGGGCTTGTTTCTTTGTCGGTTGTGATCGGGAATATGGTGATAGTGTGTGGCTCACAGATCTGCCTAAAGAACATATCGATTCCATTGTGACCTGGTACTCAGACTAGAGCCCTCGCAGCCAGACACATAGCGACTTGAAGCATATGTTGATAATGTGGATCGAAGAAAGAAAATGGAGACCAGAATGGTCAATTCTAGCTTATTAGCCGTCATCAGCCAGTCATTCCTAATCCCAAGTGTGGAACAACTGGGATTCGAAAACGTGAACTTTATTTTTGAGTTAACTCTCAACCATAGAGCCGAGGGCTCGTTGTTTGTCAGTTGCGATCTGGAGTGTGATGATAGTGTGTGGCTGACCGATCTGATATAGGAACGTGTATGTTTCATTGTGGCCTGGAAATCAGACTAGAGCCCTTGCAATTGGTCGCATAAGGACAGGTAGCGTATGTAGACAATGTGAAACCAAAGAAGACAATGGAGTCTGAAAGGGCCGTTTTTGGCTTATAAGCCGTCATCAGCCAGTCATTCGCATTCCCAAGTGAGGAAAACACTTTGGACAAGTGTGCAATGCTACAAGAGCGGTGAGCATAAATCTTTGAACTATAAAGATAGGTAGATCAAAAAACTACCAGAAAATTCAGACACCTGATTAACATCTCCCGGTGAACGCCACTTAATCCTGAAATACGGTCTTTTACACCTGCTAGGCTGCAGTTAAAACGACCTAAGGCTGAGTCATTATGTTTTTACTGCGTTTGTGACGCCTTATGCACAGTAGGCGAGCGTTAATCCAATGTGCTTATAAACGAAACCATATCTAACCATCCCGCTTCATACATTGTGTACAGACGCTTAAGATATCTGGTATACCACAACAGGCTTGACCAAATCTTTACTCTTTTTCTAACCAGCATCTTCCTTCCAACCTAGCTCTTCAGACATGATGAAAAAAGTTCAGCTAATCGGACTTCGGCTTACAACATTGCTCACCCTTGATTGATGGTCGAAACTGATTTTATAAATTTGAAGAAATTGTGCCAACGATTTCCCTCAGCCCACTATCATCATACGATATTACGCAACATTACATTCCTTCAATAGCGCCATCGAGAAAATAAAAGAAAACGTATTTTTTTATACAAACACATCTCAAACAATCTAAACATAAAAGAATACCTCTCCATTCTCGTGAAACCATGTTGGAAATAAAGGATGCCCGTAAGATTTCAACATTTATATTACATCAATTCTTAAAGGCGGCTGAGGAGCGAACAGCATTTGAGAAAATTCTAGCTGCGTTGATTAATATGCATGATTGTTTTGTGTTTAGGCTATATGTACATTTGAAATTTATTTAAAGCCAATTTCAGTGGTTTTGATGTAAGTAATATTTTCGTTATATTTTAGACCAGAGGACAAATAAAACGATTTGTGTTTCAGGTTAGGGGTTCGACGGTAGTGTTTTTATGTGGATAAATCTAAGATATGGAACAGTTGTTGAAAGCACTTCTGCATAAATACGTTTAAAAATCAATCGCTTTGTTTACAATTTAGGGAAGTGGCTCCTGGCTTATGATTCTGATCGTTTGAATGATTTTGGGCAAATTTTGTTTTAAATGTTTACATTAATGCCTTTTATTATGAGGTCCGTCAGATTCACACAAATTCACGTTTATTTGTTACAATTTTGTGCTGCAAAGATATACATTAATGCAAAAAGTACCCCTCAAATTACATTTAACTAATTCTGATGCTAAGTTTAGCTTTTACCATGACCATAAATGTACACTTAAACCATCCACTGTTTTCGATAGAATTTTATTAAGAAACAAATATTGCCAGGCTAATGGATATGCAGGTGATTTTTTAAGATAAACCCCACGAAAGTCTTTTGTTAATAACCACAACAATGACATCATCTCCACTCTCCTGACCAGCATATCGAGCATTTAGCCTTTCTCATAAGCCATGGGGAAGATATCTCTTGTGATAACGTTTTGGCAAATAAATGCTTCACACGCGATTTATTAGCGAAACATATTTCAAAAATTTTAATCCACGAGTTTTCTCTTAATATACGCGAACTGTTATGCTTATGATTTCACCTGACAAGAATATAAACGAGTATTAATCACAAGCCTACCTGTCAACGCATGATATTAGGCAAAACGTCTATAACTTAAATGTCGCTTTCGGTGAAATAAGGCAAATCATGTTTTTATTATTTAAAAACATTCGAAAAAATCTAGAAAGAAAAAGATTGAGAGTATTCCCGTTAAAACATGTTGGGACTGAAGGATGCCCGTTAATTGTCAGCCTTGATATATGAATTATTCTTAAAGTTTGCTTACATGCCAACAGCATTAAAGATAATTTCAAACGGCACCTATCACGGAAGAGAACTGTAGCTCCTTGGCTCCTCATCTATTTGGCACCTCTGCCAAGCGTGCCATGCTACAAGAGTGGTGATTGTGCATTTTTGGACTATTAAGATGGGTAGACCAAACAACTAGCAGGAAATTCAGACACCTGATAAACATATCCCGGTGAACGCCACTCAATCTTGTAATACGGTTATTTTTCACATGCTCGGCTGCCGTAAAAACGACCTTAGGCTGTGTCAATCTGTTTTTACTGCAATTGTGACTCCTTATGCACAGTAGGTGAGCGTGAATCCAATGTGATTATACACGAAACCATATCAAACCATCTCACTTCTTACATTGTGCACAGACGCTTTAGATATCTGGTATACCACAACAGGCTTGACCAAATCTCCACTCTTTTTCTCACTAGCATCTACCTATGCAACCTATTTCTTGAGAAATGAGGAAAAAAGTTCAGCTGATCGGTCTTCATCTAACAACATGCTCCACACTTGATTGATGACCGGAACTGATTTTAAAAATTCGAAGAAAGTGTGCTTACGAATTCACTAGCCCACCTATCAACATACGATATAAGGCAAAATTTCATTCCTTAAAAAATGCTGTCGGCAAAATAAAGGAAAACGTATTTGAATTATACAAACATATCTCAAACAATTTAAACTAAAAAGAATACCTCTCCATTCTCGTGAAACCATGTTGGAACTAAAGGATGCCCATTAGTGTTCAAACTTTATATTACATCAATTCATAAAGGCTGCTGATGAGAGAACAGCATTTGAGTAAATTTTGCCTGCGTTGATTAATATATATGTTTGTTTTGTTTTAAGGCTATATGGTCATTTAAAATTTAAGCTAAGCCAATTTCAGTGGTTTTGAGGTAAGTAATATTTTTATTATATTTTAGACCAGATGAAAAATAAAACGATTTGTGTTTCAGTTTAGGGGTTCGACGGTAGGGTTTTTATGTGGATAAATCTTAGATATGGAAAAGTTGTTGAAAGCACTTCTGCATAAATAAGTTTGAAAATTAATCGTTTTATTTAAAATTTATGGGAGTGTGGCCTGGCTGATGGTCCAGTCTGTCCAAGTGATTCTGATCGTTTGAACGATTTCAGACAATTTTCTGTTTTTCACGTTTACATTGATGTTTTATTTTTTGAGGTCCGTCAGATTCACAGAAATTCTAATTTATTCTAAATGTTTCTGATGTTTATTTCGGTTGCCTTTTATTTATTGCAAACTGAAAATTAAAAAAATATGTGACCATGATATATCCATATTACGAAAGATTAATTAAAGGGCTTTCTTTTTCATCGCGGATCAATCATGTTTAACTATTTGGTTAAGCTTAACATGAATTTCGAAGGCAGAAGTTTCTTATATTAAAGCACTGCAACTTTTTTAAAAAGGCTTGTTCATGCAACATAATGCTGATTAACTAGAAGAATGCCCGCAGGATAAACCTATTCGTTCCCTGTTAATACAGGAATAGAGAACGCAAGCTGTCATCAAATTTAGAGATAAATGATCAAATCTTAATAAATGCTCAGCACTCTTCTAGTAAAACAAGGAAATGTTTTGTCTGAATAAAATGAAAATTCTTGAAGGTCAGTTAAGAAGTTCAATGTGGTTACGCACAATTGTTCTTTCTCCGAAAACATCAACCGGTCGACTTTGTCCAAAATGTAGAAGCAACTGCTTAATGTTTCGCAAATTAACACTCAAATGTGAGATAACAGCCCAGATTATGAGCGCAGAATCAATTCAAAAATTAAAGTGCAATGTAGGATTAAACAATTTTATTTGCAACATTAACGCATGAGCGCATGGCAATACCATCCATCACACAATAATAACATTTGCAAATGCTGTTTTTATTTTACAGATGATTCCGTATCTCATGAAATATCATTTGAAATTCTGAAATGTCTTTTCATTTTGCACGATCTACTTACGACGTGTTATCATATTGATTATCGTGTTACCTATTCCCAAGCTTTTTCAGCCATAAAAGAAGGTTCGCATTTAAACGAGCTTCATTATGACCACGGACGAAAACCATACCCTGCAACGACGTTTGAAACAAATCAGAAGAATAGAAAATATTAAACACAAACCCACTATATATCTGCAATATCACTCTACGCAAGGAAATAACGACACTCAAACAGGATTACATTTGCAAACTTTGTTCCGTATACATTAAATTCCTTGTCTTATGCTAAACGGGTCGCTGTATCATTATCTTTTTAAAATATTCCCATCCTAACAGATTGCATATCAGGCAAGGCATATTAACCTAGATGCCTTTTCTGGTATGGTTAATTCTATTCTTACCGAGTAAGGTTATTTTGTTGTGTTTATGCATGTGCATTTCTCGAATACTCCTTAGCTTCCAATACTATCTCGCGCCACCTCCTTCTTTAGAAAGCATATGGTGTGGCTCTACCAGCTTTTTTGTTTCTTAAGTCTTAAACCTTTTAACGTCCTGCACTCAATTCCTTAAATCTGGCAAGTGAAAAACTACGGTCCCTCCCAATTAATTTTGAGTTTTTTTAAAGTGCCATCTTATCCCCTCACCTCTTCCTCTTCCTACTGATTTTCTGAGATTGACAAACTACAGATTTGTAAGATCAGTATGCTGACGATATGGCCTTTGGACATACTTTTAAATAATCAGACACTTACGATTTCTGAAGAAGGGTCTTAAAAGCAGTTCAGAATAAGTGTTGAAATAGGTCTTCTCTTGAACAATTAAAATACCGTGCAGAGTGCTTTTCCAACAGCGAACCTCTTCCAGTCCTTAAGCCCTAGGATTTTCGTTTTTTATTTTGGTGTTATTTAAAATAGAAAATATTGTTACCCTTCATTTAAATTTATACTCCTTGTTCTTAACAATGTATCGTCTTCATCGAAGTTCCAATCAGACATCTCAATCCTCTCTTTGATTATTTAAAGATGCTTATATTCTCCTCAAATTCTCTTCGATATGTTTGCTGGAATTGATTTTTAAAAAAATATTTGCTGGGTTTAAAACGCCTCCTCCAAATTCTCTTCTATGTTGCGGTGTGTCTTTTTATAATTATGTTGAAACAATACTAAACTGACACCTGAAAAGGGTCGAAGAATTTGTTGATTGAAATTTGGATACATTTAGCTGACACTTTCAGTCTGACATAATTGCTGCGAAGTCTTTTCCTCCCATGCAATGAGGCGCCAGATATGTCGCTTGCTGTAGGTCCGTAAAACATCGTTCTTTTTTAATTTATATGGCCCTAACTGAGTTTTTACTGGCTTAAACTTCAGAAAATACTATTTCAACCAGTTCACTAATCGGTGTCCATTTCAAACCTTGTTTATATGTGCGTAATACGTTAATGCATACTATATTCTCACTGAATGGCTCCATATTTGGAAATTAAAATGTTACGTTTAAAAATAATCTTGTTTTTAACACATTAATCTCAAATTTACATTCAGCTTTGAACAAACAGTTGATGAGATACTGTGTATTTAGAATTAAAGGTACTAGACACAAGAACAAAAAGAACAATGTTTAAGAATTTTTGACGGCCGGATTCATAAATATCAAGAATTAAAATTTAAAGTCTACCTAAAAGCCATGTGTGTTTAAGAAAACACAGTTAATTTGTCTTTGACATAATTAGCAACCGATAAACCTTTACCAACAGCTGCTCCCAAGTAACATTGTAATTGTCATGATAAACGATGATTTGAAACCTTGCAGTCTGCGTTAAAAGTTAGATTATTCACACATTAATGTGTTCTCTATTAAAAGTGAACGCTCCAATGCAGAAACTGGAATATACGGCTAACGGAGAAAACTTGAAGCAGTGCACATACGTTGCCGGTGATTTACCAGCAGACAGGCTATGTGCGGAGGCTAATTACGTAGCAGTTTCTGGTGTGTCATATGTCTTAAGCCTTTTATAGGGACCCTCATGCGTGGAATAGTTGACAGTGGTATAGCACTTATCTTTGAGTTTGCTGGAAGTACTTGGTTGCCTCCAGGTCACCAGGAAATATTGATAAGAGTAACTTTCGCCACGCTCTGGAATGCATCACCTAATAATAATATAGTAACGACGCATATAGAAACCGAAATATCAATCGTCAATTTTTTTTCAATTCGACAGCCTTTTTAACTAATGTATCAACAATTCGTACATTCAGGGCAACTGTGTGCAATTAGCATTCATAAAAACTGTGAAATGTCCATTTTACTGATAAAGGAAGGGAGTTTATTAGTGCAATTAAAATTAAAAACGGCAGAGTAGGTCCTCACTTTAAGTTAGACGGATGGTCTTCCAATAAATACTGGCAACTGAAATTGTGGTTTAACAATGGTTCTTTTGGTTATTAAGGTATAACATTATAAAGGGTACGTAGGGATATGTGCTTGTGGCAGTGGGTTTTGAACACCAGAGATTAAGTGATTAATGTCAGTTTAATGTATGCTTTTTTGAATGTTACTGCAAACAAGTTTCGAACCAGCAACATCACAGTCATTGAAACCGTTGAATATTCTTATGACGGCATCGACAGTTTTCGTATGCAAAATTTGATAAATTTGACAATGATTTTCGTTGGACAATCACTTAGTGCGAATTGGCGGATACCAATACCGTTGCCTGAATGTATTTAGTGGGAAAGATGGAAATAATGGCGTGATATGCCTATGTATCAGAGTTTCAAGGAAAAACAATCACATAAGGCATAATATTCCACAATCTCCTTATCCACTCATCAATCCGAAGCTCATCGACTCTCAATTGCAGCTCGGTCAATGAGGTCTACATCATCCGTGAGACCAGATACGCACGCAGGCAGATGAAGGTCTAAAACTCTGACTCTGGCACCTTCAAAATCTAAACTGTTGTGTTCTGAGTATAACCCTTCATGCGTGTTACGAACATGTCCCATGACTTACAGCGAAACCTTATATAGTTTTTAAATTAACACTGTTTCAAAAACACTGCACCAAGGTTCAATGGGAAACCATTTTCGTAAAAAACTCTTTTAGAAGATAAATTGTAAATTAATCGCGACCTATGACCATAACTGACATGATTACAATTATTTTAAAATGTTAAAGTATTTTGTCGTTGAACATTGGTTTGTATGCATGTATGCCGGTCTATCCTGGGCGAGGTCCTCCCAGGTCGCCGGGTTGATTTGCAGTTGCTCCAGCAATTTTTGTAAAGTGTCCTTGCAGCGTCGTTTTGACCCCCTGTCGGCAAGCACACCTACCGATATCTCCGTAGAAAAGTCGTTTGGGAAGTCGCTCGTAATCCATTCTTACCAGGTGGCCGCTCCATCGCAGTTGCACTTGCCTCAGCATGGCTTAGATGCTGAGGATTCCGGTCCGCTTCAGAAATTCCGTGTCCAGTATCCTGTCGTGCCATCTCAGCTTCAGTATCCTGCGGAAAAAGCTGAGATGAAAGTGATTCAGCTTCCTGGATTGGTTCGAGTAGACGGTTCAGATCTCCGCTCCGTAAAGGAGTGTCGTCAAGACAACGGCTTTGTATATCTTCAGTTTGGTGTTCAGGTTGAATACCGTGGCGATTCCACAAGGCGGCCTGCAGCCAACCAATAGCCTGACTAGCGTTGCAGAATTGTTGGGCAACCTCGTCATTGATTCTCGTGTTGTGTGACAGCGTGCTTCCTAGATAAGCGAAGGTTTCCACGTTTTTCAGTTGAACACAGTTGACATTGATTCGGGGAGCATTGCTTCCCGCGCTGCGTGGTGGCTGGTGCATGACAACCGTTCTGGCTGTAGTGATTGTAAATCCAAAGACGGCGCAGCCTGCGGCGAAGAGGTCCATACTCATTTGCATGTCCCTCTCCGTCACGGTGTTAAGGGCACAGTCGTCTGCGAAGAGCAAGTTATGGACGGTAGCTGTTGACACGCGCGTTGAAGCCTGCATTCGCCGACTGTTGAGAAGGTGCCAATCCGTTCTGAGGGCGATGTGGATCCCAGGCTGCTCATCTTGGTAGGCGTCCATCAGCATAGTAGAGAACATGAGACTGAACAGGTTGGGAGCCAAAACGCAGCCCTGTTTCACTCCGTTTTTCACTGTGAATGCTTCGGATACCGTCCTGCTGTCAGTGACACGCACCGTCATCCTGTCATGAAGCTGACGCACCATGTGCATGAACCGCTCTTAAACAGTCAAATTTCTGCATTATTTTCCACAGTCCGTCGCGATTCACCGTGTTAAAGGCTTTCGTCAGAGCCACGAAGTTAGTGTATAGGTAAGTTCGCATATCCTGGCACTTCTCTTGTAGCTGGCTGGCGCAAAGATCATGTTGGTTGTTCCGCGATGCCGGCGGAAGCCAAATTGGCTTTTTGGGAGCAGGCCCTGCTCTAGGTGACCATTCAGACGATGGAGAAGGATACGCACGAAAATCTTCCCAGCGATGTTGAGCAACGAGATGCCTCTGTGATTATCACAGATTTGCCGATTCCTTTTTCCGTTTGTAGAGATGGATGATGGTCGCGTCTTTAAATCCTGTCTTTGGCGCCTCATCTTCAGGAAGAGTGTTGTGATTTCTGCCAGCAGCCGATGGCCACCGTGTTTGTAGACTTTCAGTGGGATTGCGTCAGATCCCGGTGCTTTACTGCTGGAAATCTGCTGCACGGCCCGGATGGTTTCTGGTAGGGAAGGTGGCAGATCCAGGTCATTGTTCTTGTCCACTTTAGGGAGCCTGCCAATGGCAGAATCGGAGATGGCTGATGAGCAATTAAGGTCACTTCTGAAGTGCTCGGCCAATCACTTCCGAATTTTCAATTTCTCTGTCAGCAGTGTTGTGCCATCCAAAGTGAGCAGCGGTGCGGTCACCTTGCTACACTGGCGGAAGATGGCTTTTGGCTTTGAGAAAGTTTTTCATTTCATTGCAGTCCACATACAACTGTATTTTCTCAGCCTTTCGGATCATCATGGCATCCTACTTCTCCCACAGCCGTTACCGTACATAAAAAAACGGCATCTTAAGAATGCTGCATTGGTGGCGTCAATCCGAAGGTCCATGTAGGCTTTGTGTAGTCCATTCATCTCCGCGAGTTAGTTGCTGATGTCGGCGTCATTGTTGTCAAACAAGTCCTTGTTTTGACGGCATGCGCGTCTGAGGACTTTGAGTGCGGTGGAATGGATGACCTTTCTCAGTTGGAACCATCATGTTTCCACGGTTCAGTTATTATCTGGAGCATGCAGTTTTCCCAGTTTCTCGGTTATTTATTTGCTGAAATCAAAACACTGAGTAGGCAAATTTAACAAAAGAGTATTAAATTTACCTGGCGGTTACTTTACATTGATATCCTGCAGCAGACAGGGCAGACGTCCCACGATGTCATTCTGGACGGTAAAGGCAACACCAGCGTCGCGTCGCTCTGCCTTTGGCCAGCCGCTCCAGAAGACGGTGTAGACGGCACCTATCTCCTCCACAATCGGTCTAGCTGAGAGCAGACATGTCTAATTTGTAGCGCCTCAGTTCCTGAGTGACTAAAGTCGTCCTCTGTCCCGGACGGTTGACCTTAGGATTGTCTAAAAGAGAACGAACATTCCAGGCTGCTATTGTGAGTGAACTCACCTGAGCAGCCTGAAGGGTAAGGCGGGGAGGATGCGGACGTTTGGTATTGTTGTTTTTTTGAGTTTAACGACCGCGTTTTTTTGCGATCTCCAAGCCGTGGCCGGCTGCAGAAGACGTGATAACCAGCATTTTTTTAGGGCACCTTTAATAGCTTCTTCCTCCGCGAGAAGGCAAGCAGTGCTGTCCCTAAATCGGGCTGCTCGGACATCCCTGACGGCTGCTGAACTCCACTCTGTGTCACGGTTTTGTTTTAGTGGGAGAACGATCCAAATTAGCCTAAGCCGCCTACGGCGTTTCTATCGCCCCCAGCGTAGGAATTTTTGAGAGGAGGGAGGTGGGAAGTTCGGGAGTCAGACATACCAGGTGTGGAGGCACACACAACGCCATAGATCCTCACCTGATTTTGCCCACCGGTCGTGACGTTTGCCCGGGGTCGGCAATTGGGAAAAACCAAACTTCGAGGAGCCAAAAGTGAGAGTTGGTTACCAGTCAGAGGCAGCCACATGAGCATTCAGCACCTGTACGAGACAAATGTATCAACCAAATGCTATCTGCGTGGTGCTACCCCTTACTGGTACCCCTTCACCTCACGCTCCTCCAGAATTTAGCTATAATGACAGTGGCTTAACGAATCAAATAGATACCATATCAAATATTCAATTTTAATATAAGATAATTGTGGGTGATCTTAACCATCCTGTTATAAAATGGGCTTAGCTAGCAGCACCCACCAGAAATGATGAACTGCTATCATCAATTGTCTTACATAACGTGACCCTTTTAAGCAATAAACAGACCCGTGAAAACAACATACTATACATTATCCTCCCAAATGATATCTGGCCCATTCAAACACATAACGACCGCACAACCTTTGAACTTAATCATAAGACAATATTAACAATGCACCCTTTAAACATAAAAGTAACATCAGATTCTAGTTACATTTACATAAATCAAAAAACTCGACATTGACTATATGAAAAACTATGTTCGGTCACTAGACTGGAGTTCATATCTTCTAACAAAATCCATGACAGAAGCTGTTAACCTTTTAAAATCTACCCATTTTATAATTCGAGATACCTTAATAGATGAGAGATTACCGTTTATGTCACAAATTCCTAAATTCCTTTTCAAGAGGTTAAAAAACTAAAGAAACAACTTAACGAGCCCTCAGTTAGTTATTCATCCACACTCAAACGAATTAAGGCAATTCATTATTTAATTGAAACAAGTAAACAAATAGAATCCTAGCAGTGGAACGCCGGGCAATAGAGTCCTCCAAAAAGACAGCCAAGATCTTTCGGAAACAAATGATACTTATCGTGAAACAGGTTCTCAACTCATGATTGATGACGCAGGACAAGTAATAATGGATGATAACCAAATAGCAAATTTATTCAATAAGTACTTCTCAGCCAAATATTCAGTTGATGAGGAACTGATACCCCAACCAACATACATGACAGCATTTACCCTCAATGAGATCTGTTTTAGCGACGAAACCATCAAAAATGCTATCAGACATCTTTCTAATTCCACCTCTTGTGGAAAGGATTAAATCCCACCTTGCATACAGAAGCATATTTTAAATGCTCCAATAATGCTGGCTTGTATATTCTCCTTACTCCAGTCGAATGGAAGGTCTCCAGAAATCTGGATATACTCAAGCATTCCACCCATCTTTAATAACGGGAACTGACCTGATACACAAAGCTATCGTGGTGTTCACCGAACAGCGGTAATAGGAAAAATCCAAAAAAAGATCATTTCGAACCCAATTCGAAACCATTTAACAAATGCTTACTTTCTTTCTTCCTGTTAACACGCTTTCTTACCTAAAACTTCATGTCAGTCCTGCCATCTCACCTTCATTGCATTCGTTTCTAGTAACAGAGATGATGAAAACACGGTGGCTTCGATATACTTTGACCTAAAAAAGCATTCGATTAAGACCTCATCAAAGGCTAATAGCAAAGCTTATGAGTCATCGGATTGGGTCTCATCTTCTCGACTTTCTGAAATCTCACCTTAAAAATCGAAATCATTTAGTAAAAATTCGAAATTTGGTCTCAGAACCATCTCATATTAATAGTGGATACTTAAGGGGACTATCCTAGGTCCCCTCCTTTTACGAATATATATATATATATATATATATGATAGTGTGGGGAAAAAACAACGAGCCCGTGGCTCAAATGGTAGAGCGTTCGACTCAAATACCAAAGGTCGCGGGTTCGAATCCCATGTGTGCCACACTTGGGATTGGTTATGACTGGCTGATGACGGCTAATAAGCCAGAAATGGCCATTCCGGTCTCCCTTGTCTTTGTCGGTTCCATTCCATATATATATATATATATATATATAAATTCACGACTAACAGTACAGAGTACAGTATATTTAGAGAAGGAATATACGCATTTAAGTTATGACGTTTGTATTTAACACCATCAAACGCCATCTTGAATTCAGTGTAGTTAACGTCAGCCCTACCATGTTCGTCCTTTGTACGAGTCCATTGCTCTTTTGAGAGTAATAAATTGGAATATCAATAGCGATTCTGCCTGAAGCCATGCTGGAGCTCTAAGGGCAATCGGTTTTCAACCAGGAACTTCATGGTCGCCTTCTCAACTTTAAATTGGATTATGTTACAGCAAATAGAAGTAAGGCTGGCAAGCCATTTATTTTTGAAAATTAATCTAATCCCAATCTTGTATATGCGGTATATATTTAATAACTTCCAATCGTATGGCAGTCTCACGGATTCAAATAACGAATTAAGAGTATATGTGCTATTGGTTTGAAGAGTACACTCAACAATTCCTCAACGAATTCGCCAATATATTATCAAGAACAGTTCATTTTGCTTCGTTGAGATTTTGCAGTTCTCGTTCAACGAGAGGTACCGGAAAGTGCAGAGAATCAAACAGTGTATCGGAATTAACAACATCACTGCTGACATTGTCAAGCTTAAGCTCAGTTTCTCTAGTGAATACCGAGGCAAAGAAACTACTCAAGTAGTCGGTTTTCTCGCTTTTTTCAACGATTACTACACGATTCCAATCCATACTTACTGCAGCTGCGTCCTTATTTCAATCGGCTATTGATACTATTAATTTGTTTCTTGACCTTCCACTTCTTGGGCGCTGCCAATCTCCGTAGAACACAAGAAAAAAACCTAAAAATTCCTTATTTTTATGCTAATTTCACTTTAATTTTGTTTCGGCTTTGATTATCTATGTGCGAAACAAGGATTTTGTGTTATTCAAAAAAAAATATCTTCAAAGACATGGTTATAGCAAAATATTTTGATGAATAATTAAACAGTAAAAAATTAATATAACGCGTAAAGAATTTTCGGGTCAAGAAAAGTCTTTCACTGGTAGATTTTTGAGGGCTCATTCGGAATGAGTAGAGTCAGGCCTGGGCTCGTTAATTGTACATTACATCCAAACAGATGCAATTGTGTGGTATGGCGATTAGTAATGTAAAGATGGTAACAAAGTTTCTCAATTTCTTCTAGTAGCTCAGATTACAAGCATATTACTAGCGCCAGAATCTGAAAATCCCATTGGCTAGTATTCTCTAGATTTAATGTGAATTCTCTCATCTTACGAACTTCTGCCACTTTTAACCCTTTATGCTATTGGCCCCTCGAAAAATCGGGAAGTCTATATTTTCACTACCTGTGAAAACGTCGTAAATACCCATCAATGCCGAAAGACCATAAAAAATTGTACTGATGATCATTTTGGCCAGGCGTTTCTCTATTCGATCAACAATGTATTTTTTACGCATACCCATTGACCTTTCATATGTTTACCTATCAAATCATCTGGAGAACACGACAACATATACCAAGGAGAATTGAGGAGCAGCACTTTGGACCAGAGTCAACTCTCTGATGCTCCCCCCAGCCATCATCACTCCTTCTTCTACGGACAAGCCAAAGATCTGCCCAAGACAGCCGATCCAACATAAGGATCCTTCCAGGACCAAGCTCCAATAGAATTCTTATTTATTTTACCAATAAATACCAAAGTCTTCCCCTTAACAACTGTACTGTTCTTATTTGGGCGTCATTAATTTGGGATAGGTTGCATATCTCATACTAATCATTTACATTTTGGTGGCAGTTGGTACGATTCAAAATGTCCGACGACATGATTACCATGCTGGTCAAGGCGATGGAGAGAATTTCAAACTATGGAGGCCATCCACCTTAAGCTGGATGAGCTGACGGTGTACGATGACTGCGACCTATGGGAGGAACAGATTAAAATATACCTGGAGTCCAAAGACGTAAGTGCTTGTCCCACAGGCATCCTGGGTCGGTTGGACGCTGAAGTTAAAACGGTGGCCAGAGCTACCAACCTAATAGCCTAGCTCACTTCTGCGACAATCTTCTAGCGTCTGCGGCGCGAGTTTGGGTGCTCATAAATGCCCTTGTTTGCCCGTGCCGCCATCAAAGTCGCCACCAACACGCAAAGGTCTTTCGTGGACTTCCAAAGACACCTTCGTGTCCTGGCCCGGCAATTCTACCAAACAAGCCCTTCAAAGAGCACTATGCCAGCATCTAGGAAAACGTCGTCAAAGGGATCTATATCCCAGAGATCAGGTGCCAATTACTCAGTGATCCCCTTCAGCAGCAACAAGGTTGTCCTTGATATCACACGGCAGCAGGAAGCCATTCATAGATCAGTCCCTTGGGTCAAGAGTCCTCCCCATCAGCCTTTGCATGTCGCCGAGCCCCTGCCGCCATACAGCACACATCGGTCAATGTCTTCGCCATGGAACAGCGACCGAGTCGTGACTTTGGCACTCAGACGGCTCAATGACAGTGCTGTCCTCCTCAGCCAACTCGTCCTTTGCGCGGCTTTGCACAGCCCAGCAATCCTTTACGTGACACTCCACAGCCCACATCTCCTTGGCAAGGCTCTCCACAATCTCCTCGACGTGTGATCTAGAGGCAACAAGGTGGTCTTCAGACCCACCCTCCGTCTTCCCCAGGTGTTCATGTGATCACCTCAGGTGAGGAAGAAGAGATTGGTTAGTGCATATTTCTATCTGATATGCGTATTGCAAACGAAGGTTACATTCCATACTACCCTGCTTTATATGCAACCATAGGAAAAACTACATTTCCATGCTTAGTTGATTCAGGAGCAGGCTGTCCCTTATGAGATAGGAAATTTTCCTTTAGCTTCAGGCTAGAGTAAAGTATTGCATGAAACCTAAATTAAGCCTGAAGATGGCAAACGGGGCCACCATGCGACACAAAAGGCATGCTAGAGCTACACTTGGAAATATATCACGTTCTTTTTTGTCATAAGTTCGTTGTCTGTCCTGAAATTGCCTGGGAATCTATATCAGGCACTGACTTTCTTCGTACATTTAAATGTTCCTTAGACTTTACCGTTAACAAACTCCATGCCGGTGATTTTAAAGTGCCCATGAGGACTAAGGTACAGGAATGTCAACATGAAATTATTGCACTCAAGTAAGAAGATGTTAAAAAGTTAGTCCCCCTTACTCTTGACAAGGATAGCTCGTCTAAGTATAGTTATTTGAAAGATAAGTTGTTAGATATGTTCGATTGGGATGGCCGTTCACTCGGACGAAATTATGTGGACCAACATGAGATCGACAGAGGTTTAACTCGGCCAACGAAGATTCCACCTAGAAGATTACCAGTATTTTCCAAACCCAGCTATGGGCAATGATCGACACTATGCTTAACCGGAAAATTATCAGGCCGTCTTATTCACCTTGGTCATCTCCATTCATGTTAGTTATGAAGAAGGATGTCACTAAACGGGTATGCGTCGACTCTTGCAAACTAAACGCAGTGACCACTTTAGATTTCTTCCCTCTTCCCCATTTTGATGCAACCGTAGATGCCCTTTCGGGGAATCAGGTGTTCTCTACTCTAGATCTTGCAGCCGGCTACTTGCAGGTAGAAGTGCGACCAAATAACAGAGAGAAGACTGCTTTAGCAGAACCCGCAAATCTCTGCGAGTTTGAGCCAATGACGTTTGGCCTAGCAAAGGTTCCAAATACTTTTCAGCGACTGATGAACCAAGTCCTAGCTTAGCTCATTCCCAATTCATGCCTAGTTTATATGGTTTAAATAATTGGTCTTGGTAAAGATTTCGTTAGTCACATTAAAAATGTCCAAGCCGTGCTTACCAGTCTCTGATAGACTGGTCTTACACTAAAGCCCTGTAAGTGTGTTTTTATAAAACCTCGTGTCATGTTTTGGAGCATGTAGTCACTGCCTTTAACATAGAAACGGACGAGAAGAAAGTGAAGCCAATCTGTGAGTTGCCCAACCCTATGGACATAAGTGAAAGCCACATTTTTCAAGGGCTGGTGTCTTACGTTAGAACATTTATCAAAGACTATGCTCACATAGCCGGCCCACTTCACAAGCTGACCCAGAAGGATGTTCAATTTAAGTTGACTTCTAATTGTACTAGAAGCCTCTAGTTTTTGAAGGATCAGTTGTGCACCACTCCGATTATAGTTTTTCCCGACATAAGCAATGACGCTAGGACATTTGTTCTAGTTACCGATGCTCGTGACACTGCCATCGGCACTGTTCTCTCTCAACAACAACCTCGTGGTACAGAGGGCGATTTTCAGTATCTAGGCCAATCTCTGACGAAGGCAGAACACCGTTACTCTGTGACCAGAAAAAAGATGCTCGCACTTACCCACTTCGTGGAAAAATGCCGGCCATACCTCTTATGCCGGCCTTTTATCGTGCGCACGTATCAAAGCTCGCTGATCTGGTTACATAACTTAAAGAACGCTGACGGACCGTTTGCTAGGTGGCGAGAGAGCCTAGCCAGGTATGCGTTTGAGTGCATATACCGTCAAGGACGTTAGCATAATAATGTTTATGTCCTCTCTCAGAAACCTTACCGTCCCCACGGTGAATGTCCATCATGTACCGACATAATTATTAGTACCGTGTCAGTTCAAGATGACCAAAGCATTTCTGAGTGCGCAAGCTTAGCAATAGTACACTCATATTGGCCCGATTTACAAAAAGGAAGTAAAGTGGTTCTGGACTACGTATTGCCGTTTAACTGAGAGGCCATAGCTATGAGACACGTTGCTTGCACACGGTTTCGGACAAGTTCTTTATTGATAATGACCGTTTGTTCTAGCTGGCTGGCGAACAATACCCGTGACGTATCCTTCTACCATTATCCATGTTAGACGTGGTTCCTTATAGAAGTCACACACAATTTAGGGCACGCTGGCATCCATAAGACCGAGTGGGTCCTTAGCTGCCGATACTACTGGCCTAATTTGAAGCGGTTTTTGTGGAACTTTATTCGGTATTACACCCTGTGCAATCAGATCAAATCACCAAGATAGGTTAAATAGGGCTGCTCTTCAGCCGGGATATCCCAAAGTTCTGGGCAGTTCTGGGCAACCGATATATGCTAGTGATTGTTGACTTCTTTACAAAATGGCTGAAGCGGAACCTCTT